>SJYV01023321.1:0-21890 GCA_006410875.1 Neotragus pygmaeus | reverse complement strand
CATAAAATTTGAGTCAGAAAACTCGGGTTCAAACCTGGCGCTGCCACTGAGTGCCCCATATGTGATACTGAACAAGCCAGGCTCCCCGGGGCTCCGCATCTTCAGGGGCAGAATGTGGGCCTGGATAAGACCAACTCTCATGTCTCTTCAAGTTGTGATGGTGTATGAGTCAAATGGTTATTTCAGTATCTTGCCCTTAGTCACCCTAATTCTTCAGCATTTAATGAAAGAACAGGACATACTTAAGGGTTTGCAGTATTTTGGCTGTGTAATTTATGTGTTCTTTTTTCTATCACCCACAACAAATAGTTCCATGCCCTGCATAAAAAGGCACACGGTAGACAATGAGAAGTGTATATGGAGCAAATAAATATGTAGGAAAAAAAGCAACATCTGATAAATCAATACAGTCTATTTATGGACATGACACGGAATATTATTATATGATAATATTTATCTCCAAGGAGTAAAGACAAATCACTAGATGCCAAAGAACAGTTGTGTTTTAACTTTTGTATTAACATTACATGCTTCAGAAGGACTTCTTTAAACCTTTCCAAGTATTCAACATTTTGATTCAGACTAATATGTTTGAAAACTAAAAAGCTTAAATATTGAGATATAATATATTTAGGTGGATACAACAATGTATTTTGGATCCCTGGTGGCTCAGATGGTAAAGAATCTGCCTGCAATGTGGGAGACCTGGGTTTGATCCCTGGGTCAGGAACATGCCCTGGAGAAGGGAATGGCTACCAACTTCGGTATTCTTGCGTGGAGAATTTCACGGACAAGACGAGTCTGGTAAGCTACAGTCCATGGGGTCACAAAGAGTCAGACACAGCTGACTGACTAACACTTCCAATATCTTTATACAGTGTTCAGCAGTTACTATGCCTTAGAAGGGTATGTCTTCACTTACCTGGAAGGTTGTGCCACTTGTTCATGGCGAACAGCCGGTTAGCAGTGACTGTGATCACAGCAGGAGTCGCCAGCCCAGGCTGGGTGTTGGCCGCCACGTGAGTGACAGGGGAGTTGGAGGGGAACTTTAGAACCATGATAACATCCTGCTGAGCTTGGTCTGTGAACATCAATGGACTCTGCAGGAGGAGATACTGTTGAGTGGGCAAGACAAGATCCAAATACACGAGAAGGAAAAGACGAGGAAAGACAGGAAAGAAAGAGGGTGTAGGAAAAGAAGAGGAAGACCACGTTAACCCAAGTTGCAAGTGAGAGCACAGTGAGCAGAAAGGCTTAGAGAAACAGCAATTAGGATTTGTCTGGTTTTCACATGTCATTAGTTGAATTTCTAGGTGACTAAAGTAAAACACATGAATGGTCACTTTAAAAACCCATAAATTTTTATTAACTCTCTTCCCCACCCCATTCCCAAGAAGAACTAAAAGGAGTGACTTGATTTAGATTCTAAATAGGCAAAGTATTGAGGATTGTGTTAAACCATTCCAACAGTTATGCATGAGATAATAATATGAGAATGAGAAAAGGCCATAGGCACAGAAGCCAGCCAAGGTAATCGCCAGAGATTATCAAAAGTTGTGTTGAGTCAGTATGATGACTTTGACAACTAAATAAAGAGATAATTAAGTAATTAACAAATATATTTATAAACAACAGTTGTACAGCATGCATGTATTATTACAGTAGAGAAATAATTTATGAACGTGATGCACAAACTTAATTATAAAGGTGTTTCAAAGCAATGCATAATTAAGTGTACTTGTAGAAACAATATATTTATATAGTGTACCAAGTCATAAACACTGCCCTATTATAATGCAGATGCCAGTGCTTTGTGCTGTAGCTAAGGGTGAACAGAAATACCTAGATGCCTCTCCTCCAGGTCGGTAAAGAAATGAAAGCTCAAGCCTTTCGATTTCTCCTTTGAAAGCAAAATGTAACCGAAATGATACACAAAACACTTTTCTAATAGCTAGCAACATAATAAATCTGGAAGACTACTAAGGATTTAGAACATTCCTACAAACCATATGTCATAATCTGAGACATATACAACACCACACTGATTTATTGGCTTTATTTATACTTTGTGGTACTGTGCTATCATACAGTAATTGCACTATGCATTTTCAGCAATTCTCCACAGCCATGTCTATCTTCTAATAGCTGATGAGTATCATTCAGAATTGAAACACCTTGATGAAGTGCTTCTGGCTGCTCTCTTATTGCCATATTTCAAAACACCAGGTATATGTAAATGTGTAGGCACATATATTTAACATGTATTCATTCAGAACTGCTAATAAAAAATTAAATACATTTGCATTTTTATTATCAGTCCTTTTAAAAAAGTTATTAAGAGTACTTAGAAAAACATATTGCACTAAGAATTCCTATTTGCACTCTTTGCATAAAGGTGTAAATAAAGGCAACTAATAAGCTACCCAGACACCCTTCTGAGCAAGTGGCTAAAAGCCAATCAATATTATGAGTTAATCCTCCCTGGATGCTCATTCAATTAAAGGTGTCAGTAATGCCTCATCTGATGTGGCCTCAATTAAATCCAACTATCTGATGGTGTGAAAGCACAGGGGGATACAGCAACAGCAGCAAAAGCAGACAAACAGGCAGCCTTCGTGGGCCTGCTAATTACTACACCTGGTGTATATTATGGCTCCTGCACCCAACACAGCACGAGGCGGCCTTAATTTCTGCTGCAATTGTGTGCGTGTGTGTGTGCTGCAGTCAACACTGATGGGGGGACTCATCTGAACAGCAGTAAGAGCAATACACATTCGGGTCTTTGAGTTTCAAAACCTCTGATATCAATAAGTAATCTTTGTTATGCTAAGAACCCCTTACATGGTTTTAAGGATTTCTGTGAGATTGTGTAAAAATGAGAAACAATGAGCCAACCACAAACAAAATTTCCTATAAGCTAGCTTTGATGAAGTCTGGAGAAAAGGAAATGAATGCCATTTCAGAAAACCAAACTGTGTTTTCCAATTGTGTGGGTTTTCTAAAAAAAATAATATTTACCAAAGTCAATTTATAAACTCTGAGGAAGTCAGACGACAACATACATCATGAAGTCTCACTGAAAAGAAGCTGATACATATTTCTGAGCTTAACAGCTCATACTGTAAATACAATCAGGCTCAAATTGAATAATTCCAATGTTTATGCCCTTAAAAAAACACGGAAAAGTCTCTAACATCTAGGAAGAATGTCTTGTGTACACAGTGCTTCTAGTGGGCCAACTCTTAGCCACAGGGCAAGGAAGAGCCCTCTTCCACAGAAAGCTGCAGATACCATATCCAGAGCCGCTCCTGCATCCTGAGAACATGCTGGCTCTCCGGTAGTTCCTGTGCATTTCAGCCTGATGAGAGCATCTAATGGAGGCAAGCAGCAAGAAACTCTCTGGGGAGTCTCATCGCATCCGTAGCCAGGGAGTACGGGATGAGGGACACTAGATGCAAGGAAAAGCCAGCCCAGCATACTGGGTTCGCCCAGAGGGATGGTGACCGCTGCTGATGAGCAGGACAACCAGTCACGGGGGTAGAGAAAGAAACCCTCATCAACCCTGCGGGCCGCTGCCAGCCCCGTCTGACATGGAAGTGGGAAACCACTATAGCTAGAATTCGTTCGGTTTTCCCAGATTACGTGTGCACTTGTTGACAACTCTGGTTTCTTTCTAACACACTTTTGTTTCCCACCCACATATGTGTAAGAGGGAAAAGCACAAATTGTACAGGTCTGAAAAAGAGTTCAGGTTTTCGAGGCAGAGGATAAAGATAATGGGAAAGATGGCCTCCCGTCCTCAAATGAGCGTGTGCCGCCCCGGCCTTCCCACCTCCGGGACAGGAAGGCTGATCTGCCTCAGTGAGCCACTCATCCTTCGGTCACGGAGAGAGGCTTGGCAGTAGGAACTCCCTCTTGGCCCCAGTGCCCAAGGCCGTGCAGTGACCCAGGTAGAGAGTCAATGGAGCAGTGGAGGTCCTTCCATTAGCCAGCACTGCAGCAGCCTGCGTCTCATTGACAAGCTATTACTAAAACTAATTCCAATCCCCAAACATAAATCATTTTTACTATTTTTATGGCATTATCTTCCATTGTTCTTGCCAAATGTCCGCTTTCTGTGTAGTCTTTTCACTAGAAGCGACCCTTTATGCTCTTTTAAATATGATTTCCCCTGCTTAAAAACACAGAGGGGAAAAGGTGACGCAAATAAATGTTTAAATGTTTGTAGTTTATAGTAATGGTCAATTCGTATCATTAGAGCAAGAAGGGGAAAAAAGACTTGGAAGAAGAAAGATGATGACAAAGATGGGCAAAGGGGAAAAGACGCAAAGAAGAAGGAAAGATGGGAGGAGACAGTGGGAGGCAGAGAGGACCACATCTGTATCCAGGGCCCTGCTGGCTGCCCCTCTCCTTCCCAGCATCCAGCGGAATCCTACCATTCTAAGCCCCAACATGGAATTAGAACCTATTCTAAATACTCATTGCATTTATGGAAACAGACTCTATGTCCCCATTCTTACTTTAAAACAGAAATGAGCAACCTGTTTTATTGACAGACAATTCAAGAAAAAATAAAACACTCATCGCCTACATTTAAAATATTTTTATCATGCCATGCAGTGTGTGTTCCTATGCTGAATTTGTTTTGTCAGGAAAGAATTTCCCCCTGAAATTTCAGGAAACATGAAGGAGGAACAGCCACAGATTTTGCAGCTCTAGTCTATCTCCCTGATTCTGATTCTAGGCGGGCCTCTGACTTGGTTTGGCCAACAGAAAGCAGCATAAATGATGCTGTGCAAGTTCAAAAGCAAGCTTCAAGAAGTCATGCAAAAGTGTTCTCCCGGAACACTGCGCATGGGAGCGGCCTGGGCCAACCTCCCTGATGAAAGACCACACGGAAAGAGCGGTCTCGCCTCTTAGCACGCGCCGCAGCAGTGCACGAGGGAGGTGAGGTGAACAAGAAGAAATGCCTCCTAGCCCTCAGAGTCACAGGAGCGAAAAACCACCGTGCTAGGCACTAAGCTTTGGGTATTGGGTATATCACACCATCACTCTTTTCCTCCAAGGTTCCTGACTCTCAGTAACATAGCCTACGTATTAGGACTACTTTCAAAATTCCCAAAGTGAAAACAAACACTGGGATGTAAAGAATAAACACAACAGGAAAACTAATCTAGGCACTCATAGGGTCAAACCAGAAAACGTACCCACCCTCTACCCTAGAATGAAGATATAAGACAGCGATGGAACTCTTAATGCTGCAACACATAACATGACGCCCTGATGAAATACTGGAGCACTGGAGCAATGTCTGCCCTCCTTAAGAGTCCAGGAGAACAGGGAGTATTTGCTGGCTGTTATCAGGTTCACAAATAGTACATTAGAAGAACAGGCCAAGGTGTGGTGGAGACGCTCAGTACAACGGAAGATTGTTAAGAATGTCCAGCAGGGTCTCAAAGAGATGCAAGAAATGAGGAGAGAGCAGGCTGCACTTACCGCTTGCATGGCAGAACCTCTGGGAGGGTGGGGCTCTATGAGCAGCTGAGACGGCGTCTGCCCAAAGCTTCGGATTTGCGCTTCCACAGCCTGAAAAAGGCATGGGCAAGTTTGAGGGTTAAGAGGTGCTAACTATAGGCAAAAGGACCACAAGTGTGCCCTGGAAATGTCAGCCCTTACTTCTGGCTTGTTTCACACTGGAAATCAACCCCGTGCTTCCACAGTGGGGCTGAGCACCTGGCTGAGCAATGAGGCTGAGGCCGCTCTGCAGGGCCAGGGCAGCTGTGCCTCCTAAACCCTGCAGAACTTTCTCATCTTGCACCATGATGGGAAACAGAAAGCAGCTCTCACAGTCAGAAATTGTCCTTTTTGGCTCCATCTCTATTTTCTTGCATTTTTTTCCCCCTGCTTGCATCATCCCTGTTGACTTAAGGCTAATCTTTTACAGGTACAGAGAAAACCAAGTGCTGCTTTGATTCTAGGTCCTATCTCACCCTGGGAAGTAGAAGAGAGAAACACAGCACCTGTGAAAATTGCCTGACGCTCTTACTTTTGCCATGGGAAGAGCATTATAGTTGACAGTCTCTTTGAACCTAGGTGGATGAACAGCAAAGTAAAAGCCATATGCTGCATCCAAGCAATAGCCCAGGGACCACGTGTGCACTCTTTTTGGAAGACGTGTGCCTAAGCCCTTTGTTGCGAGCCCCTCACTCCTGTCCACCCAGCCCAGGTGCTCACTTCCCAGCCTCATCACAGAAAACTCTGAAATGCCAGACGTGGTTGCTCTCTGTAATGATTTTATTTCTTTACTTGTTTATGCCTGTCTCCTTCCACTAAAACAAGATCCGCAAGAGCGAGGATCTTATCTATTTTCTTCGCTCTTAGATCTTTAAAATTGGGTGAATGAATAAATGCCACAGTATGTGTGAGGGTAGAGAAAGAAGCAGAGACATATAAAGGTGACTTCAACACCCTCACAGCAGTATTTTTAACTTCTCAGCTAAAAGGAGGAAGAAAATCTCTTTTTAAGGGAAGATAAGTTTGTCATGCTATTTTTTAATTCCTAAGAAAACACGTATTTCAATTTTTATATGCTCTGCAGAACTGTAAACAGGGAAATAAAATTATGCAGTATTAACTTCCTTTTTTTATTTGATGAGGATGCCATTAGTAGTCCTTTACCACCATCTTTTAAGAAACAATGATAGCAATTCAGCCATTTATGTATTCAATTGTAATCATCAATGATGTAAACAGCATATGAGGTATCAGTGTTTCTGCCCTTGAAGAAAGTATTCCTAATATAGAAAGCAGAGCATGTACTTGGATGATTGAATAACAGTCTGATGCAGTTAGCTCAATAAATTCAAGGAATGCACTATGACTGGTTTAGGCAGAAAGGACTGCAAAGGCCTCTGTGAAATCTGAGTGGTATGGGAAAAGCACCATGGGCTTTGAAGTCACACAGACCATGTGCTAATACTGACTGCACACAGTTTACAAGCTATGTGACCCAGGGCAAGTCATTCAACCTCAGTTTCAATTTTCTTCCTGTAAGATAGGGATAATAATATCAACCTCACAGTGTTATTCAGTTCAGTTCAGTTCAGCTCAGTTGTGTCCGACTCTTTGCGACCCCGTGAACCGCAGCAGGCCAGGCCTCCTGGAGTCTACCCAAACCCATGTCCATTTAGTCAGTGATGCCACCCAACCATCTCATCCTCTGTCGTTCCCTTCTCCTNGAGCAGCTGAGACGGCGTCTGCCCAAAGCTTCGGATTTGCGCTTCCACAGCCTGAAAAAGGCATGGGCAAGTTTGAGGGTTAAGAGGTGCTAACTATAGGCAAAAGGACCACAAGTGTGCCCTGGAAATGTCAGCCCTTACTTCTGGCTTGTTTCACACTGGAAATCAACCCCGTGCTTCCACAGTGGGGCTGAGCACCTGGCTGAGCAATGAGGCTGAGGCCGCTCTGCAGGGCCAGGGCAGCTGTGCCTCCTAAACCCTGCAGAACTTTCTCATCTTGCACCATGATGGGAAACAGAAAGCAGCTCTCACAGTCAGAAATTGTCCTTTTTGGCTCCATCTCTATTTTCTTGCATTTTTTTCCCCCTGCTTGCATCATCCCTGTTGACTTAAGGCTAATCTTTTACAGGTACAGAGAAAACCAAGTGCTGCTTTGATTCTAGGTCCTATCTCACCCTGGGAAGTAGAAGAGAGAAACACAGCACCTGTGAAAATTGCCTGACGCTCTTACTTTTGCCATGGGAAGAGCATTATAGTTGACAGTCTCTTTGAACCTAGGTGGATGAACAGCAAAGTAAAAGCCATATGCTGCATCCAAGCAATAGCCCAGGGACCACGTGTGCACTCTTTTTGGAAGACGTGTGCCTAAGCCCTTTGTTGCGAGCCCCTCACTCCTGTCCACCCAGCCCAGGTGCTCACTTCCCAGCCTCATCACAGAAAACTCTGAAATGCCAGACGTGGTTGCTCTCTGTAATGATTTTATTTCTTTACTTGTTTATGCCTGTCTCCTTCCACTAAAACAAGATCCGCAAGAGCGAGGATCTTATCTATTTTCTTCGCTCTTAGATCTTTAAAATTGGGTGAATGAATAAATGCCACAGTATGTGTGAGGGTAGAGAAAGAAGCAGAGACATATAAAGGTGACTTCAACACCCTCACAGCAGTATTTTTAACTTCTCAGCTAAAAGGAGGAAGAAAATCTCTTTTTAAGGGAAGATAAGTTTGTCATGCTATTTTTTAATTCCTAAGAAAACACGTATTTCAATTTTTATATGCTCTGCAGAACTGTAAACAGGGAAATAAAATTATGCAGTATTAACTTCCTTTTTTTATTTGATGAGGATGCCATTAGTAGTCCTTTACCACCATCTTTTAAGAAACAATGATAGCAATTCAGCCATTTATGTATTCAATTGTAATCATCAATGATGTAAACAGCATATGAGGTATCAGTGTTTCTGCCCTTGAAGAAAGTATTCCTAATATAGAAAGCAGAGCATGTACTTGGATGATTGAATAACAGTCTGATGCAGTTAGCTCAATAAATTCAAGGAATGCACTATGACTGGTTTAGGCAGAAAGGACTGCAAAGGCCTCTGTGAAATCTGAGTGGTATGGGAAAAGCACCATGGGCTTTGAAGTCACACAGACCATGTGCTAATACTGACTGCACACAGTTTACAAGCTATGTGACCCAGGGCAAGTCATTCAACCTCAGTTTCAATTTTCTTCCTGTAAGATAGGGATAATAATATCAACCTCACAGTGTTATTCAGTTCAGTTCAGTTCAGCTCAGTTGTGTCCGACTCTTTGCGACCCCGTGAACCGCAGCAGGCCAGGCCTCCTGGAGTCTACCCAAACCCATGTCCATTTAGTCAGTGATGCCACCCAACCATCTCATCCTCTGTCGTTCCCTTCTCCTTCTGCCCTCAATCTTTCCCAGCATCAAGGTCTTTTCAAATGAGTCAGCTCTTCACATCAGGTGGCCAAAGTATTGGAGCTTCAGCTTCAACATCAGTCCTTCCAATGAACACCCAGGACTGGTCTCCTTTAGGATGGACTGGTTGGATCTTCTTGCAGTGCAAGGGACTCTCAAGAGTCCTCTCCAAAACCACAGCTCAAAAGCATCAATTCTTCGGCACTCAGCCTTTAGAGTCCAACTCTCACATCCATACATGACTACTGGAAAAACCATAGCCTTGACCAGACAGACCTTTGTTGGCAAAGTAATGTCTCTGTTTTTTAATATGCTGTCTAGGTTGGTCATAACTTTCCTTTCAAGGAGTAAGCGTCTTTTAATTTCATGGCTGCAGTCACCACCTGCAGTGATTTTGATATTGAGGAGCAAATAGTATGTATGCAAAAAAATGCAGCAAAGTGCTTATTGGTACAGATTAGACTCTTAATATGCAGTCAACCAATATTCATTGAGGGCTACTAACAACAATAATCCTGGGTTAGGAAATGGCAACCCACTCCAGTATTTCTGCCTGGAGAATCCGATGGACTATGGAGGAGCCTGGCCGGCTAGAGTCTGTGGGGTTGCAAAGAGTCAGACACAACACAGCGCACACACACACACACACACACACACACACATCAATAACAAATATTTATTTAGTAGTTACTATTTGCCAGATATTTTTCTATGTGATTTTAGTATCTTGTTTCATTTAATCTTTAAACTGTATGATGTGAGTACTTTACTATATCTATTTACTGATAAAGAAAAATAATGCACAAAGAACTTAAATATCTTGTCCAAGGTCACACAGTAATTGAACAGCAGGCTCAAATTTTGCACGTAAGCAGCTTGATTCAGGAGCTCATACTCTCAACCAGTAAGCTATTCTTCCTTATCTGTTAGGGAAGGGATGGCCTAGGGATAAGACTGAGCACAGAAAAAGCATGAGTTTACAATGAGTGAATTAATAAAGTAGCTCTAATGTCTACATCATCATCATCATTAAGCGTTTGCTCACATGCAATTAGAGCAGCAAAGCTTGGCAGGGGATAAGGCTGGCCCCAGACTTCAGAAACTAGAAAAGAAGTCACCAGGAAATGAGGAGGAGAGACTAGGGCCACTTCAGAGCAGTATCTAAAACATTTTTTGATGGGGTGAAATCAATTCATGACCAACATCAAGGACAATCTTGAGGCAAAAAATATCACGAAAGGGCAACCTTTTGGTGGGCAGGCCTAAGGTAGTCACAGAGAAGGAGGTGGGAGCACTGCTCTTTTAAGATGCATGGATTCACACACTGGCTTAATGTAAACCTTAAGGCACTTTTAAAAACAGCAAAGCCAGCACCCTTTCCCTTCACTGCTGCCTTCAGTGGGCCTGGCCCAGCAGCCCACATACATTTCCCCTCATTTAAAAGAAGGGAAATGGGGAACAGGCAGCTTACACACTTGGCCTATGGAGCTAATTGGTTAAGACTGCTAATTCTGATTTTTCCATTTATTTGCTGTGTTTGAATAGGTTGGTTAATCTCTGTTTCCCCAATGATAAAACAGAGAGAAGAATAATACCTCACTTGGAGAATTATATGGAAAATTAAGTAATACCTATAAAGTGTTTAGCACAATGCCAAGCACATAGGAAGAAACGCTTCGGGAGTTTACAATGAGAGTGGTGATGATAACAAATACACTATAAAACAAACAAACAAACAAACACTGAAATCTGGCTCAGCATTTCAAAGTATACTATAGGGTTAAGTGGCCACAGTCGGAGAGATCTCCTTGGAGATTCAGAGAACAGTCCAAAACTGGATACCTCAGTCCTTATGGAAGCTGTGTTATTTGTGAGAAAGGGATAAATATGTGAACCACGATCTAAGGCAAAATCAGCAAGTATTAGAGACTGATGACTTTGAGCAATGAAGAGAAAAGACAACACTAATTCTCTTCTTTTGAACTTGCATATTTTAGAGTAGTAAAGCAATGAACAGAAATATAAATGTCTGTGAGGGAGAACTAGCTTTGCAGGAGAAAGACAGTGCATTTTATGTCAGATGTGGAAATCTGAAGTGATAGTACAGCTGTCGAGCTGGGCTGAGACGTCCAGGGGACGAAAGAGAGCCTAGGACTGGCCCTGGGCTGAAGCACCAGAGGCGTTCATGTGGGTGTCATTCACACAAGAGAAATTTAAATCAGTGGTTTTTGATCCTTCCTTCTCACTCTGCTTATGTATGTATTTTTAAGCAGCAGAAATGGTTTCCTTTTTCAAATGAAGTTTCACACAAAACCCCAATACAAAAAACATAGAGAGAGCTATTTAAAGATGGGCAAAACCATCCGTACACAGCAGCTCCTGAGACAATTCTAGGAAACCTTAAGACTCTGAAGCACAGTTAAGCTCCACTGGTTAAGCTCCCAGGAAGAAAACACATGAGACACATAAATAACAGGACACAGAGGTGACACTTGGGGAATGCTCATGTTTAGGATTTGATATGAAGATGATGGCAATAGAAGGGAGAGGTTGCTGGGAGCTGGGGAGCAGGATAGGGTGATGTGGAAGCTATAGATGAGAATTTCAAAGAGAGTAACAGTAACACCAATTACTATAGAAAAACTGAGAATAATGACATTATCGCACATAAATTTTTATTATAGATATAAATTAAATGCAACTGGCCTCAGTACTACATAATACCAATATCTTGATACTACATGTACTTAGCCTTGTTTTGAAATGAAAAGTACATAGATGGTGAGAAAACTTTTAAAAACACCAATCTCCCCTTTCTAACACAATTTCTTTTGGTCTTAAAATTTTAATAAAATTTACGTATTACTGACCTTTTACAGGGAAATGATTTTTCAAGTCATGGAACACAGTGGTGTGAATTCTGTCTCAATTATGAAATAAAAGTTGTATTATCCCACATGGGTTAAATAATATTTTTCTTTCTAAGTCTTTAAGACATCTAAAAAATTATATAATTCTTAAACACAAATGTTATATTTCTTAACTAACCTTTGAGTTGTTGGTGATAACAATAGAAAGGGCTTTATCAAGTGAGAAAATTATAGACTAAGACGGTAAGGTAATCTCAACTCTTTATAGTCAAACCTAGTATCATCGACTGATAACTCTAGATTCTTCTCATTGTTTCCAAAGCTCTTTGCCGGTCTGTCATTGTCTGGATCTCTAAAGCAGTGTACACTGTTGATCACGCCCGGGTTGCTTCACGTGCTCTCTGCTCTGGCATCCGTGGCTCTACACCAGCTTGGCTCTCTAACCTACTCCTTTATTCTCTGTGTTCTGCCAGCCTCTACTCTTATTTCTCATCCATAAAGGAACTCATCACTGCAAGTTCTCTGTTCACACTCCAATTTTCTTGATCTACACTTCTTGCCCTAGAATTTTTTTTTTTTTTTTTTTTTTTTACTGCCATGACTTCAAATCTTAGCTCTATATGAAGGATTTCTTTCCAAATCTAAAGCCAGAGGACTGTCACTGCCTATGAAGTGTTCATTTACACTTTGCCTGGTGGCCGTCCATCTATACTATGTGTATATCTCAGCACACTTAGAATTATCAAATCTAAAATCTGGAAAAATTAATTTTAGTCTAGCATTCCTCAATCAAGGATGAGACTCTCCTGATTTTATTCTTAATGCTCAGAATCTTACTAACATTTAAAAATTTTACCTCTTGTATATAATCAGTAACTAGACCTAATCACTTCTTTTATAAATTTCTCATACGCATCATTTCTATTTGAATCCAGGAATTTCTTATAATTTCAGGTACTGAGAATTTTAATAGTGTCTCTTCTGTTATGTCATTTAATTTCTTCCTACAGACCTGCGCTTTCTCAAACTCTACTTTATGGAATATTCCCCTGATCAAATGTCTTCAATAAACTGGCAGTTCTTAAAAGATACAGTCTTACTCCTTCATATGAGGCACTGAGAAGAATGCTATATAATTTCTATGGTATCCTTGACAAAAAATAAATAGCTTCACTTGAATCATGTAAAATATGAGACAAATTCAGAGACATTCAACAAAATATGTGACCACTTTCCACAAATATCAAGACTATTGAAGACAAGTAAAGACTGATTCATTCTTATATTTAGAAGAGAACCAAGAAGATGTCGACTAAATACATGTAATTTAATCATTGCATAAGATCGTTAAACAGAAAAAGAGCCTTTAGAGAATGTGGCGACCTTCACAAGGTCTGTAGCTTAATTACACTGAGCAAATATTATTTCCATGGTCTTGATCATTTCACTAAAGTTATGTAACATGGTGATGGAAGGGGAGGGAGGGTGCTTGGGAAGAAACATACAAAAGAAATTTTGCAACTTGTCTGTGGCTGAACTTAATTCAAAATACAAATTTTTTAAAAGAAAGAAAAAGATGAAGGCCTTCTGCTAGTCCCTCACCCAACTCTGTACAATCAAGCAGGTTTTATTTCACAAACAAAACCAGCCATTTTTACCTTACATTTCTCTTATGCCACTGTCTCTCCTAGATTAGTTCCTTCATCTGCAGTTTTCTAAGTCATCCCACTCTCTAGAAAACCCTGCTTTTCTAGGTCCTGCCTTGGTGGTGGTGGTGTTCAGTTGCTAAGTCGTGTCTGACCCTTTGCAGCCTCATGGACTGCAGCATGCCAGGTTTCCCTGTCCTTCACTATGTGTCAGAGTTTGCTCAAATTCTTGCACCTTGAGTCAGTGAGGCTCTCTAACCATCACATCCTCTGCCACCTCCTTCTCCTTTGGCCTTCAATCTTTCCCAGCATCAGGATCTTTTCCAATGAGTCGGCTGTTCACATCAGGTGGCCAAAGTATTGGAGCTTCAGCATCAGTCCTTTCAATGACTATTCAGAGTTGATTTCCTTTAGGATTGACTGGTTTGATCTTCATACAGTCCAGGGGACTCTCAAGAGTCTTCTCCAACAACACCAGTTTGAAAGCATCAATTCTTCAGCACTCATGACTACTGGAAAAACTAGAGCTTTGACTATATGGACTTTTGTTGGCAAAGTGATGTCTCTGCTTTTTTTTTTTTTTGGTCTAGGTCTGTCATAGTTTTCCTTCTAAGGAGTGAGTGGTTTTTAATTTCATGGCTTCAATCACCATCTGCAGTGATTTGGAACCCAAGAAAATAAAATCTGTCATTGTTTCCACTTTTTTTCCTTCTATTTGCCATGAAGTGATGGGACCGAATGCCAAGATCTTAGTTTTTCAAATGTTGAGTTTTAAATCAGCTTTTTCACTCTCCTCTTTCACCCTCATCAAGAGGCTCTTTAGTTCCCCTTTGCTTTCTGCCATTCAGTTCAGTTCAATTCAGTTCAGTCGCGTCCGACTCTTTGCGACTCCATGAATCGCAGCACGCCAGGCCTCCTGTCCATCACCATCTCCCGGAGTTCACTCAGACTCACGTCCATCAAGTCGGTGATGCCATCCAGCCATCTCATCCTCTGTCGTCCCCTTCTCCTCCTGCCCTCAATCCCTCCCAGCATCAGAGTCTTTTCCAATGAGTCAACTCTTCGCATGAAGTGGCCAAAGTTCTGCCATTAGGATGGTGTCATCTGCATATCTGAGGCTGCTGAAATTTCTCCTGGCAATCTTGATTTCAGCTTGTGATTCATCCAGCCCAGCACTTCATATGATGAACTCTGCATGTAAGTTAAATAGCAGGTGACAATATACAGCCTTGTCATAGTCCCTTCTCAAGTCTGAACCAGTCAGTGTTCCACGTGCAGTTCTAACTGCTGCTTCTTGACCTGCAGACACAGGTTTCTCAGGAGACAAATAAGGTGGTCTGGCATTCCCATCTCTTTAAGAATTTTCCAGTGTGCTGTGATCCACACAAAGACTTTAACATAGTCAAAGCAGCATATGTTTTTCTGGAACTCCCTTGCTATTTCCATAATCCAACAAATGTTGGCAGTTCGATCTCTGGTTCTGCTGCTTCTTAGAAACCTAGCTTGTACATCTGGAAGTTCTTGGTTCACATACTGCTGAAGCCTGGCTTGAAGGATTTTGAGCATAACCTTGGTAGCATGTGAAACAAGCACAATTGTGTGGTAGTTTGAGCATTCTTTGGCATTGCCCTCCTTTGAGATTGGAATGAAAACTGACCTTTTCCAGTCCTGTGGGCACTGCTGAGTTATCCAAATGTGCTGACATATTGAATGCAGCACTTTGATAGCATCATCTTTTAGCATTTTAAATAGCTCATCTAGAATTCCATCACCTCCACTAGCTTTTTGTTCATAGTAATGCTTCATAAGGCCCACCTGACTTCACACTCTAGGATGTTTGCCTCTGGGTGACCGACCACACCACTGTGGTTATCTGCATCACTAAGATTTCCCAAGTCTTACAGCTTGTTCATGCTGCTAATTACACATTTAATTCAGGCTTCCTTGTAATGTTAGTTTTTAGTATATTACTGGTCTGTCAAGCAACTAAACCATAAGGCTAGAATATCATGTATTTTAGAAGTGTGCAAGCAGGAAGAACAATGCCTTGTACAAACTATTCACACAACAAAGAAGTTTACCTGACCTTTTTTTGCTGTTGCTGTTAAAAATAACATCCTCTATTTTGCACATGTTTTATCAATCAGTCTTGTACCCCAAATGACTGATTTATAAAGATACTCAAATAAGGTATTTTTTAAAAGCCAATTTTAAGTGGAAATCAAAGTAAAACAAAAGCTGGACTGCAAAATAGAACCAGAAATGAACCATACAGTTTAACCTATATTCTTCCTGGGATAACACACAAAATTATTAGTTTCTAGAGCCACACAATGTGGCATTCCAAAACATCTTTTTATTTGCCTGTGGGGGTGAGTGTAATTTAAAAGGTCATGAAGCTCTAGAATAAGACAAAATATTACTTTTCAGCACTGACAAGCTACCAGTAACTATTTTAAAAGTTATCTTGTCTATTAATATTGCCTTTTAATATGAAAGTTATATGGTGGTTTGGTTCCTAAGCCTTGTCTAACTCTTGCAACTTCATAGGCTATCGCCCACCAGGCTCCTCTGTCCATAGGATTTGCCAGGCAAGAAAACTAGAGTAGGTTGCCATTTCCTTCCTCATATTGAGTACCTTTCATGTACCAAGACCGCCCAATACTGGGACAGAAACAAGCTCACGAGAAGAGCAAAGTCTACTTTTTTTTTTTTTTGGCTGCGCTACACAACATGTGGGATCTTAGTTCTCTGACCAAGGATTGAAACTTGTGTTCCCTGCAGTGGATATACCAGGAAGTTTGGAGCACAGTTCTTGATGAGACAAACGGGGGTGAGAGGAAGAATGGGGAGTGATAAGTAAAGACTGATATCTGTTGCTACAAAGAGGACAAAAGAGTCTTTGTTAGAAAAGTTCTATAAGGTATCACCAAAGGCAGTCCTGGGTGTTCATTGGAAGGACTGATGTTGAAGCTGAAACTCCGCCACCTGATGCAAAGAGCTGACTCTTTGGAAAAGACTCTGATGCTGGGAAAGATTGAGGGCAGGAGGAGAAGGGGACGACAGAGGATGAGACGGTTGGGTGGCATCACTGACTCAATGGACATGGGTTTGGGTGGACTCTGGGAGTGGTGATGGACAGGGAAGTCTGGCATGCTGCTGTTCATGGGGTCGCAAAGAGTTGGACACAACTGAGCGACTGAACTGAACTGAACTGAAAGGCAGTAATCCTCATTCTTTCAGCCTCCAACACACCTGAGGGATACAAAAACACTCCAGGGTCTCTTTGTAGCAGTGATTCTCAAAGGTCAAGTGAGAAATCCTGGGGGAATACATGTGATTTGAAAAAAATCCTTCAAGTAATTTTATCGCTCTCTCTTCACTTTTCACTCCAGCCCTTTGTATATACAGGAATATTTCTATTCCTGATATTCTATTCTATTCCTGAATATTTCAGATGCATAACAAGAGGTTTGCAATCACAGGAAACACACAGGTATAACAGGAAGGTGAACAGGTAATAGGGTAGCTTAATGAACTCTACCAAATGCCTAAACTGTTTTTAATAAACTCTACTTCATCTAGAGAGTTTTGGTCCCAGGTGATAAATTTTTAGAATTTGTTTATTATGCTAAATTTTTATTATGAAATAGGATAATGAATCCCCATGTACCCATTAGTCAATTTCAATAATTATTAACACATTTGGCCTTAGGTTACTCCAAGGGGGGATTCAGCCTAGGCAATGTGCTAGAAAGATTTATTGGAAAATAGGAGAGTGTGCCTGCCTTTAAGCAGTTTGTTTTTTCAGGTTTACTGCAAAACTACATGGAGAACAAAAATATCAAAAAATAATCCCAAATTATGAACATTAGCCAGCAGCCTTCATCTTTGTTCACAAAGGTTAAACACATGTGGACTTGAAAGCAGATGTTCAGTGCTAAAGCTGCAAATTTGATTAGGTGACTTCTCTTGTTAAAATCCTTCTATCCAAATTCCTTATCGTAGGCTGGCCCCATAGCATGAGGTTAAGCATGCAGACGGCTGCGATCAGAGTGCTGCAGTTCAGATATTAGCTTTATCACATACTAGCTGAGTGACTCTGGCAAGTTAGGCCTTAGTAGTCTTGTCTAAGAATGGTGATAATGATAGTGGGTATTTATTAGGTTGTGGTAAAGTTTAAATGAAATAATATAAAACACAGAACAGTTCCTGCCACCTCTGTGTCTGATGTTAGTATTACAACATGTACATAAAAGACAGCACGGTGTCTGGCTGAGGTTAAGGAAGCATTTACTAAATGTTTCCAATCACCTATAATTAAGACTAATAATAACAGCGATCTGGCTCTCCTGCCTATGTTTCCAGTCTCATCCTGACACTGTCCCTCTTAAACTCTGTAAGATATGATACAATGTGACATATGCTTTTTAATATGTTTACCTATTCTTTTCTATCCCCTTTCTCTGTGTGGTTGCTTCCTCCTCATTCTTTAAGATGAGCTCACATATCTCTGCACCCTGAGAAGTCTCTTTCTAGGTTTCATCCAGACAGTTGCTCTCCTCTGTTGCTCTTGGAGCAACTGTCCAGACCCCCTACTTACTTTACCTACTTAACTAAAATTCTTCCCTACTTAACTAAATTGCTGGTCTATTTCCTGTCTCATTGAGAGCAGAGACTTCCAAGTATTGCTGTGCTTCTGGGGGCTTGACACACAGTAGGTGCTCAAGAAATATGAATGAAATGCTAAATGAATGAAAGGTTATCCAAGTCAGCACAATTCAGCAGGGATGCAGCTAAGAGATACCTCCTAACACTATCACTGGGCAGCCTAGCACCGAAAAAAACATTCTACTAAATACTTCTACTAGAAAGTTTACTTCATTCTTATTCATCAGTTCCAATTATTTCTGTAAATAGCCTGTTACTACTTTCTATAATAAAGCTGAATCCAGCAGGCAGTATTCCAGATGTTGAAATACATAGTAATAAAAAAGACTATGCAAATACTTCAAGACTTTCCAGTAAAACCACATACTTATATTTTATAAACAGCATCTCAAATATTACCTAGAGAATTTATTAATGGATTTCCAAATGGAAATATTATGAAAAGATTTTCAACAAGCTGTGTATTCTATTGTTTTCTGTGCCAACCACAGCATACTTGCAAAATTTTTTGGCTATACTGAGAGAAAGGGACATTGTATTAATATGTAGAGGGAATATAGGTGCTCACACCAGATAAAATGAAAGAATGAGAGAAACAGAAGAAAAGGAAAGGAAAGGAGACTGGCCTAGTGACAATGTAGGGCTTCAACTTAAGAATGAATATTTTAGACTCTCTGAAGTGGTCTTTTTAATCTAACATAGGAAACAAGTTAACTCAGTACAACACTTAGTAACCAACAATATAGCTGTAAAACTTTATTTTAAGATGGGTTTGGGGGAGAAATAACTTAAACATATGGATGCAATTAAGGTAAACACATATGTACTCTGCTTTTCTTAAGCACACAACTCTGAAATTGCATTTTATCCCCTATATATTTACATCTAAAAGCACTATAAAATTGGGATAGGGAAATTGAAAAAATCATTTAATAAAAAGTAACATGCCATTATTAGCATACTAAAATTTTGACATTATCAACATTAAGTTCTAGAAGGCTATCTTAAGATCGTAGAGTAACTCACCAAAAGATATTTACAAATCCAAATAAGACTTCATAGTTTGGATTTCAGAATTAATTCAATTTCCAAAAGAGTCGCAACAGGACACATAGTGATTCCTCCTGTTATATAGTATCACTTGAGCCTCTTTTCCCCTTACCCTTCACACAGTTGAATTAAACTGGAGAAAAACTTACTGGATATTTGACCAGTTTCCACTCAAAACATACTAACTTTCTAGTTAACCAGCCTCAGTGCCTACTGAGGCCATTGTTAAAATATGCTGGATATCGGCAAGCTAAAAAAGCATACTAATCATTATATGTTGAAGTTAGTATTTAATTCCTAAAGGGCAAAAATCCTGATAATATTAACTACTAAGGCTGAAAGAGAATCCATGACAAGTAGATATACTTGATTAAAATGGTGAAAGAGAAAATTATCTTTATACCTAATATAAAGATAGGTTTATCTTTATAAACCTATACCTGTTACACCTGTTTGCATTATACCTATTATACCTATTTGCATAATACCTCTAGCTGGTTAAAAAAAGGCAAAGCAACATTTAGAAACATTGAGAAACCAAGTTCCCTCTTAATATAAGAAATGAAATACAGAATTACTTTTTAAAAGCCAGAACAATAAATGTACAAATTAAAAAGCATAATGAACCTAACTCAACTTTTTTAAAAGGAATCTTTTAAGACAGAAATGTAAATATTCAAGTTCTCTGGAAATAAGAAATATAAAATTCAAATTTTATAAAGCATAAGGTAAAAGATAAATAACCTATCAGGGAAAAAAGTTTCATGGATATACTACTATCAATTGGAATTGTAAAAAGTCAATTAGATTCATGGTCAAAATAAACACCAGACAATATTTAATCAACAAATTATGCAAAGTAATCTACACAAAAGATGGATATAGTGAATAAATATTTAACTGAACAGAAGTCATTCTATGTAAATTTGGACTGGAAAGACTGAAACTATTTTTAATTTTGAGAAAATTTTTTATTATTATGTAAAAACTAGGGGAGAAAACTAAACTACGTTAATGGAATACTACACAGTCATTAAAATGAATGAGCTGAACTGAATATATGTGATATGTAAACTAGCCTGTAGTATATTGATTAAAACAATTCCAAATCAGCAAAGAATATAGTGTATTATCTCATTTAATGAAAAAATTAAATGTAAAAATAAACTATAATAGCACCCCTATGTATGTTAAATGAGTACATGCTGTGTGAATACATACATAAATACACGTGTATAAAATCTGGAAAGGTATATAAACCTACCAGTTATTATCTCTGGTGGAGGGTGGATGAAAAGATTGGCAGAATAAAAATGAATACCTTCTTCACCTTTATTCTAGTTGGTATCTTAAACAAAGCAAGTATTACTTTTAAAATAAAGAGTAACAAAAAAATTTCCTTTAAAAAAAAACTAAAACTAAAAAATCTAAGGAAAAATCCAAAATACAAAACATAGCTTTATGAAGTTTAATTTTTCCATTGATATAGTAACCAGAAGTATTTCTTAACCATCTCAGAACAACTCCAGTTGATAAATTGGTCAAACACTGTGAAACCAACAGACCTTACTACAAAGTTAATTTTGTTATTTTGAGGTTATTTCCTAAATTATTTCTATCTGGTTTCAAGGAGCCATTAGTTTTAGCAATATTTTACCATCATTTACTACTAACTAAATATTTAGAAAGGTGTGCAGTATACATTTTGTAAGCAAACCATGTTTTACTTACATTTGGTATTTGGAGACATATACATATCATGATGGCATATAATATACATAAAGAGCAAAGAGAGAATAGCTAGCTAAATAAAGTAAACCTCTTTTAAAAGAAAAAAAAGAATGCTGTGACAAGAAACCAGGGGAGAGGGAAAATTAGAAAAAGGAGTAGTTTTACTTATTTATCTACTCAATAATATTATGGAAGTCACCACTTAAACTTTATGTTTAAGTTATACATAAGTGAAGTGAAGTGAAGTCGCTCAGTCATGTCCGACTCTTTGCAACCCCATGGACTATAGCCCACCATGCTCCTCTGTCCATGGGATTTTCCAGGCAAGAATACTGGAGTGGGTTGCCATTTCCTTCTCCAGAAGTTATACATAAAGTAATTATAAATTGTGAAAACATGCCCAGGTTTCGCATCAGAGCCTTGAACTGAGCCCATACATTCCAGGCACATTACACTGAGACCCAGCGCAGCCTCACTACAATCTCTGCTTCTCGGAGCTGTCCATCCACTGCAGCATAATTCCAGCTGCCAATCTGAAAGAAACCAGCTAGTCAGAGCAGACACAACCAACAGAAACAAATGTCACTCAATAATGTTCAGCGGTACTGTGCTCATGGATAATTTCAAACAGTATCTCTGTCTAGAACATTGATGTGCTCATTCAAAACACCTCCATCTCTAGCTACTGGAAACGAGCAGATAAAGCCGCCTGCCTAGAAAAATAGTGGAATGTTGCTTCAAAGAGGTTGCCAATACTAAGAGGAAAACAGTGAAAACACAGTCAAAGTTCTCAAAGGGAAAAAAAAAATCAGGCTGGTTGCATTCAGAAGGCTAAATTCAGAAGGCTAAATTATTTCTTAAAACTAGACAAGTCTGTTTAAACTATGTCATGGAAACAGTCATTTGGTCATTCACTTGTTAAGAATCATTTCATCTATTTTCTCAATCACACACACACACACACACA
>SJYV01023319.1:19-13688 GCA_006410875.1 Neotragus pygmaeus | reverse complement strand
CTTTATTTCACTCATGTTTTATTTACCTCTGGCTCTCACTTACCAAACCTCTTCTTCATCCTCGGGCCAGCACTATTTTGAGAGCTAGTTGACTCTTCCCTGGACTGTCTAGCCACGAAGATGACTGGACCATCATATCTTAGAAGTCAAGGGCCATCATATCTTTTTTTCTTTGGAAGCCTGCTCCCCAGTAAGGGCCTCCCATTCAGTGGATGCATAACAAATATCAATTAGTGATTGTTTCCTTTCCTTTTGAATTCAGCTGACTTTTGTTGAATTGCTACAAATGCCCTACACTGATTTGAAGCTATTCAAGAGCTGGCTTTTGTGTTCTGGAATAGAAAAATCCAGAAGTGCTGGTTTTGAGATCTTTTTTAATGCCAGCAAAGAGTTTCAGAAGCTGTCTTGGAAAAGGTGCTCTTTGTTAAATATGGAGACTGCTGAGATGAAGCCGCTTTCGAAAATGAGCCCCTCGTTGTGTGTGACCCATCTCCAGAACACCAAAATATTAGGCCGAAAATCAAATACGATTCAATGTTTTTAACAAGCATGTGCATTCAGCCCTTGAAAGTGAAACTGACAGTCGCTTAGTTGTGTCTGACTCTTTGTGACCACATAGACTGTAGCCAGCCAGGCTCCTCTGTCCATGGAATTCTCCAGGCAAGAACTGGGGTGGGTAGTCAGTCCCTTCTCCAGGAGATCTTCCCAACCCAGGGATTGAACCCAGGTCTCCCACATTGCAGGCAGATTCCTTACTGTCTGAGCTATTAGGGAAGCCCAAGAATAATGGAGTGGGTAGCCTCTCCCTTAAGAGCTCAATGTATACAATGAATCCTGCAGCAGGTTGCAACCTGGAAGAGCAGCACCAGGGAGAGAAGCAGTGAGTGCCCCCTCATGATGCAAGAAATGCTGACGTGGGCGCTATCTGCACATTACATACGTAGGAATATCGTTTCCCTCCCCCAGAAGTATATCCTCTCTCATAATTTCCTTGTGTACATTATCTTTTGGATCTGTATTTCAGTTCCACTTTTGAAAGATACACAAACACACAGAAAGACAGCTTTCTCTAAAGTTTTTTTCTACTTTAGAAAAATGAGCAGTACAAGACTCATAACAAATAAAGACTGCCTTCTGCCATCAGTGTCAGGAGATAACAGGCAGTGAGAAGGACGGGAGGAGCTTCTGATGTGTGTGAGCCCCGGAGTGAGGGCAGGGCTGCCCATGGCTAGCCTTTCTTTTATTAGATGCACTCAATATTGGCAGATTTTACCAGAATGCCCCAATCCTAATTTTATGTGAAAGCAGATTTTAAAGGGACTTCCCTGGTGGCTCAGGGGTAAATAATCCACTCGCTAATGCAAGAGACATGGAATCATTCTCTGGGTCAGAAAGATTCCCTGGAGGAAGAAATGGCAACCCACTCCAGTACTCTCTCTTGGAGAATCCCATGGGCAGAGGAGCCTGGTGGACTACAGTCCATGTGGCAAAAAGGAATCAGACATGACTTAGGGACTGGGCAACAGATCTTTAAGACATAGAATAACAATGAAAAATCTATACAAGTCTGTTTCCAGATACTCCCTCCTCCCATGTAATTCAATAAAGTTCAAGGAGACCAGTAAACAGTAACCATCACCCTCTTCTCTGTGCAGACAGGACCAGTTTCAAGGAGGTCTGTGAGCATCCAAATAGATCCTGACAGGAATTCTGCCTTAACTCAGAAATCTATTTTGTGTGATGTCTGGATGGCCAACAATGCTCCTTGCCCATGGTGAATATACCTCAAGCTGGCTGCACTACACCCAGAGTGCATTGAAGTGAATGGGGAGTTCAGTGCAATCAGGCACTCATTTTACAAAAGGTTTTCTGCAGCTGATATCATTATGAAGGTATTTAGTGCTTTTTTAGATATGAAGAGATGCAAGGGTTGGGATCATAAAATCAGTTCCTGAAAATATCTAACTATCTAAAGGCCTGTCCCACCAGATTTCCTGGAGCACAGAGTGTCTCACTCCACCCTGGACTCCCTCAGCAGATGTTGAAGGTCAACAGCTGCAGCAGCACAGGGTTCCATCTCCACAAAGGCAGATGGCAAACGCCCTACTTATTCAGTTCCTGGCAAATGCTCTTGGCAGGTGCCAATTTGTAGTTGACATTCTCTTTCACTCTTATCTCTCTTCTTTCTTTTCACAGGGATTCTTAGGGAGTTCTCAATAAGCAAAGAACACAGAACCTGTTCTAAGAATCCTGTGATGTATCCTCACTTGGCCGTGGTTTGGTTTCCATCTTTTTATCTGGCCTGGATGAGCTCCGGATGGGGGCGGGAACTTTCTCTCACCTCCTGTTTTCAGCTGGCCCTGCAACCCTCTGCCCTTCATCTGGGGAGACGAATCCCTTTTCCAACTTGGAGAATGCACCACTTCACTCCATGCAGCCTCGTGGGGTCTCCCTTCCTAACAAAAGGGCAGCTCACGGGAAATCTTCCTGGACGTCACCAGCAAGCTGAATCGTGGACAGAATGACACCCAGATAAAAGAGAAGTTCTTCTCACACCCTCTTCACAGCCAGTGCTCTGGGTCCCACCTTTTCCACATTTTCAACAACACTTTTTCTCTTTTATTGTTTTGACAATAGCCATGCTAACAGGTGTGGATGATATTTCCTTGAATGCAAGATTTGACGGGCATTTCCATTTTGAGTGATGTCTGGATGGCCGATGATGCTCCTTGCCCATGGTGAACATACCTCAGAGTGCATTGAAGCCCTCGTGAAGTTTTTTGTTTGTTTAGATGTTTTATTCTCACTCTCTTGTGCTGGTCAACTAAAAAAAGGCACAACTTGACAGTTGCGATTTAAGTTTTATTTTGGTGCAAAATGAGGACTGCAGCCTGGGAGACAGCACCTCAGATAGCTCTAAGAGACTGCTGCAAAGAGATAGAGGGAGAAGGTCAATATATAAGATTTTAGAATAGTAATGTTCAGCAATTTCTCGTGTAACTATTAACCTCTGATATGAATCCTTTGGAACGATGTCTATTCAGGTCCTTTGCCCAGTTTTATATTTATCACTGAATAATTACCGCAGTAATTCATAATCAATTGAGATAGTTAGAACTTTTGTCCATATGTGATACAAATTGTTAAGATCTACTCCCTTATCAACTTTCAATTATATTATAAAATGATAACTATAGGTAGCAGGGTGTATATTAGATCTCCAGAACTGTTAGGTAGTTAGAATAGGGAAAGGGAGTCCAAAATGGCGGTGACTAAAAGAAAAAGAAAGGAAAAAGCCCATGAAAATGGAACAAATAAAATCCAAGGACTGGAGGGAGAACCACAGGTGAAACCAACAGCATTCCTGGCTAGGCTGATTTATATAGAGCAGGCTCAGGGGAAGGAGATGAAACATATAAAAAGAGGTGCCAAGATTGGGCCTCTCCTCTGGGGTCAGCCCACCCTCATGCCTCAAGAGTGTACTTTCCTTTGCTTGCTGAATAAAATTCTGAGTTTTAATCAAGCTGTAACACTGGACCACCTGTTTCAAATCTTTGCTGTGGTGAGACAGAACCGAGGAAATTACACAGCCCCCCCGACAGAACTTATTCATCTTATAGCTGGAAGTTTGTGTCCTCTGACCACCTTCACGCATTCACCTGACCCCCAACAACTGCCGATCTACTGTGATTTCTATGAGTTTGAATTTTTGTTTTTCAGATTCCATATATAAATGAGATCATATGGTATTTGTCTTTCTCTGACTCACTTCAGTTAGCATACATTCTCAAAGTTCATGCATGGATTTCTTCTTTTTCATGACCAACCAATATTCCATTCAGGGACATTTTTTCACTTATTTACGTCTTCTTCAATTTCTTTAACATTGTCTTATATTCTCAGTGTATAAGTGTTTCAATTCTTTGGCTAAATTTATTCCTAAGTATTTTATTGTTTTAGATGTTATCACAAATAAAATTTTTTTCTTAAATTTTCAGAGAGTTAATTTTTAGCATATACAAATCCAGCTGTTTTGTATGTTGATTTTGTATTCTGAAACTTTACTAAGTTTATTTGTTAGTTCCAACAACCATTTATGGAGTCTTTAGAGTTTTCTGTATGTAAGATAATTTCATTTGCAAACAGAGGCTATTTTAAAAAGAAAACTACCATATGATGCAACAATTCTGCTTCTGGTTTTTTTTTTAAGGATATAGAGAGGCTAATTCAAAAAGATATCTGCACTCCCATATTCATTAAAGCCTAAGTGTCCACTGATAGATGAACAAATAAAGAAAATGTGATGTATATTAGGTGTATGATGAAATACTAAGCCATAAAAAAGAAGGAAATTTGCCGTGTGTGACAACTATGGATGGACTTTGATGGCATGATGCTATGTGAAATAAATTAAATTCAGTATGATCTCACTTATATGTGGAATTCAAATGAGAAAAAAAAAAAGGCAATGAACTCACAGATTCAGAGAAGAGATTGGTGGTCACTGGAGTGAGGGTGTTGGAGGTGGGTAAAAAGGGTGAAATGATCAAAGGGTATAAAGTTTCAGCTATAAAATAAATAAGTCTTAGGGATATAGTGTACAGCATGGTGAACATAGTTAAAAATACTGTATTGTATACTGGGAAATTGCTAAGAGAGTGATCTTAAATTTCTCATTACAAGGAATAAATCTGTAACCATGCTTTGTGATGGATGTTGATTAGACTTGGTGGTGATCACTTCACAATATATACAAATATTTCATCATTATTTTGTACACCTGAAACTAATATTATATGTTAATTACATCTCTGTAAAAAAATCATTTCTTTTTCAGTAATCAATAAAGTATGGGAATAAAAATTATGTAAGCATATCAATTCAATCCAATTAATATTGCTTAAAAACTTCCCACAACAACGGCAGAATAAACATTCTTTCTAAGTGTACACTTACCAAAGTAAACCGTATTCTGGGCAACAAAACAAGTGTTGACCAACTTAAAATACTCCAAACCATGCAAAATACACTCTGACCTTAATAGAATTAAACCAGATTTCAATATTCAGTACTTGGGAAATTCCCATATATTAGGAAATTAAACAACATGCTTCTAGATAAAAATGGCTAAGCATGTGAATTAAATAAAAATACAACATAACAAAATGTATGGAATTAAGCTACAGTTGCATTTTGAAATAAATTTATAGTATCCAAATGCTTATATAATCAAAGAGCAAATTAAATCTAAAACAAGAAAAGGAAGAGATTAATGTAAATAATAAAAGAAATTAAACAGAAAAGCAACAGAAAACAAAATTGAAATCAAAACCTGGCTCTTTGAAAAGATGAATAAAATTTATAAATGTCTTACCATTCTGATCTGAGAGAGAGTGAGACAAAAAGCACACAGATTACCAATGCCAGCCATGAGAGTAAGCACATTAGATCCTACAGATATAAGGTGAACAACCAGACATTATTAGGCATAGCTTTACATACATAAATCCAACAAGATCAATGAAAATGGGTGAATTTTTTGAAAGAAAAAAAACTACCAAAACTTCACTTAAGCAGAAATAGATAAGAAGACAAGATAGACTGTAGGGACAGAAAGATAAGATGTTGTCAGGGGCTGGGAACAGGAGATGTCAGATACAGAAGAATATGACAGGAATTTTGTAGGTGATAGAATTGGTCTAGGTATTGATTGTGGTGGTGGTTATACAGCTATATGCACATTTAAAAACTCATAGAAATGAGCTAAATTTTAATGAAAATAATTCTATTGTGAAAGACACATCTCAATATATTTGATTTAAAAGACAATGCAAATATCAGTTCTGTTCCTTTCTTCAGGTTTTACAAGTCCCTTCTAATAGCTTGTGGCTTATTTTAATTAAGCTTGTGACTTCTAATAGCTTGTGGCTTCTTTTCCTCAGGCTTTAATGTCAGGATACGAGAACCTGCCATATTCCTCCACCCAGAACATGGCCTTCCTGAGTAACTACGGCTTCCACCCCCAGAACTTTCCTGTACCCTTGGGACCTGGCACCACCATGGCACAGGTCAAAATATGGAGGAGTTCCAGTCATGCAGAGAAGGCTTCATCATCATCCCTTCCTGTCTGAGTTATAAAACGGTGGGCCCTGATACTGAGTGATGGGAAAAACCCTGTCTGGCTCTGCTCCTGATGAGTTCATATAACCCCACCTTTTACCTGGGTTCATTCAAAGTCAGCTCCCTACAGCCAAACCTTTGTCCTAAGGAGAGGTCCAAAAGTAGAAGAAAAACAACCCTGCCTGAGGATTTAGATACTGTAAACCAGACCTCTCACCTGGAGATGCTTTTCTCCCCAGCACATAGTTGCCAATGTCTAGAGATACCTTCAGCTGTGACAGCCAGAAAGAGGCTACCAGCATCTATTAATAGTAGCCAAGATGCTACCAGCCAAGGATGCTGCTAGACATCTTACAATGACAGAAATGAGCTTCAAGACAAAGAATTATCTGACCCAAAATATCAACCATGCTGAGGTGGAAAAACTGCTACAGGCTGTGACACAATGATAAGAACCAGAAGCCAGAAGGGGGTGAGTATCTTGCCTCAAGAGCATGTTGTAGCCTCCCTAGAAAAGCCCTAAATAGGTATGAGGCATCTACCCACTCCCATAACTATCCTTCAGAATGGTGAGCCTTTAATTCATGGACAGGCAGCATTAGGAAAGTGATTCTTAGATACTCCAGCATAACTGATAGCATTTTTCATTCTTACGTATTGCTTCTCTCTTGTTTTTGCTTCTGAGTCTTTTTCAGGGTCCAATCACCTTCTGGCCCAATTATCATCAGATCCCATTGCCAGAATGAATCATGCCCAGTTCAATACCCCTTCCTGTATTTCACTCTGGAACATTGCTTCCCTAGGTGATTTAAACTCTTAAGAAATGCAGAATGAGTTTACAACATGATCACTTGAAACATCTGCACGTTGAAAAAAAAACATCTGACTGCTCGAACTTTCTAACATTTCATCTACTGTGGCGTCACTTCCCCAGAGTCTCTTTGTTTCAGTTGCCCTCTTTGACACCATGCTTCC
The DNA here is from genome assembly GCA_006410875.1 of Neotragus pygmaeus. Lineage (NCBI taxonomy): Eukaryota > Metazoa > Chordata > Mammalia > Artiodactyla > Bovidae > Neotragus > Neotragus pygmaeus. The sequence goes on along the minus strand of SJYV01023319.1, from coordinate 6,593 downwards.
CAGTAACTCGGGGACCAGGAAGGTGCAGATCGCATTTCCCAGACTCCTTTGCCAATTTGCTTCAAGGATGGACTCTCCAGGGAGAGTCGGAGCTTAGAGAGGGGGATGGACTTCCTCACTTTTGTTCCTGTCACTGTTACTATAGCAGCAATGGCTTGCATCCAGGAGCAACAGTGGCCGCCTGGGTCCACATTCTCCTGGCACTACAGAACCCATCTCACAATGTCCTCACACAGGTGTCCGCAACAGCTAGTCGATGCCCCCTTTCATAGGCCTGAGGACTGACTCCGAAAGGTCTCCCCTCAGTCTGCAGAGGCACTGGCACGGCTGGGCGGCGTGCCCCCTCCTCCGAGGCCTGAGGACCACAGGCGTCCTCCCCTGCCTCCTGGCTTCTTCCATTCTGTTGTCTCACTGAGGGGTGCTATGCACTGCCTGCNGAGGACTGACTCCAAAAGGTCTCCCCTCAGTCTGCAGAGGCACTGGCACGGCTGGGCGGCGTGCCCCCTCCTCCGAGGCCTGAGGACCACAGGCGTCCTCCCCTGCCTCCTGGCTTCTTCCATTCTGTTGTCTCACTGAGGGGTGCTATGCACTGCCTGCAGTTGCTTCTGGGTTCCCTCGGCATTCTCTCTGAACAAATGCTGATGTAAGTCCCCTCTGTAAACCAAAGCACTACTCTGTTCTAACTGGCTGGATCCTGACTGATAGGCCTGCTGCCACTATTGTTTCTCCTGCTGCTGTCACTGATACTGTTGCTGTATCATCCTAGAAATCTAGGTAGCAGCTCTAGTTGCCTGCTAAATCTCTTCAGTCATGCCCAACTCTTTGCAACCCTGTGGACTATAGCCCGCCAGGCCACCCTGTCCATGGGGTTCTCCTGGTCTAGTTTCTTCACAATAAATGGACCAAGAGTAACACAAATATTTCCTGACTCACAATTGGTAGATCAAGTCGGTGAAAAATACCATTAAGACTATAGAACAGTCTTCCCTGTTGGTTGGGTGGTAAAGAATCTGCCAGCCAATGCAGGAGATATGGGTTCAATCCCTGATCTAGGAAGATCCCATATGCTGCAGAGCAACTAAGCCAGTGCACCACAATTATTGAGCCTGTGCTCCAGAGCCTGGGAGCCAAAACTGCTGAGTCCATTTGCCGCAGCTGCTGAAGCCTGAGCACACTAGAGCCTGTGCACCTCCAAAATTAGAGAAGCTACTGCAATGAGAAGCCTGCGCATTGCAACTAGAGAGTAGCCCCTGTTTGCCACAACTAGAGAAAAGCCCGAACAGAAACAAAGACTCAGCACAGCCAAAAATAAATAAATAAAAATTTAAAAAGACTGTAGAGCAACTAAAACGGCAATTTTAAAGGCAAAATGTGCAAACACTTTCAATTCCAGACATTATAAATGTGGAACAGAACTCAATTTCTGTTTTCCGTGTAACATGAAGAGGAACTGACTGCGTCTTCATCGGCTGACTGCTAAGGCCATCAGTCCCCTGCTGGGAGGGCCTCCCCATAAGGGACACAGCAGACAGCTCGGGTATCCTGAATCTGGGCACCCACGGCGTCAGCTTCTGCTTTCTCATCCGTTGAGTTTCCACCACACCATGTACTTCTTTCCCTGGAGATTTCCTGTGAAAGACTGCCTTAACTCTCTTTTGGATAGGCTCTATTAACCATGGAAAAACCGCAGGCCCAAGGGACACCATAAAAGGCCACGGACCTGCCCGCCCAGAGATCCCCAGCCCGAGCCATGCTGACGCCGCTTCCCTCCACCTGCTGTTCCCCCGCGAGGCTCCACCTGCTGCTCTCTGCGCTCTTCTTCTTGACCCTCTTATCCCCAGGTAAGGTGGCGGCTGATTACCTGGGTCCACAGCTCAGAAAGCTGTTGGGAAGGTGAGACAAGACCCTGGAATCAGTCTTACAGATTCATAAACCTAATAGGATGACAACAGGGCAGGATGGTAGAGAGATCATTCCTTCACCGTTAGCCGAATGTGGATGGTGTCACATTCGGCTTTATACTTACTTTGTAGCTTGGGATGTCTAGGTGAGGCACAGTGACGCACTGGTAGGCAGGTAGATCGGAAAGCATTGGATTCCATCAGCATCCATCGTTATATCTATTCAGTAGGTCAGAAACAGATGGACAGAGACCTAGCGACAGGATTTAGTGCAGAGGGTGTGCCCTGGGGAACTCTGTCCTGTAGGTTTGCCTCCTGAAGGAACTGACAAATCAGCATAATAATGAGCACAACTCTCATTATGGGAGAGGTGTAGCCATGATTATAGAAGTAGGATGAACATTTTAAAAATCTGAACTAGACATCTTTGCAAAGTGGAAGGAGCACTTATCACTGTATCAGAACGAAGGCATAACCCAGACCTGCTCATTTAAACTGGCCACTGGGCCACGCTGTGCAAATGGCACGGACCCAGAGGGTTTCAGAAAGAGAATTAGAGTCCCTAGGGAGGGATTACTGAGAAGATCGAGTGCTGGTCCACATTTTAAGAAGGGCTTCTTATGTTAAGTAGCTTCACACAGAGTAGGTACCTCAACATAAATCTGGAGGCAATTAGGAGGATAACAGAGTTTGGAATACTAATGCATGTGCGACGTGGGAAGAAAATGATTGGGCTGGGAAATGCAGACAGTCACATGAAATGTGAGACTCTGTGACAAATCCTTAGGGCAAAGAATAAATATAAGGCCTGTGAGAGGTGCCCGAAAGACTGTAAGACAAACCCCCCATGCTGCTATCTCTGTGGCCTCACTTCCCCTCCCTTGTGGTAGGTCCTTACACCATTGGATTTTAGCTAATTAGCTTTCTTTGAGAACCCAGATCACTGAGGGGCTCTTAAAAATGTGATCTATAAATTCCCGGATGGCTCAGATCGTAAAGAATCCACCTGCAATGTGGGAGAACTAGGTTTGATCCCCGGGTTGGGAAGATCCCCTGGAGGAGGGCATGACAACCCACTCCAGTGTTCTTGCCTGGAGAATCCCATGGACAGAGGTGCCTGGCCGGCTACAGGCCATGGGGTCACAGAGTCAGACACAATTGAGTGACTAAGAACGCACACATAAATTACTCAGCTTGCTTTCTTTGTCAAGGCAAGAATATATTTATTTTCTCATATGGGTGATTCCCATACCATTAGTCTGTAAAGGTCCAAATATGTTATTTTTCCATTAACCTGTACTCACAGTATCTTACCTTCCTGGTCTTCTTTCATAATAAATTCGTTGCTTGTAGTCAGCTTGTCATGTTCTTATAGCCTCAACTGAGAATGTGTTTCTGCAGCCATCCAAAGCTACCGCTGTAAACCTCTTCTCTTCTTTATCTCAGTTCCCGGGTTCCAGTCTTAACCAAACAGCAATGTGCAAAACCCGAGTCAGTCCCTGCGTTTGGACTGGTGATCACAGCATTGACCCTCCAGGAAACCCTCCACCTACCCAGTTGACCAATACAGAGGGCCCACTGCTCAACTTTCAGTTCACAGACTTTTTTCCTTGAAGACGGAATTATTTTAGGAAATCGACCTATCATTTTCAAGAATAGAAATATTTCAAAGATATTCTTCAGGGTCCGTTTATTTCTATAATAGCAGCCACTTGAAGCACTGAACCCATAATCTTGGCCAGAGTTTAAATCTTTCTTGCAATCTGATCGTGTTTGGTTTGTGTCTTTCAGTTATTTCTCAGTTTCTGATGCATTGATAGTACCCTGTGATTTCTGGCACCCCTACAGATTCTGTCAAAATGTTACTTATATCATTCCCATGGCAGCTGGGGAGATATTGAAGGAAGGGTTCAAGTAATCATTGACTTTCCTTCTATGACTTATGGCATGGCTCAAAAATTTCAGAACTATATTCATATAGTATTGATTGGACATTCTTCTCTTCTTTATGATTTTCATGGGATTGAAGCTAGTATTTTACTATGAAACATTATCTGGATTTTTTGTGTGCAGACAAACTTTAACTTGGTCAAGGCAACACTGTTCCTATTTAAAAAATAATGTTTATCAGATGTCAATGTTGATTTTCTTTTCCATTCTTCCCTTCAAATACATATTTAAGTTACATGATCAAGTGGGAATATTGTCTATGTAACTCTGTTACAGTAAACAGGAACATCACCACCAAATTTTAATCAGAAAATACTGACATCATTCTTAGCTAGGAATGGCTTTGACAGGCAAGCATAAAATAATTAACATGATAATAAAAACTATCTTATTTAATAGACTCCATCCAATATTAAATGGACCTTGCATTATTTCTTGACTGGTAAAATCTTGGCACTATGAAAATTCTCAAGACACAGGTGAGTCCAAGTGAAGCTATTAAGTGAAGCTATTAAGCTGTTTCCTCACTCCAACTCTAGGTGGATTTTCCACTAGAAAGCCAGTTTATTTAGCTCTGCCACTAGAAAGCTACTTAGTAAATTAACTTTTCTACTGTATAGTCACCGGGAGGAAATAATGGTCTGGACACAATGACCAATTTTCAGCTTTCTAACACCCTTTACTTTTTTTTTTTTAAACTTTACAATACTGTATTGGTTTTGCCATACATCAACATGAATCCGCATGGGTGTACATAAGTTCCCACTCCTGAACCCCCCTCCCACCAGCCTCCCCATACCATCCCTCTGGGTTATCCCAGTGCATCAGCCCCAAAAAGAGATAATTTAAAGGATCATTTAGCATGTCCAGAAATTTAAATTTCCTCTGATACACTCCATGATGAAAATTTCTTTGTCCCTTGAGTTAGGTAGATCATATCTAACTTGGAAAAAAAAATAAATTCTACTTTCTCAGCTGATTGAAACATGAAGAGATTGAGAGGTTTTCTACTAGTTTAGACTGAACCGCTACAACATCTGAGTGGGCTTCCCAGGTGGTGCTAGTGGTGAAGAACCTGCCAGCCAATGCAGGAGACGTAAGAAACACTGGTTTGATCCCTGAGTCGGGAAGATCCCCTGGAAAAGGGAATGGCAACCCATTCCAGTATTCTTGCCTGAAGAATCCCATGAACAGAGGAGCCTGGCCCTCCCATAGAATCACAAAGAATCAGACACGACTGAAGTGACTTAGCACATGGCACATCTGAGTATCCATAGAATTGTTTTTCCTGAAACCTCCCCCATCCCTTATTTAAATGGACTGGAGGATATAGGAGGTGAAAATGCAAAACATTTTAAAAGAAGCATAAGCACAGAGAAGCTGACGGAAGAAAACTGCAATGTTAACTATATGAGTCTGCAAGCTTCCTATGACCTACAACCCCAGAATGATCTTGATCCCATTTAATCAAGGTCATTTCACTTCTTATCAAAACTTATTTTTTCCCAATATGTTCCATCCACATAGGTCTTTCTGTTCTTCAAATAAACTAAGCAAAGGACCTTGCTCCCTATACACCTATTATACCCTCATGTGGATAACTACTTGTCTGTTTCATTTTCATCATTCACATCTCAGTTCAAATGCTATATCCTGAGAAAGCCTTTCTTGTTCCATTTTATCAACTCCATCCTCCAGACTATATTTGGCTTATTATTGTATTCTAATCACTTAACACTTTGTGAAATTATCTCATCATTCTATTTTTCTATGGTAAACTTTTCCTCACTGAATATAAGTTGCTGTGAGAATAAGAAACATTTCTGCCACTTTCACTGTTCTATTGCTAATACAAAGAAAAATGCCTAGTGAATAGGAGACACTCGACAAATACTGGTTGAAGATCCATATAAAGGAGTGAAATAATGACATTGTGTATTTAGGACATACATTTTGTCCATCCCTTTGTTGTTTCACTTCAACATTTACCAAAGTTATTTTTGAAGCTTAAAGATATAAGAAAAGGAGAGGAGTTTGTCAGTATTTTGGCTCTTGGGTAAAAAGGAGATAGTGAGTGTGATAGAGCAATTGGATGGACACTTTGTCCAGTTTCTTTCCTCCGTGTAGAAATGCTCATGCTAGATCTCATCTAATCTCACACCTAGATTTACAGGTTTATATTCATGGGCTAATGATTTTAATGACTCTTCTTCTGCAGTAAGAAGTGGTATGGGTTCTGCGCGAAACCACTGTCTCAATCTGGAAGGCATTTGCAGAAGAGACACCTGCAGGGCGACAGAGGATATAATCGCCTACTGCCAGAGAAGGTGGAAATGCTGTCGTGCATGGTGGGTTCTCCTGCCCGTTCCAACGCCCGCTATCTATTCAGAATATCTAGAACCCATTAAGCCTAAGATAAAATGAAACTTGGAAAAGCATCAGAAATGACACATGCTTGTGTCTAAAAATTTTAGAATATACACATTAAACACTGCTGGCTTTATTATCAACTTCTATCATCCCTTGTTGATAAAAATAAATAACTATATATTGATTTCAAATCAACTCGAACACTGCTTCTTTGAAACTCATTTCAACCCAAAAAAATCCTCTTTGAAAGTAAGAAAGATTGAGATTGACATACATACACAACAGTGTGTAAAACAGTCAGTGGAAAGTTATTATAAAGCACAGGAAGCTCAACTGGGTGCTCTGCGATAAAC
>SJYV01023317.1:41468-90314 GCA_006410875.1 Neotragus pygmaeus | reverse complement strand
GCCTCTGGTCCCATCGCTTCATGGCAAATAGGTGGGGAAACAGTGTCAGGCTTTATTTTGGGGGCTCCAAAATCACTGCAGATGGTGACTGCAGCCATGAAATTAAAAGACGCTTACTCCTTGGAAGAAAAGTTATGACCAACCTGGATAGCATATTCAAAAGCAGAGACATTACTTTGTCTACAAAGGTCCATCTATTCAAGGCTATGGTTTTTCCAGTAGTCATGTACGGATGTGAGAGTTGGACTGTGAAGAAAGCTGAGTGCTGAAGAATTGATGCTTTTGAACTATGGTGTTGGAGAAGACTCTTGAGGGTCCCTTGGACTGCAAGGAGATCCACCATTCCATTTTAAAGGACATCCGTCCTGGGTGTTCATTGGAAGGGCTGACGCTAAAGCTGAAACTCCAATACTTTGGCCACCTCGGGCGAAGAGATGACTCATTGGAAAAGACTCTGATGCTGGGAGGGATTGGGGGCAGGAGGAGAAGGGGATGACAGAGGATGAGATGGCTGGATGGCATCACAGACTTGATGGACATGAGTTTGAGTAAACTCCCAGAGTTGGTGATGGACAGGGAGGCCTGGCATGCTGCAATTCATGGGCTTGCTGAGTTGGACACGATGAACGACTGAACTGAACTGATTGTAGGCAGAGAAAACAGCAAATGCAAATAAGCAAAAGCAAATGTGTAGTGTGCGTGCATGCATGTTAACTCACTTCAGTCATTTCTAACTGTCTGTGACCACATGAATTGTAGCCTTCCAGGCTCCTCTGTCCATGGGATTCTCCAGGCTAGAATACTGGAGTGGATTGCCATGCCCTCCTCCCACGGATCTTCCCGACCCATAAGACCCATAAGAGAACCTGTTGTCTCTTATGTCTCCTGCATTGGTAGGTGTGTTCTTTACTATTAGCACCTCCTGGGAAGCCCAAATGAGCAGTACCTTTGGTCAGTTGCAAATGATTTAACATCAGAGCAAATGAAGGATTTGAGTGAGCGATAATGGGGAGCCAAATACTTAGATATAAAGGTAAGGATAAGTGTATGANTGTTCTTTACTATTAGCACCTCCTGGGAAGCCCAAATGAGCAGTACCTTTGGTCAGTTGCAAATGATTTAACATCAGAGCAAATGAAGGATTTGAGTGAGCGATAATGGGGAGCCAAATACTTAGATATAAAGGTAAGGATAAGTGTATGATAACAAACCAATAAGCTTAGGCTTCATCTCGTGGATAGTGGAGCTCAGGGAAATGACAGGGTCACATTTACGTTTTAGAGACATTTGGTTTTGGGGGCCAATTGGAGGGGAAGAGACTGAAAAATGGGGCTAAGAGTAAAGAGAATTTTATGGTAGACCAGTAGAGAGGTGAAAATGAGAAATTTAAGATTATTGATTATTCACAATTGTCCCTATTTTCATTACCAGGAATAACCAAAAGCAAACAGTCTAAATGCTTCCTGATTTTGTCTACATTCTTCTCTTATGAAGATATATCATGTTTAGGGTTTTTGTTTGTATTGTTTTGGCAAGAAGGGGAATATTATTTCTTTTTATAGAGTCCTAATCTTTACAAAGGCCCTTCTATGTTTAAGGACATAAAATAAATAATATCCCATATAGTACATTTAAACTGGAGACCAAAGCAGAAAGGTTTTCAACAGTATCCACCAATTGAGATATATTCCTCTGTGGTATATTCAAAATTGAGTACGCTTTTGAATCATAAAACCAAGTTCCTACTATGTCACTTAAAAGATTTGTATCATTTGGCAAAGTCCCCAATGTCTAAATTGTTATCTTAAAAGAGGGGTCTCAGTCAAGGTCAGAGTCAGGAAAGAGAAGGCATACTCAAAGAGTAAAACGGAGCAAGATTTAAAGAAGGAAATTCATCACGGGATGATGAATCACCCTGGGGCTAGCAATAGTGGAGACTCATCACCTCTTTGACCTTGAGAGAACACAGAGAGAGAGAGACAGAGAGACAGAGAGAAAGAGAGATGTAGTTGTAGGATAAATATGGGCTGTGGCCTCCACACAGCCACTACTAACCAGTAGCCTAGCAGAGAGAGAGTTGGGGAAATAAATACCCAGAATTCACTTTCTTCCAGTCTTTAGATATCTTGCCAGTGTCCCCAGTGGTCAAATCCTTCTACAAGCAAGAGGGAAAGGGGACCTACTGATGCAGTCTATAAAGGTCAGCCTCCAAGGCCACATAAAGAATGAGGAAAAGAATAGAGAGTAGATCTAGGTTGTAAATGTAAGATACCCAGTTCAAAATGTAATAATGGATACCTACTTCTCACACAGATTTGCTGTGAGGGTCAAATGAGGTAACATATACAATTTGTAAACTATACCAACTTCCCTGGTGGCTCAGATGGTTAAGAATCTGCCTGCAATGCAGGAGACCCAGGTTCAATTCCTGGGTCAGGTATATCTCCTGGAGAAGGAAATTGCAACCCACTCCAGTATTCTTGCCTGGGATCACGGACAGAGGACAAATATAATAATTATGATATTCATTCTATAAGAAGTAAATAATAAAGCAGAACGCCAATCTGTAGTATGGGTCTCCTGAGGCTGACATATCTCAAACTTTCAAATCAAGAGTAGCTCTCCACTAGAATTTTTTCATTCTAGTTAAAAGTTCAAATCTTAAAGACAGAAAAATCTAGCTAAAAAAGAACGGTTCAGTACCAAATGGTTAAGGCTAAGTGAAAAAATGAATTCCCTAGTGAGGTCCATGTGACAATGGTCAGATAGGACTCAGAAACCTACAAGTCAGCATCTCTAAGTTATTTTTCTGCCCTTCCTATTTCCTAATCCCACTTCTAACATTTGCCAGAAACAAGGTGGCTCAGATGGAAAAAAATCTGCCTGCAACCCAGGAGGCCGGGATTCAATCCCTGGGTCAGGAAGATCCCCTGGAGAAGGGAATGGCAATTCACTCCAGTATCCTTGTCTGGGAAATCCCATCAGCTACAGTCCATGGGGTCATAAAGAGTTGGACATGACTGAGCAACTAACTAACCACCACTGCCAAGTGCTTAGTATATATAAGCACTGTCTACTCATTGGGGCTTCCCAGGTGGCTCAGTGGTAAAGAATCTGCCTGCCAGTGCAGAAGACACTGTTTGCTCCCTAGGTCAGGAAGATCTCCTGGAGGAGAAAATGGCTCTAGTATTCTTGCCTGGAAAGTCCCAACCAGAAGCCTGGAGGGCTATAGTCCATGGGGTCACAAGAGCCAGACAGGACTTAGTGACTGGCCATGTACACACATCTACTTATCAGTGGATGATGAACCATGATAAAATTTATTCTGCCTACAAACATTATAATCCAATTTATACTCTTTTCTTGTTCATTCCTATTTAGCCATATTGACCTCCTTGCTATTCCTTGGACCCCTCAAATTACACTCCTGATTTAGAGCCTTTCCTTGGGCTATTCCCTCTGCTTTTTCCTCAGAAAGACATGTGACTAACTTCTTCATTTCCATCAAGTTTATTCAAACGTCACCTTTTCAGTGAGGCCAACCCTGTTCAAAACTGCAGTCCCCTGCTCAAGTTCTTAATTCCCTTTATCCTACTCTATTTTTTTTTAATAACTTTTAACAAGCATATGTTAATTTCTATCTTCCCTTTGTAATTCTACTGATAGAGATGTTTGAGTTTTATTCACTGATGTATTCCAAGCAACTATAACTGGGCCTGGCCCATATTGAACACTCAACAAATTTTCACTGAATTAATCAATTAATCATTTAGTTATGTAAAATGGTTTCAGGAGGTTCACTGACATTAGAAATTTTCTGTTAACGGAAATTTTATAAGTTGAAAAAAGAAAGCTATGTTAGCATTGCATTTTAAATCTGATAGCCTCATCTCAACTATAATTCACTCCAAATTTTCTGCTTACAGGTGAAAACATATAAGTGATGATTAATCCCTATTATAGCCAAATGTAAAAGCTGTAACATTTCTATTAAAGGAAATATAAGATCAAGCATCAAGGTGTACTATAGATAATAAGTGTTTGTAATTAACATACTGTGGATAACTGTTAACTCTGTCAGCATATTTATAAAATGTAAAAATTTCCAAAGCAACTGGGAGTTCCATGGCAGCTGCAATACCAACACTAGCCACTCTGCCAGTTGTTCAGAGGCTGTGCAAATTAGACAAATTGGTAGTAACACACATAATGCATTTGGGAACCATTTTTGCACAACATAAGTTTATGTCCCTTTTTTTCCCAATGAATATTTTTTCTTTTTCTTTAGATAAAATATCAATCCTGACACATGAACATGTGGAGATGAGGTAAAGTTAAAACTGGAAAGGGGAATAAATCACGAAGTGGGCAGTTTAGATACCTCTAAGTATATTATCACTGGTTTCTGATTTGAGTGAAAAAGGTTACTTGTGCAGCAAATTTGGGCCCATAAATTCATGGCCTGAATGTGCAAAAAATATGAATCAAGGGATTAGTATAATTATTGTGTTGCATAAATAACTGGAAAGTCAAACAAAGAGTTCAAATGACAGAATTAGGTATGAAGGTATCAAAGGGTTAAATGGTTTATTTCCAGAAAGCCAAATCTTCTACCTCCATCACCCAAAGTGCTACAGAGTCAGAAAGACTAGGAAGCCACTGCACAGCCAATCAATGAAGGACATAATTTTAGTGGACCCAGTAACAAATTAGGCTTCCAGTGGTAAAGAATCCGTAGGAGTAGGAGATGTAGGAGTACAGGAGACAGTATAGGAGAGGTAGGAGACACGGGTTTGACCCCTGGGTTGGCCTTGGGTTGGGAAGATCCTCTGGAGCAGGAAATGGCAACCCACTCCAGCTCCAGTATTCTTGCCTGGAAAACTCTACGGACAGAGGAGCCTGATAGGCTACAGTCATAGATTAAACTCAGTTGGACAACGACCCTAACTGATTCAGTTGTAATCAACCTCATAAGTAAAAGGTGTGTGTGTGTGTGTTGATACCTGATGGATATGTTTGGCTTTCTTACTGCAACAGGGAACCACATCTAGATCCAAACTGAACTATTTCAAAACAAGAAGTAAAATCTCACTTGTTTCCCATACTGTGTAGCGCTATTCTGAAAGAACCAACACAGCTTTACTAGATACTATGTGTTGCGTGATGAACTATGTCCCCCCATGCAAATTCATATGTAGATAACCTAAACTCCAATACCTCAGAATATGACTGTATTGGGGAACAGGGCATGTAAAGACATAGTAATTGAGGTAAAATTAAGTCTATGAGTGGGCCCTGATCCAATATGACTGAAGAGGAGAATTGGGAAACAAATACACAAAGAGGAAAGTCCATTTGAAGAGTGAGAAGATGGCCATATACTAACCACGGAGAGAGGCGTCAGAAAAACAACTCTGGCTACACCTTGAGCTTGGACTGCAAGTCTCCAGAAGCGTGAGTGAATAAACTTCTATTGTTTAAGCAACAGTCTGTGGTGTTTGTTATGGTGGCCCTAGCATATCATGTATGATTCATCTCATTATGTCATTGCATGAAAAGAAGAATGAAGTTTAAAAACTCCAGTTCATGGGACTTCCCTGGTGGCCCAGTGGTTTAGACTTCACCTTCCAATGCAGAGGATGTAGGTTCGATCCCTGGTTGGGGAGCTAAGATCCCACATGCCTCATGGTCAAGAAAACAAAACAAAACGGAAACAATATTGTAACAAATTCAACAAAGACTTTAAAAATGATCCATGTTAAAAAAATCTTTTAAATTACTAAAAAAAAAAAAAACCAGTTCCCAATCACAAAGCACAAGCATGAATGTTGATGGACACCTCATTTATACAGCATCATAAAGGAATAAATCAGTACACACTAAATAAAATTTACAGGTAACTAAAGCTTGTCTCTTAACAAACCAAAGTTCCTAAATCTAATCATATCAGAAGGAAATCTCCCTAAAAATACATTGGTATATGCTATTCCCCTTTTAAAACAGAGTATACTGTGATGTAACTCTTTTAAAGAACAAAATAGAATCTTGTAATAAAATTGGCAATTGTTATTCAGCACTCAAATTTAATTATTGTTTCTACTTAAGATTAATTTCTCATGTCTTTTGTAATTTGTTTTTCCCTCAGTTGAGATGGACAGAGAAGCCTAGAGGGCTACAGTTCATGGGGTTGCAAACAGTTGACATGACTTAGTGACCGAGCATGCATGCACACATGCACTTACTTCCAGCTCACCCTTACTGAAAATTCCAGTGTGTCTCCCATCTATCAGGCTTTCTAGTCTGCTGCAGGCTGAGAAATAAGGGATCTAAGCATGTTAGAACTATGTCTTAAGTAAGAATTAAAAGGCTTGAGGGAGGGTCCAAAGAGCTTGCATGAGTAAACAATTTAATATAGTCTCTGTGGCATATTTTTTGGTTCTCAGAAATGTTTTTGCTTCCACCATAGCTTTCGCTTGTATTCCTAAGGGCTAACATTGAAAAGTTTTTATGACCACTATGTTTGGATAAGTGAGATCTTATTTTTATAATATTTTATTAATAATTATTGGCTTGTTTCCACTTCAAAAACTTTTCACAGCATCTTTATAGTGTATTTACATTAAAATCTGTATAGTATTGATTTATAACCTCCAAAAAGATGAATATATAAATTTAAATAATAACAGCTAGCATATATTAGCATTTATTATGTGCCTGATACTATGCTAAATGCACATTAGGTATCTCACTTCACTACCAGCAATGCAAAGAATTTATTTGAAAGCAAGGAAAGGGATGCAAAATCACTATGACCTTTCAGGAACTGTGCTTACTGGAAGGATATATTATGCAAATGAGCATTGCTAGATAAAATAAAACATTTTAATCGAGTTTTTAAAAAGCTATTAGTAAAAACTAATACCATATGCAAGTTCCAAATTAAATATAATCCTGGCACAAGCCAAATAATCATTCTTCTCCATGGACCATCACTCCTGACAACAACCTGAAAAATTAGAGATACCTCTCTCTATGTTTCCTATGACCCAACATGAATTTATGAAGGAGATATAGGCAGAGGGGCCTCTAGAAATGAATTACTAGGTTAAGCAGAATTACACTGTTAACTCCTACCTCTCAAAAGTGATGTACTTAACACATTTGGAGGTTATTTTTTTTTAATACATTTTATTGTGATGTAATACACAGAAATGCAGAGATCTTAAGGGTTCAATGTGATGAGTTGTGACAAATGGATACACGACACCCTAATGAAAATACAGCATATTTCAATTACTCCGGAAAATTCCCTCTTGCCCCTTTGCAACCTCTTTCCCCAACTATAGATAGGTATTTTTCAGATGTAGCAGCAGTGATGGTAATAGCTACTGTTTATGGACTGTTAACAATAGGAGTATTTATAGAATGCCCCCACGCCAGGCACTGTGCATATATGGTATTCCATTTAATTCCCATGTCAAAGGCTGGTATTAGCCCCATTAGTCTATTGGGAATAAAAGAGTGGGGAAAAATAGGAAGACCAAGAAATTGATTACCCAAGGTCACATAACTAATGAGTGGTGGGATAGACTTGAATTGAGAATATCTGAATTAGAATTCCTCATGCTAAACTACACTGTCTCTACACAAACGCTGAGTTCTCTATTAATACAAAATACATTCTAAGAAGTGGAATTAGTTAGGCCACCAGCTCTAACCCACAACTTCACTTCTATTACAATCACACCCAAGTACCTTATCTCATAAGCAAGCAAAGGTTTCAGAAGCTAATACTAATGATAACTAAAGAGGATTACTTACAAGTTTCTTAACTAAAAAGCTGCATATAAATCCCTCATATATTTCTAAGATAGTTAGGAGAGGGCGAAAATCCTCTATATAGGTGGTGGATCACAACCTCATCAACCCCAAGGAATGGTTAGCGCTTCAGAAAATGAACAGAAGGAATCCAACCATTCACCCTACCCCCAAACCACCAGGAGATCACTTTGCAGCATTGCACTGTCACTTTATCAGGGAAGCACAGAGGCAAACAGCTGGATTCAACTTTTTGATTCCTCATTACACTAATTTTATTCAGTGTTTTAGCTCAACCCACTCACATTTACAAAACACTTCACACAGACTACTTCTCTCATGAATGGAGCTCCATTCACATTTCACTTAAAACATCAAACTTATTCTGAAATGACTGAGGTTAAAGCCTGTTCAGTGGCAGTTTCCAAGTATTATAAAATAATGAAAAACTAGGCTCACAAATGCAGGAAGGTAATGTGAGACAGCCTTCTTGAAGGGGTTCTACTAAAATAAAGCAGCTAGGTAAGGGGCACAAGAAGGCTTTCAGGAACCCACAGGGGTCATGACAAAATGTGTTGTGGAGTGGGTATGGTGCGGGAATACCCTGAGGGAAGATTTATGAGAATTACCACTCTTGATGGTTTTGATGTTACCAGAGTGGAAAAACAGCCCAAATGTCAAAGTCTGAGTATTTTCCCCAGTTTTTTGAAATGACATCTTACTTCTCTCCGTTTATTGTGACGGGGCCACTAGTGGTTCCGCGAGCACGTGGGCGGCCGGGGGCAGATAGCATTGAACTTGGGGTTTTGCAAAAAAAAAAAAAAAAAAANAGGCAGTTTGTATCTAATACTTAGAACAATGCCTGGTGCATGGTAAGTGCGCATTACGTATTTGTTGTTAATATGATGACTTCAGAACATGTACACTGCACCTCTGTGCTAAGTTACCTTTATAGTATGCACTGAAAAGAATCCTAGAGATCAACTAGTTCCTCCTGGTCATTTCACAGATGAGATTGGTTTGAAGAGGAGAAGGAGTTTGTTTGTTCAAATGTATGCGGCAGAGCTGGGCCTAGAGCTTCAGTCTTTGTTGGGGGCAGGGTCTGTACCCAGTGTCATTTCTACCACTGAGCCACCCTCCCTCCCTCATATATTTGGTCCCTTGGTTTTCTGAGAACACTTCTATCCTGTGCTCTTCACTTTCTCCATGTGGTTCTATCCTTGGGAAGAAACCTAAGTGCTAGGCCCTGGGAAATTCTTTAACTCAATATCCTGCTTCCTATGTTTGTTCACTGCAGGTATTTAGTTTTTTTTATTACAACATACAAAGCTAGAAAACACAAAATTTGGGGGAAGATAGATCTGCCAATTTTGGTTCTATCACTTACTAATTTCTCTGTGCCTGCACTTACTCTTCTGATGCCTCTCTCATCCACAGCTTAGCCTGCTGCCTTGGCTTCCTCAGGAATTCCTGTATCTATCACTCACCCAGAGCCAGACATTCTGGAATACAAAGTCAAGTGGGCCTTAGGAAGCATTGCTACAAACAAAGCTAGTGGAGGTGATGGAATTCCAGTTGAGCTATTTCGAATCCTAAAAGATGATGCTGTGAAAGTGCTGCACTCAATATGCCAGCAAATTTGGAAAACACAGCAGTGGCCACAGGACTGGAAATGGTCAGTTTTCATTCCAATCTCAAAGAAAGGCAAGGACAAAGAATGATCAAACTATTGCACAATTGCATTCATCTCACACACTAGCAAAGTAATGCTCAAAATTCTTCAAGCCTGGCTTCAACAGTATGTGAACTGTGAACTTCCAGATGTTCAAGCTGGATTTAGGAAATGCAGAGGAACCAGAAATCAGATTCCCAACATCTGCTGGATCAAGAAAAAAGTAAGAGAGTTCCAGAAAAACATCTACTTTTGTCTTATTCACTATGCCAAAGCCTTTGTCTGCATGGGTCACAATAAACTGTGGAAAATTCTGAAAGAGATGGGAATACCAGACCACCTGACCTGCCTCCTGAGAAATCTGTATGTAGATCAAGAAGCAACAGTTAGAACTGGACATGGAACAACAGACTGGTTCCAAATTGGGAATGGAGTACGTCAAGGCTATATATTGTCACCCTGCTTATTGAACTTATATGCAGAGTAACATCATGCGAAATGCTGGGCTGGATGAAGCAGAAGCTGGAATCAAGATTTTTGGGAAAAATATCAGTAACCTCAGATATGCAGATGACAGCACCCTTATGGCAGAAAGCAAAGAAGAACTAATGAGCCTCTTGATGAAAGTGAAAGACGAGAGTGAAAAGTTGGCTTAAAATTCAACATTCAGAAAACTAAGATCATGGCATCTGGTCCCATCACTTCATGGCAAATAGATGGGGAAACAATGGAAACAGTGACAGACTATTGTTTTGGGCTCCAAATTCACTGCAGATGGTGACTGCAGTCATGAAATTAAAAGACGCTTGCTCTTTGGAAGAAAAGCTATGACCAACCTAGACAGCATATTAAAAAGCAGAGACATTATCAACAAAGGTCCATCGAGTTAAACTTGTGGTTTTTCCAATAGTCATGTATGGATGCAAGAGTTGGACTATAAAGAAAGCTGAACTCCGAAGAATTGATTCTTTTGAACTGTGGTGTTGGAGAAGACTTTTGAGAGTCCCTTGGACTGCAGGGAGATCCAACCAGTCCATCCTAAAGGAAATGAGTCTTGAATATTCATTGGAAGGACTGATGCTGAAGCTGAAACTCCAATACTTCGGTCACCTGATGGGAAGGACTGACTCATTGGAAAAGACCCTGACGCTGGGAAAGATTGAAAGTGGGAGGAAAAGGGGACGACAGAGGATGAGATGGTTGGATGGCATCACTGATGCAATGGACATGAATTTGAGTAATGTCCGGGAGTTGGTGATGGACAGGGCAGCCTGGCATGTTGCAGTCCATGGGGTTGCAAGGGATCGGACACGACTGAGTGACTGAACTGAACTTCCTGACCCATATAGTTTATCCCCACAGCAGCCTGAGCGAACCTGTTTCAAAAATGTCACTGCTTTGTTCAAAACCTTTCAATGCTTTTTCATTATTTGTACAGCAAGGACCCAAATCCTTAAGATGGTCTACAAGACTTTGCTTGTCCTGGCTTCTGCTGCATCTCTCACTGCACTGTCCCTCATACCTGTATTCTTTCATTTTCTTGAAAGCACCCTTCCTTCCCTCATTACGGGAACTTTGTGTATCACGTTTCCTTTATCTTAATTGCTCTTCCTTGGGACTTTATTTATTTAATGCCTACTTCCCTGGTAGCTCAGATAGTAAAGAATCTGCCTGTAATACAGGATACCCAGGTTCAATACCTGGGTCAGGAATATCTCCTGGAGAAGGGAGTGGCTACTGACTCTAGTACTCTTGCCTGGAAAATTCCATGGACAGAAGAATCTGGTGGGCTACAGTCTATGGGGTTGCAAAAAGTTGGACATGACTGAGCAACTAACATTTTCATTTTTCTTTCAGCTTTTTCAGTGATATATTTTAGTTCCATCATCACCTACTCGGGGAAAACCACCTTTTTTAAAGTGACTTTGTAGAATTAATAATTTTATTGTTTTTGGTTTTTCTTTGATTAGTCTCCATTTCTTTCACTAAGATTAAAAACTGAGCAGATCCGAATAGTACCTTCTTTCTCTCTAATTCAGAGTCTGCTATATATTAATTAGACTTTTTGCCATGTATCTAACATGTATCTAATCATCCTGATGACCCATAAGGTAGGTCTAGTGTGTCTTTTATAGATGAGGAAATTGAGATTCGCCAAAGTTGAATAATTTATCATACAGCTAGTAAGTGATGAGGTTGGAATTTGAATTCAGTTTCTTCTGATTCGAAAACTGGTATTTCTTATTTTACACTGTATTGCTTGTGACTAGGAAGCGTTTAATCATTACTATTATTTTTTTCTGTTAAAAAAGAAATTAAGAGTATGTTAGCCAAATGCAAAATTTCTTTCCTGGATATGTGTAAATTTTTGATTTGCAAGGTGACAAGAATTGTACATCCACATGTACAATTCTTTAGAAAATGATTGCATGCGTGTTCAGTCACATTTGACTCTGTGACCCTATGGACTGCAGTCCACCAGGCTCCTTTGTCCATGGGATTCTCCAGGCAAGAATACTGGAGTCTGTTGCAATGCTCTCCTCCAGGGGATCTTCCTGACTCAGGGATCAGACTCATGTTTCCTATGTCTCCTGCTTTGCAGGTGGATTCTTTGCTGCTAAGCCACTGGGGAAACCCCAGGAAAAGATTACCTACCTCTATGATTTTCTTTTTAGTGGCTCCTGATCCATCTAAATTCCTTGTGTCAGATTTCACTGGGTGCGTTTGTATGTTTACTCTTTTTATTTTGCCATAGAAACGTGTATTTGAGAATTAAAGTTTGTCCAGGAATGACTGAATCAGAAGTCTGAGGTTTAGATACTTTGGCTTGCTAAGGAAATGCAATTGTTGAAAACCAAGTAGTTCTTATTCATGACTTTCTCGTGTTTTCTTTATTTCTAGTCATTACTGCATCTTTATTATCAGCTTGAAACAGATTTTTCTTTTTGTATCTTGTTAGTTTTATCTTCCCAGAATTTGTTGTAGGGAAGTACATTGTAGATTTCACTTTGATTCTGATGCCTCCCTGAACTTCAAAGGTAATATTCCCTCAGAGAGAAGCTTAGATTCTAATTTTTTTTATCTCAGAAAATTATACAAGCAACATATTTGAAGCAGCATGGTGGAAAAATCTAAAAGAAGAAATGAATGCATGAGTTTTCTTTTTAAAGAAGGTGCAGATAAAAAAGTAGAAGAAAGAAGGAAAGACAGAACTGTATGAACAGGACAGGCCCCCTTAATCATTGAATGGCAAATTTAACAAAGTAAACATTTTTCTTTAAGATAAAAATTATCTTGAAGTAAAAATGGGAACTGTGGTTTTTCAAGGCAAGGAATAGAAAGCTACTGTTACTGTAGTTTTTCTTCTGAAAAGAGTGATTTCATATCAGCTCTTTGAAAATATCTTAAAAGGTAACAGTCCCTATTGCAAAAGGGCAAGCTCTGTACCATGGACATACTGCTTTTATTTGGTAAAAACAAAACCAGAGAGAGGAAGCATAACTACTCCTTAAGTATGGGCTTCATATGGTGATTTCCTCCAAAGAATATAGTACAGAAAGTGGGGAACAGTACAACTTTTCAGTGAAGAAAGCTGACAAATGCTACCACAGCTAGGTGATCAAGAGCAACCTCAATGTCATAAATCATATTGATAGTATATGCTTTTGATATTATGTGATGAAAATGGTAACTTACCTCTGTTATCATCTTCCACAAAACCCATAACCACTGTCTAATCACGAGAAAAATATCAGAGAAATTGCAATACAGGGGCACCATTTTGATAATAGTGCTTAAAGTCATCAAAAATGGGGAAAATCTGTGAAAATGTCATAGCTAAGAGTAGGCTCAGGAGACATATCAACTAAATGTAAAGTGATACTCAGCATGGGATTTTGGAAAGGAAAATGGATATTAGGTAAAGCAAAGGAAATATCAATAAACTCTCAACTCTGGTTAATAATCTAGTGTAGGAAATGGCAACCCACTCCAGTATTCTTGAAAATATGGAGGAGCCTGGAGGGCTACAGTCCATGAGGTTGCAGAGTTGTACACGATTAAGCATGCATGAATTAGTTAATAATACTGTATCAGTATTGGAAACCATACTAACATAATAATAGGGGGAAATAAGGTGTAGGGTAGGTATTTAAGAACTCTCTATGTACTATTTTCTCAACTTTTCTGTAAATCTAAAACTATTCTAAAAAGTAAAATATATTTAAAAAATAACAAAAATGCTTAGAGGGTCACTTGAATGGTTTCCACAGGAATTTAGGAGAACACAGAAACAATGGACATTACATAATAAGCTCTAACATTTGCAGAATGTTAGAATATGCCTTAATAATATATGCAAACTAATTTCTGGGCTTCCCTGGTGGTTCAGTTGGTAAAGAATCCACCTGTAATTCAGGAAACCTGGGTTCAATCCCTGGGTTGGGAAGATCCCCTGGAGGAGGGCATAGCAATCCACTCCAGTATTCTTGCCTGGAGAATCCTCACTGATAGGAAACTGGCGGACTGCAGTCCATGGGATCACAAAGACTAAACAGTCTAGTGAAGTAGACTGTTCACAATTAATTGCTCCACTAGAGGTTAGAAAGATGAGGTGACTTACTGAGAATAAAAAGCTGATCAGGCTCTCGTTTCAGTGTTCTTTTCATCACATACTAGTTCCCTTTCTATTTTTTGTTTGCAGATGTTAGCCACAAGGATAACAAAAGCAGTAACAGCTCTAGGGTTTTAATTATTAGTGAACTTAAGCCAAATGATTAATTCTTTAACTTTTTCCTTTTTGTTCCCAAAAGATGTTTATCCAAGATCTTCATCTAATCATTGGTTAGTGGTATCTTGGACTTTCCAATTGTTCAGCATTAAAAGAATCCGCCTGTAACACAGGAGATAAGAAGGTGCAGGTTTGATCCCTGAATATGGAAGATAACCTAGAAGGGGAAGTGGCAAATCATTCCAGTATTCTTGCCTGGAAAATTCCATGGACAGAGGAACCTGGTGGGCTAAAGTCTACAGAGTTGCAAAAGAGTTGGACACAGCTGAACAACTAAAGAACAAAGTGGCATCTTATCAGGAAATGTCAATGAGTTGTATTGGCATCTGACAACATGAATACAGAGTATGTTACCACTGAGGGTGGATGGTAATGTGCATGGCAGTAGTTTACTTGTTAGGGAGCTTTACTTTTTAGTTTTCTACAGTTTAGAAATATGACCTTTACTTATGTCTGTTTTAAGCATCTTGCTTGGCTTTTCTGAATTTGCTGATAAGAGATGGTATTCTGGGCTTTGAACTGGGGAAATGTTCAAAGACTAGCAATGATTTGGGGATCCTTTACAAAGCATTCCAGCTGTGATAGACATACGCTGCTCTATCTGCATGTATTGTGTGGGTATTGTTCTGCAGTGTTTCATAGCATGTCCACTCTTGCTTTTGGATTACAGACTCCTTGGGATATGGATATGGTTTTTTGTTTGGACCATTTTACCCACTGCAAAGCAACACGTATCCTTTCTCCCTACAAATGCAGAGGACATGTGGCCCTTAACTTGGCCACTGTAAAAGCAATGGAAACATGCATATATGAAATGACATCTTTTGCAATCAGTTTATTGTGGGGCATCTGCCAAGACATATATAGCAACACATTATTAAATGCAGCTATGAGGGATGAACTCATTGTATAGAATCTACTTATAATTATGGATCTTGTTGGATGTCCTGAAGGACAGCTGACCTCAATCTCTATCAGATCTTAATTAGGGAGTGGATGTAGGAAGGGAAATGAACAAGTCACACACAGAGAATTTTAAAGAATTCTTCCTCATTCCATGTTGCGGTTAACTTCTCATATTTCTGGAAATCTACTGGAAGGAAAGTCCAGACTATTTTGATCACCCTTGGGAGCATTTGGAAAGAGGGTGTTTTTAGCAGCTTTAGATCTCAAATCATTTATAAGGCTTCAGGGACTATACTCAACCCCTCCAACCATACAGATGCCATTTTCTCCTGTTCACATTTTGATGAATCATCCCAGGTTACCTGCGGTTTCCTGAATATTCAGACTGTATTCTCATCCTCTGCCCCTCACATCTCTGTTTCCTTCACCTAGAATCCTTTCCTTCTTCCCTATTCATCCTTCAAAACATCAGATTATAGTTTATCTTCCTCTAGGAAATTTCCTTTGATCATACTCCATTTCAACTGCAAATTTAGGTTAGGTATACCTTTTATGTACTCCCCAAATAGCTGTGCATAGAATTATCCTGATTTTGTTGGTTCATTTATGTATTTAATCATTCATTCAAAAATGTTTATTAAGTATCTATGATGTGTCCAAAGTTATCCTATCTGCTGATTATACAGCAGGGCACAAAACAGGTAAGACTCCTGCTCTCATAGAGATTATAATGGGACAATAATTATTAAACAATTCAGTTCAATTCAGTTCAGTCGCTCAGTTGTGTCTGAATCTTTGCGACCCCATGAATCGCAGCACGCCAGGTCTCCCTGTCCATCACCATTTCCCAGAGTTCACTCAGACTCACATCCATCAAGTCAGTGATGCCATCCAGCCATCTCATCCTCTGTCGTCCCCTTCTCCTCCTGCTCCCAATCCCTCCCAGCATCAGAGTCTTTTCCAATATGTCAACTCTTCGCATGAGGTGGCCAAAGTACTGGAGTTTCAGCTTTAGCGTCATTCCTTCCAAAGAAATCCCAGGGCTGATCTCCTTCAGAATGGACTGGTTGGATCTCCTTGCAGTCCAAGGGACTCTCAAGAATCTTCTCCAACACCACAGTTCAAAAGCATCAATTCTTCGGTGCTCAGCCTCCTTCACAGTCCAACTCTCACATCCATACATGACCACAGGAAAAACCATAGCCTTGACTAGATGGACCTTAGTCAGCAAAGTAATGTCTCTGCTTTTGAATATACTATCTAGGTTGGTCATAACTTTTCTTCCAAGGACTAAGTGTCTTTTAAATTCATGGCTGCAGGCACCATCTGCTGAGATTTTGCAGCCCCCCCAAAATAAAGTCTGACACTGTTTCCATTGTTTCCCCATCTATTTCCCATGAAGTGATGGGACCAGATGCCATGATCTTTGTTTTCTGAATGTTGAGCTTTAAGCCAACTTTTTCACTCTCCTCTTTCACTTTCATCAATTAGGTAAATAAAAAATTATGATTTTAGGTAGTAAAGAAAAAAATCTGGCTAATGTAAAAATTAGTGACTGAAAGTGTGGGTTATTTTAGTTGAGTGGTCAGGGAGGATGTCTCTGAGGAGGTGATATTTGAAAAAAGACATGGATAAAGTGAGAGAGCAAATGATATGAAGATATGAAGGAAGAGCAGTTCCATCAAAGGGGAGCAAAAAGATTATGAAAGGGAAACAAGCCTGAAGTGTTTGAGGAACAGCAAGGAGCCTGTGTGGCCAGAGCATGGTGAGTAAAGAGGAGTGGGGTTGGAGGTGAGATTGGAAAGGCAAGCCTAGCCAGGTTGTTGGACATTAAAGTCCAAGGAGAGAATTTTACACATTGGTGGAGCCAGGATTTGTACTTTGACTTTCTCTACTCCAAAACTTGTGCCTACTTGTTATTATCTATTGCCTATCATATTCAATAATTCTGAGAAATGGAATATTTTCTGCCATATCAGTAAACAAGGATGCTATCAGTCTGTTCAGTTCAGTTGCTCAGCTGTGTCCAACTCTTTGTGACCCCATGGACTGCAGCACGCCAGGCTTCCCTGTACACCATAAACTCCTGGAGCTTGCTCAAGCTCATGTCCATCGAGTCGGTGATGCCATCCAACCATCTTATCTTCTGTCATCCCCTTCTCTTCCTGCCTTTAATCTTTTGCAGCATCAGAGTCTTTTCCAAGGAGTCAGTTCTTTGCATCAAGTAGCCAAAGTATTGGAGCTTCCGCTTTAGCATCAGTCTTTCCAATGAATATTCAGGACTGATTTCCTTTAGGATGGACTGCTTGGATCTCCTTGCAGTTCAAGGGACTCTCAAGAGTCTTCTCCAACACCACAGTTCAAAAGCATCAATTCTTTAGCGCTCAGCTTTCTTTATGGTCCAACTCTCACATCCACCCATACATGACTACTAGAAAAACGATAGCTTTGACTATACGGACCTTTGTCAGAAAAGTAATGTCTCTGCTTTTTAATATGTTGTCTAGGTTTGTCTTGGCTTTTCTTCCAAAGACCAAGCATCTTTTAATTTCATTACTACAGTCATTATGTGCATTGATTTTGAAGCCCAAGAAAATAGAATCTGTCACTGTTTCCATTGTTTCCCCATTTATTTGAATAAAGTGATGGGATTGGATGTCATGATCTTAGTTTTTTGAATGTTGAGATCTAAGTCAGCTTTTTTAAGCCAGCTCAGGAAGGATGCTATAGTAATCAGCAATTTCAGCCTTCCAACATGAGCCAGTGAGCCTGAGGAAACTCAGGAAGGAAAAGGATACCTGCTATCTAGTAGCCATCATGCTACAACCGCTCCCTGTGTTAAACCCTGAGGAAATTCAGGATGTGAAAACAGCTGAGGTACTTATCAAAGGAGTGATTTCAGTGAGCCCAGACTCTTGCATCTTCCCGTACATATAAAAGTACTAAATTCCGTAACTTGGGGTATCTGGTTTTCCCTAATTAACAATGATCTTTTGATGTTCTGACTACCTGCCCTTTGTTGCCAAACTTCCATATAACTCAGCTTCCCCTCTTGCATCAAGCAGTTCTCTCAGGATTACTTGAGATGCTGCCTTCTAAAAATATCCACCAAGTAAAACAACTCTCAACTTTAAGGTTGTGTGTTATATTTCAGTCTACAATACAATGACGGGAAGTGAAAACTAGGCTGTTCAAAAATGTTGTTCCCTCACTAAGTTATGTCTGAATCATTGTGAACCCATGGGGTGTGGCACATGCTGTGGACAGGCTCCTCTGTCCTTGGAATTTTCCAGGCAAGAATAATGGAGTGGGTTGCCATTTCCTACACAAGGGAATCTTCCCAATTCAGGGATCAAACCCATGTCTCTGGCATCTCCTGCATTGGCAAGTGGATTCTTTACCACTGAGCCACCTGGGAATTTTAATATAAAATTAAACTTATTAAATGTAGCACTATGGAATGAGGTTCGTGACATTGTACAGGAGACAGGGATCAAGACCATCCCCATGGAAAAGAAANCAGCATCTGTCAAGCCCACATTTAAACTGCTGCCTGCCTGTGCAGCAGCTGAGGAACCGTGGATTTCATATTACAGACTAAAATCCCAGTGAAACTGCTCAAAATCCTTCCTGCAGCTGCCAGGCAACGACGAGAGAGTTAAATCCTGCTCTTTTCCAATACAATCGAAGCACTCCATTCTAGCTCTGGCTGCTTTACATTGCAGCTCAGGGTTCTTACTAGAAATATGGATACTGAGAAGAGAATAGAGCACTGCATTGTCCGGCCAGGAAGACAGCAGATGTAAAAAGCTTCAATGCATCAACTGTGGGGAAGAGTCGACAGTGCTCCAAACAGAAAGAACCACCACAGCTCTTTTGTTTAAAGAAAGAGAAAATGAAAGAAAGCAAAAACCTGAGAAGATTAGCACCCATATGAACAAGGAAGGGAACTCGAAGACAAGCAGACAGATGGACACTTTGGACACTGTAAAAAGCAATCCCAGGAGGCAGACTGTTGGGGGAGGTGTGCATATTCGACAGCATCTTTTTGCTGGAGCGATGGCGTGCCAAAAGTATCTTCAGTGGGCATAATCCTCGCCACATAAATGGCCTGACCAAGGAAGGTATGTCGATATCTTGTGTGTGATACTCATTTAAATGTCTGTTACCTTTTTATAGCCCAGGAGGCACTAATCTCTAATAAACAAGTTCATACATTTCACTGTCCTTGAAACTATGAGAGGGTTTCTAAATATATGATTTTAAAATTTGTCACTGTTTAGAAGACAAGCTGTCACTGCTTTATTCAAGTAAATATGTAGCTCACAGTAATTATAGATTACAGAAAAGGCAAATAGTGACAAGCTGTGCTTAAAGGCTTCTCTGAAAAATGAAACTTAAAAAAAAAATCTGAAACCCGCTAAAGAAAACAGAGCAATCCTCTATCAAATTAGGTCAAGTTGAATCCTTATCCAGTAAATTAAAGGGCTCTCCTTAAAATGGCTATCAAAGGAGTCAATGCAGTAAAATTACACTAAATGGTATTAAAAAAAATGATCCTAATATTAAGAGCTTTTTCAGTCCTTTTAAAGCAAAATCTTAATATAGAGCAGGTTTTAGTAACAAAATCTTCCCTCCTATGTCCATCTCCCTAAATAAAAGTAAGGAACACAACCTCTGAAGACTATCAACAAATTTTAAGTACCACTGAACTGTAAGATACTAAAAGGAAAGCATTTGTACAGGATCACAGAAGGCAGTGTGTGTTTATGCACAGCACACTACCACAGGAGATTTACTTGTCCACGAATACAACTTCAAACAAAGAAATATAAATACTTNTTTTCTTCCAAAGAGCAAGCATCTTTTAATTTCATGGCTGCAGTCACCATCTGCAGTGATTTTGGAGACCCCCAAATAAAATCTCTCACTGTTTCCACTGTTTCCCCATCTATTTGCCATGAAGTGATGAGGCTGGTTGCCCTGATCTTCGTTTTCTGAATGTTGAGTTTTAAGCCAACTTTTTCACCCTCCTTTTTCACTTTCATCAAGAGACTCAATTAGTTCTTCTTTTCTTTCTGCCATAAGAGTGGTGTTATCTGTATATCTGAGGTTATTGATATTTCTCAATAACAATCACTTTCTCTTAAAACTGATAGAAGAGATGCTTATCTAATAGCAGTTCTGGAAGTTTATTCTTATTGGCATTAATCTGTGAACCTTTTCTGAAATTGTTACTCCATCTCTACCATGTAACTCTATGGCTTTAGAATTTGTTATTCTTCTGTGGCCTCATGTTCAGACTAAACGTTGTGACTTTTGTGAACAAGTCAGCAATAGCTTTGTTTTATTCCCTACAGTTTCAAGCTCAGTGTATTCCGATATTTGTTACATCATTAAGTCCAGTCTAATGACACTAGGGGAACTTAGCAAAATGGGTGTCAGGGAGTCTTTTAGCTTCAAGCTTGAAATTTTATTTCTTAAAATAGTTTTTAACAATCAAGCCATATATGAAATTTAGAAAGATGCTAACGATAACCCTGTATGCGAGACAGCAAAAGAGACACAGATGTATAGAACAGTCTGTTGGACTCTGTGGGAGAAGGAGAGGGTGGGATGATTTGGGAGAATGGCATTGAAACATGTATAATATCATATATGAAACAAATTGACAGTTCAGGTTCAATGCAGAATACAGGATGCTTGGGGCTGGTGCACTGGGATGACCCAGAAGGATGATATGGGGAGGGAGATGGGAGGGGGGTTCAGGATGGGGAACATGTGTACACCCACGGCGGATTCATGTTGCTGAATGGCAAAACNTTGACAGTTCAGGTTCAATGCAGAATACAGGATGCTTGGGGCTGGTGCACTGGGATGACCCAGAAGGATGATATGGGGAGGGAGATGGGAGGGGGGTTCAGGATGGGGAACATGTGTACACCCACGGCGGATTCATGTTGCTGAATGGCAAAACCAATACAACATTGTAATTAACCTCCAATTAAAATAAATAAATTTATATTAAAAAAACAATCAAGCCATCTTCATTAAGCTAGGTTTCCATACCCTACCGAATCTTCTTTCAAATATACAAATAAGTATCAGTTAAGTCATGAACTTGAAGAAAGCTTGAAATCTTCACCTGTACTTTCATTAAATCACAGAGAACTCAGCACACCCTCTAGCTCATACCACACACTCTGAAAGAGGCATGAAAGCTGGACTGCACAAAATCCTTCTCTTCTAAACTGATGAAAACAATTTCCCCCGTTTTTGGCAGGTGCCCCATCTGTGACAACTGCAATTAGCTTTTCCACATTTAAACCAAACTTCTCAAGTTTCTTCTCAGCAGATGTTTAAGTTCTATCAGTGCATGTGTCCTGGTTAATTGGGTAAAACATTTTTTGTGTAAATATCACAGCCAGACTGTTGGTAAAGGTATTGTGTAACAGGTACTTGCACACCCTGCTTGTGAGAGGATAAAGAGATGAGGTCCTTAGGGAGAACGACTTACCAATATGTTGCAAGAGTCTTGAAAATTCACACTTTCTGATCCAGTAACCTCATATCTAGAAATCAAAACCGAGGAACTGATTGGAGGTGATGATCAAAGATATATGCACAAGGATGTTCACTATAGCATTATTTATGACAGGAAAAAAAAGGAGGACCTAATTAACCTAAATATCCAAGAAGAAGGGAATGGTTTAGTTATTGCACCTCAATAAGATGAATATTTTTACAGCAACAGGAATAGTGTTTTCAAAGAAGACCTTGTGACATGAGAAAATTCTCACTGATTAAGATTAAGTGATAGAACTAAGGCACAGACAATATATTTTGTTAGATCTCAATTAAAAAAATTAATTTATATATGGGTACAGTGCACTCTCCAGTCTCATCTCAATGGGAGTCCCTAGGTATTAAGGGTTGGTGAAGTGAACTCTGACCCTTCTTGGACTACCCTGTCCTGCTAATCTCACCAAAATGAAGAATTATATAAAATATACAAAGTTCTTTAACGAGGTGGCACTTAGCGAGAAGTGGGAGAAACAGTGACTGAAACACATGCATTTTCAGCAGTGTCTTTTTATGGAGCAAGTGAAGCTTTTTAGACTTGGTCCTTCAGAAAGAGGGTGGCCTTTGTGGGAATTTCCATCCTTGGGACCATTTTCCCTTCTCAGTTTCCTTGACCTTTCTTCTTTAACTCTATCTTCTTCCAAATCTCTGAGGCCTGTGATCTCATTCCCTTCTTTTGAAATTCTACTTCTCTCTGAAGGACAATTTGTCCTGTGATGTTTTGTTGATATATGTCTGATTTGTGTCAGTTTTCCCTTAGCTTCTGCTCTTCTCAGTCATTGCCTATCCCTAACAGAAAGATATCACTACTGATTTCCTGTTTAGTTCACCCAAGAAATAATCACATCTCACCGAGGGTGTGTGTGTGTGTATGTGACATTTATATTTCTTGGAGACAATGAAGACTTACCAAGGACACACAATCACTTCTATATGTTTCTTTATGGTTTTATCACCCAAGTGTGTATCCCTAAACAGAATAATTGTAGGGCACATTTTAAATTTACTATATACCCACAATTGGAAAGGGATATACATGAAAATAAGTTGCAACTCAAGTGACAGGTACAATTAAGATGTATGCATGGTGCAGAGTGGTAGTATGTTGCACATGTTGAAATCATGGAATCCAGTTAAGTTGGTTGGGTTCATATCCCAATTATGTTGCCAATAAACTCTTTGAACTTGATCATGTTATTCAACTTCTCAGTGCTTATTCTTATGCTTTGTAAAATGGCAATGGTAAAGATACCTATCTAAGTACATGGAAGGGAATACATAACACTTTTAGGAAATACAGCAATTAGCTAAATGTTCAAATCAGGAAGAGTATACCCTAAGAACCACGCGTGCCTGCGTGTGTGCTCAGTTCTGTCTAGCTCTTTTCGGCCCTGTGGACTATAGCCCTCCAGGCTCCTCTGTTTATGGGATTTTCTAGGCAAGAATACTGAAGTGGGTTGCCATTTCCTCTTCCAGGGAAACCTCCTGACTCATGGCAGATTTTTTACCACTGAGACACCTGGAAAGTCCTGAAGAACCACAAAGGGGGGAAAAGGCAGAAATGATTAAATTAAACAATGGGGCATAGACTTCCAGCTGTCTCTAAATGTTTCTCCTTTTCTTCATTAAATAGAGAAACCTGGGGCAAGATCAGTTTCATGGGCATGTGACCTGTGCAGTCACACATAGTACAGTGCTCAAAGATTAGTTTGATGCTTTCACCTTGCCATCTTGAAATTCTTAACAGTTTTTTATACATCTGTGACTCTTTTGCTGTCTTGCATATCATTTTTGAAAAATTTGTTTTCACTGCACCTCTCAAATTATGTATCTTTTTCTGCTCTAGGTATATAACTGCTCATAATAGAGACTTATTTCTTCAGCTAGGAGTGTTTCTATGAGCAAATTCTGCTCAGTGGGATATAAGTAGAATTATATGTGCAAGTTATGGAATGTGTTTTTAAAAAACATTTCTCCTTCTTGCTGGCTAAAAATACAACTTTAATATCTGGAAGTCCAGTAGTCATCTCGGACTGAAATGGAAACCATGCAACACCAAGATACATATAATTTGATCCCTGACACCTAGAGAAACATAACAACCCTGAATTAGCTCAAGAGTTTTTACTCTAAAGAAAAAAGGCATATTTTGTTTTGTGCAAGCCACTGGCATTTTGGGTTTTCCGAAATTTGTATATTAATCTAATCCTGTGTGAGAGAGAAAAAAAAATTAAGGAGAGTGAGAGTGAGAGGGGATAGAGAGAGAGAGGGTGGGAGTTTCACAAAATTAAAAGTTTTGAAAAGATCAGTAAGATAAATATATCTCTGGTAATGTGAATCAAGAAAAGATGGAAATAAATACCATTCATAATAAAAAATATAAATAGACACAAGAGAGATCTTAGCAATTAAAATATGAAAACTTAAATAAAATTGATAAATTTCTGGAAAATATAAATTTCAAAGTTGGCTCCAGAAAGATACAAAATAATAACCATTAAAACCAAGAAATGATAACAAAAAATTTCCTCTCCCAAATTCTCTAGGCTCAGATGACCCAATTTATGCTAAAAATAGCATATTTATAAACATTTAAAAACTAAAATAGTTAATTGAATCCAACAATGCATTTAAAAAACAAACAGCATATTTATAAACATTTAAAAACTAAAATAGTTAATTGAATCCAACAATGCATTTAAAAAACAATCTGTGATTGAATAATATTTAGCCCCAAAATGAAAAAATACCTTAACATCAGAAAATCTATAAATTAATTTTACTACATTAAAAGAGAAAAAAACACATGATTATGTTAGCAGTTGCAAAATAAGTTTTTTGGTTTAAAATGCGAGGTTCTTTTTCAGTCATTAAGGCATGTCCAATTCTTTGTGACCCNTTTTAAATGCATTTAAAAAACAATCTGTGATTGAATAATATTTAGCCCCAAAATGAAAAAATACCTTAACATCAGAAAATCTATAAATTAATTTTACTACATTAAAAGAGAAAAAAACACATGATTATGTTAGCAGTTGCAAAATAAGTTTTTTGGTTTAAAATGCGAGGTTCTTTTTCAGTCATTAAGGCATGTCCAATTCTTTGTGACCCCATAAACTGCAGCACACCAAGTTTGTGTCCTTCATTGTCTCCCAGAGTTTGCTTAAACTCATGTCCACTGAGTCAGTGATGCCTTCTAACCATCTCATCCTCTGTTGCCCCCTTTTCCTTTTGCCCTCAGTCTTTCCCAGCATCAGGGTCTTTTCCAATGAGTTGGTGTTCTGCATCAGCTAGTCAAAGTGTTGGAGCTTCAGCTTCAGCATCAGTCCTTCTAATGAATATTTAGGGTTGATTTCCTTTGAGACTGACTGGTTTGATCTCTTTGCTGTCCAAGGGACTCTCAAGAGTCTTTTCAGTATCACCGTTCAAAAGCATCAATACTTTGGCACTCTGCCTTCTTTATGGTCCAACTCTCACATCTGTACACGTCTACTGGACAAGCCATAGGTTTGACTATACGGATCTTTGTGTGCCAAGTGATGTCTCGGCTTTTTAAGAAGTACGTCAAGGCTGTATATTGTCACCCTGCTTATTTAACTTATATGCAGAATACATCATGTGAAATACTGGGCTGGATGACTCGCAAGCTGGAATCAAGATTGCTGGGAGAGATATCAACAACTTCAAATATGCAGATGATATCAATTTAATGGCAGAAAGTGAAGAGGAACTAAAGATCTTCTTGATAAAGGTAAAAGAGGAGAATGAAAAAGCTAGCTTAAAACTCAACATTTGTATACCATAGCTGATACATGTTGATGTTTGGCAGAAACCAACAAAATTCTGTAAAGCAATTATTCTTCAATTTAAAAATAAATTAAAACAAAACAAAAACTCCATGTCAATGTATGGCAAAGCCAATAGAGTATTGTAAAGTAAAATAAAGTAAAAAAAAATTAAAAAAAANTTCATCTGCTGATGGACATCTAGGTTGCTTCCATGTCCTGGTTATTATAAACTGTGCTGCAATGAACATTGGGGTACATGTGTCTCTTTCAGTTCTGGCTTCCTTGGTGTGTATGCCCAGTAGTGGGATTGCTGGGTCATAAGACAGTTCTATTTCCAGTTTTTTAAGGTATCTCCATACTGTTCTCCATAGTGGCTGTACACTTCTGTATCACTGGTTTTATCACATTTTTTTGAACTTGTAAACTGGATTTGTGTGTGTCAACCACAAACTGGCACTTGCCATGAGTGCTTGCCATCTACCTCTACAAGGATTAAATCATGTGCTACTACAGCTGCTGACCTTCAACAGCCCCTGAAGAAGTTCAGGGTGGAGAGCAGAAATGAGGCACTCTGTGCTTCTGGAAAACTGGTAGGACAGGTCTTCAGAAAGATATTCTCAGGAGCTGATTTTATGAACCCAATTCTTATATCTCTTCATATCTAGAAAAGCACTAAAATCCTTCATAGTGATGACCATTTCTTGTGACTAGCAGAAGCTTCACAAGACTAGTAGAAACCTTTTGGAAAAATATGCGCTTGATTGTATCTGGCCTCCCCTCCACCAAAATCACATACACAATATCCTTTCCCCCTAGCTCCTTGGAGCAGTCTCTCAGAGCTATATGAGGTGCTGTCTTCTGGGTGCAGTCCTCATTTTGCCCCAAATAAAACTTAAATCACACCTCTCATGTTGTGCATTTTTTTTAGTTGACAGTTGTGGTAACCTATGAAGTGACCCAGAGTGGACTTCCTTTATTCACCCGAAGTCTACAAGTAACTGGAGCTTTTAAAATCTTTTCTTCTTAATTAGATTATAAACATTAAAAACATGAATTTTTGACAATATAATAATGTAACATAGGTAAATTTCTTAGCACCATTCAAGTCTTCCTTGAGCTTGCTATTTTCTGACTGTGATTTTGTGTAAGTCACTTAAATTCTCTGAATCCTAGTTTCATCTTCTGTATAGGATGATGACATTAATGTCAACTTTACAGTGAGAATTAAATGAGTTTGTGCATGTGAGAAGTGTAATTATAACTTGAATATCTCTATCATCCCATACAGCATCTAACTCAGTGCCAGGCACAGAGTAGGTGTCATTTTAATAAATGTTTACAGAGGGAGTGGGTGAATGTTAAACAGAGTATTTTTCTGAAGAAAGTAACCTTGGCTTTGTGCTTGGTGGGTGTCTGTCTGTGGAGGCAGAAGCCATAGGAGATCTTTGAGGACAGCAGATCTCCCCGGGACACTCTGAATGGCAGCCTGGTAAAACCAACTATCGTGACCCAGGTGGGGGACATTTCTATCCTGTGTCCCAGGCTATGCTATTTCACATAAAAAAAGGGAAGTCTCTGAGAACTCCAGAAGGAATGCACTCCTTTCTGAAGAGGAGATGACACACAGGAGAACTAAACCTGGTCCTGTCAGTGCAGATCTTCCCAGGCATTCCATCCCCTCTGCTCAGGTGGCATTTATCTATCAATGCTGTCCAGTAGAATTTTCGGCAGTGATAGAAATATTCTATGTATGTTGTCTAACATAGTTGCTACTAACCACATGTGGCTATTGAGCACTGGACATGTGGGCAGTATGACCAAATAATTGATTTTTACATTTTATTTAAAATTTAAATTGAACAGTTTAGTTTAGTTTTCAGATTATCATTTAAAAAATAATTTTATTTATTTACATTATTGTTTGGCTGTGTTGGATCTTCTTTGTTTGCTTGGGCTTTCCCCTAGTTGCAGTGAGTAGGGGATACCCTCTACCTGCAGTGTGTGGGCATCTCATTGCAATGGCTTCTCCTGCTGCAGAGCACAGGCTCTAGAGCACGTGGGCTTCAGTAGCTGTGGTTCCTGGGCTCTAGAGCACAGGCTCAGTAATTGCAGCATGTAGGCTTAGTTGTTCCACAGCATGTGGGATCTTCCCAGGCCAAGGATAGAATCTGTGTTTCCTGCAATGGCAAGTGGATTCTTTACCACTAAGCCACCAGGGAAGCCCTGGATTGCCTGTTGACGAGAATCTTCTATGTGCTTCATGCATTTGTGTAGATTATTTACTACACAGTTTCCTGGCTCTAATCTTCCTGGTGCTAATCTACTCTTGACACAGCAACCAGCACAGCTGACCCTGACCTCTCTAAAAACCTGCCAATGGGTTTCTACCCACCAAATGATCAATTCTCCCACATATGAATTCTCCAAGTGTGCCCTCGCCTATTGAGGTACCCCTCCTGCCTTGGTCTTCACTTCAGATACACTATCCTTTACTTTGTCCATGCAGTTCCTATTGCCTCAGTCATCCTCTCTCTCTGTATCCCTGTATTCTTTGCTCACCTTACTGGTACTTGCCCTTGAAGAGTCAGATCAGATCAGACACCCTCTCCTTCAGAAAACTTTCCTTGAATCTCCCTTCACTGATACCCTCTCTTCCACACTGGTTTGTGCTCTCTTCCTCTGGGCTCCCACAATCTCCAATGCTTTCTTTTATTAGAACACTGATCATGCTGGGTTATAATTACTGATTAAATCTCTTACCCTTCTGGACTGTGAGCTCCTAGAAAACCTGGACAGTGTTATATTCCCCCTCTTTATCTCTAGCACTTGCATGGAGTCTGCCTCAGCAGAAAAAAATCAAGAGATGTGTAAGTGAATTCTTCTAAAACATCTTAGATCCTTTATTTACTAAATTTATACTTGCCAAATGCATTGTAATCTATTACACCATATGTGACTTAGCAAATTCTTTGTTGCAGGCAGGACTTCTGTCTCAGTTTGTTGGAAAAGGAAACTGAGGCTCAATGAATGTAAGTAATCTGCCCAAGATTATAAAGTTACAAGGTCAGAGTTTGAGTAGAACCTGGATCTTCAAACTCCCTTTCCCCACCTTTTTATATTTAATGAGGGCTTTCCAGGTAGTGCAGTGGTAAAGAATCCGCCTACCAATGCAGAAGACAGGTTGGATCCCTGGGTCAGGAAGATTCCCTGGAGTAGGAAATGGCAACCTGCTCCAGTATTCTTGCCTGGAAATTCCACGGACAGAGGCACGCCTGGCGGGTTACAGTCCATGGGGTCACAAAGAGTCAGACACAACCGAGTGACTGAGCACACACACACACATACACACACGCACACACAATATTTAATGAAGCGCTTTTGTCCCTCAGCCTTCCCACACTGAAATTCTTACAGCCTCACAGCATTTACTACTCAGTCATTAGGACTGATATATGAAAGCTTGTGTATTTTCATCTTGATGGTTGTATTAACATGACGTGTGAATTTCAAATTGCTGGAATGTGAGGGGTATTTTCTGATGGGTATTTTTATGTAATTTTCTACAGAAGATTCTTGTGGTGTCCACACCTTATCTTTGTTTCAGTGCGGATAAACGGACAGTTCCATGCTTGTTGCCAGCAAACCACCCCAAAGCGTTCTAGTCCTGCTTTTCTGTCTTGAGAAGGCAGCTTTGCACTGGACCAGTGTAACCAGGAATTGTGAAAGAGTTCAAGGTCCTAACCCTCAACCAACGGGGATGGAAATTGAGGTAAATGACCCTTGTTCTTAGTGGGACAATGTTGAGGCACATTCTATTAACACCAGGTTCTTCAGAGGGTCTCCAGTGAGATTAAGCCTAGTTTCTACCAAAGCAATTACCTAAATAACACATTTTTCTTGTTTTTTTTTCCCCTTCTCTCTTTCACTGTCTATACCTCATTTCTGTTTCATAGTCTTACCTCCCCCCAAAATTACTAGCACTCAAGTCCTTGCCTCAGGCTCTGCTTTTTGGGAACCCAAAAGAAGAAATTACTTAACTATACAAGAACTTCTTTAGACACAACACGTTACCCTGTGCGGTTTGTACTGGACTTCTTGCAGTTTCAGTGATCCCCACCCTCTGTGCCTGGATATGTGCTGCTCCCTCCGCCTGGCACACTATTCCTCTCCCTTCCCTGGCTTGCAATTAGTCATTCCTCAAGACTCAGCTAGGGTATCCACTTCCTTTCGCAGTCTTCACTGATTAGCTATCCCCTCCCCCTCTCCCCCAAGTTAGATTTCCATCCCTCTGATCCTGTAGCACTTGTAAGACTAGTTAACCTCCATCAAATTCATTATCTCTTTCTCTTTCTTTGTGAGCTTCTGGAGGACTAGCAGCCTACCTAGCAAGGTATTTGGTAAAAAAATTAAGTGCTCAATAGAACAAGTTAGAATGTGCAGGCGTGAACTTAGGAACTTTTCATTCCATAAACATTTACTTAGCACTTCCTTTGCCTCAAGCACAATGCTGTATTGTGGAGTATGCAAAGATAAAGACCTGACCCTGGTCATAAGGGCTCATTGTCAAGTGAGAGAAAGAGAAGTAAACAATGCATGATGCATTGTAAATGTTCGGACACGAATGCACAGGTGACTGTGGGGGGACTGCTAAGTCGCTTCAGTCGGGGCGGCCCTATGTGACCCCATAGACGGCAGCCTACCAGGCTCCCCCGTCCCTGGGATTCTCCAGGCAAGAGTACTGGAGCGGGTTGCCATTTCCTTCTCCAATGCATGAAAGTGAAAAGTGAAAGTGAAGTCGCTCAGTCGTGTCCGACTCTTCGCGACCCCATGGACTGCAGCCTACCAGGCTCCTCCGCCCATGGGATTTTCCAGGCAAGAGTACTGGAGTGGGGTGCCATTGCCTTCTCCGGTGGGGGGACAGAGCAATTCAATAAAGAATAAGGTTCTAGTTTGGTCTTAGAAGGTAGTGACGATTAGCAGAAACGGGAAAGAGCACCTAGGTTATTCTGAGAGGTAGACTAGGCTTCCCAGGTGGCTCAGTGGTAAAGAATCTGTCTGCCAATGCAGGAGACACAGGTTCTATTTCTGAGTCAGGAATATCCCTGGAGAAGGAAATGGCATCTCATTCCAGTATTCTTGCCTGGGAAATTCCAAGGACTGAGGGGCTTGACGGGCTACCGTCCATGGCATCTCAAGAGACCGACATGATTTACCCTCCAAAAAAGACTAAACAAGACTAGCGAAACTGAGGAAAGTGAAGCCTTTGCTACAGTTGGGGGCTAATGCTGATGTAAGGAGGCGAGGAGGCCACCCCGTTAGTACTCCATGTGTTTGGAGTGGGATGGGCACATAACTATTCTCAGGGCATTCCAGTTGAAGACACAAGTTATTCAGCACCTTGATCAGGGCCAGGCACAGGGTAGGGAGAAGCGCTGGGAAATTGAGAAATCTGTCCCCAACTCTCAAAGTTGAGCACTAGCCACACGAAAGCCAGGCCATTCAGCTCTTCGGTCAGCACGTGCACCTGCTTGCGCCGCATGAGAGCGCGACCCCAGAGGACCAGGTCCCCAGCGTCTCAGCGGCGGCCGAGCAAGCTCAGTTGTCAGGACGCGATGGCCAAGTTGCATGGAAAAAGCTCCGCGGAGTCCCAGCCGGGCAGAAACCCAGCCAGGGAAGGGGTTCGTTCCGAGGGGGCGGGGCCTCGGACGCACGCTCGCTCCCACCCCGCCCCTCCGCCACGCGCCACGCGCCGGCCGTCTACACGCCGGCTGCCCGTTGCCCTGGCAACCGTCGCGCAGCGTCTTCCTGAGGGAGCTCCTGTCAGTCGGAGGATCCCATCGCTCGCTCCCCACTGCCCAGCAATTTTCGCGTGGGCTCAGAGGCGGAACGACAACAAAAAATGGCGGAGCGGAGCCAGACGGCGCCTGAGGCAGGTCTGTGGGGGCGGTCGATCAGGGGGAAGCACTGAGGCAGCACGGCGCTGTCCTGGGCCCCAGGGGACAGGGGACTTGGGCCTGGCGCTACTCCTGAAGAGGCACCCTCTGTGTTTGCGCGGTGAAGTTATGACCTCGGGGTCAAGGGTCAAGGGAGGAGCACACCCCTTTGAGTGTCGGGGCAGAGGCCGCGCAGTCGAGGGAGGTGTCGCAGGAGTGTATTAGAGTGTGTGCACTCTTTGGAGTGAACACTGGCTAAGAAAGGGCTGGGACCCCAGGGAAGACGACTCCCCTCCGGAGGGGCACCTGTGATAGGGGCTGATTGTAGAGGGTAGGCTGCGACACAGGAGGGGTTGAACACAATCCTGTGGACTATGGGAGAGTCCTCTAAAGGGAGAGGGACTCTGATTCCGAGGAGGCAGGTTAAGTAGGAGTGTTACTTTAGTTTCAGGCAGTGCCATGGAAGGGATATATGAGTATTTGTGCTTCAGGGAAGTGTAGTGACTGAGGGTCACCTCTGTCACAGAGAAAGTATGCAAATCCTCATATGAGTCCTTAAGAGGACAAGAGGCTTGAGGGGACACCCAGCCCTTCAAAACCCTATCAAAGGAGGCTGGAGCCTGAGTGTGGGTGTGTATGGGGTCAGTAATCTTGAAGGTCATTCAGAATTACAAAGGGATGCACATTCACTTTTATGTGGGTGGAAGCTAGTCTTTAAAGTGCAGGGAGACTAACAGGCAAGGAGACCCAGGATTCTGTTCCTGAGGGGACTGCCTTGTTAATTTGGCTGGCTTGACCTAAGCTTTACAGGGTCATAGAAGAGAGAAAGGGCTTTTACAGTCCTGTATATGTGGGAGAGGGTTTGTCCCTAAGAGGGATTGGGAACTGAAGAACTGGAGCATCAAAGTGATAGCTATGTGTGTGTGTGTGTGTGTGTATAGAAAAGCAATGGCTTTGGTGAAATGTGTGGTGGTGGGTGATGGAGTGGTATCCATAATTTTGTATATGTGTCCTGATGGGGTATTTTGGTTATAAGAGTGACCTACTTTAATTATCCAGCCCTCTGGGGGTAGGGGAGGGAGGTTGTGGTTATGCTAAGACCATACAGTGACTGAAACTGGAATCTGTAAAAAGCCATCAAGAATGATTTAAGAGACCATTTCCTCTTAAGACCTGCATGGTTTGTCTTTCTTTCATGGCATCTCCGTTCTTGTACCAAGTAATTCCTCTACTTATTTTATAGTTTAAGCTCCCTCAACTTGAACATGCTCATTCCCTTTTTCATACTCCACCCAACACATGTATGAGTGCCAGGTATTCTCTAGGCATCAAATTAAGCACTGAAAACTCCCTGCTTGTGATTCTCTTACCTTATTCTTCTTTCTTTTCTTTCCTCCCATAGATTTACTGCCTTCACACATATAATTTAATCTATTTAATATTTTTATTGCTTACTGCCTCATTCCTCTAGAATGTAGGATCCATGAAGGCAAGGGTCTGTCTTGTGTTTATTAATTCCATATTTCTAGAACCATACCTTGTGTAGTTATTAATAAATATTTTTTAAATTAATGACTAAATGACCTGATATTGTCTAGATGTTCAAGGAGTTTCTCTGAGGAAGTGAAATTTTAGTTGAGATATAATAGAGATTGAATAAATGAAGAGATGGGCAAAGAGTGGTCCAGGCAGAGGGAAACCATGTGCAAATACTCTAAGGTAGGAGGAAGCATGATGTATTGTATTTAAGGAACTGAAAGGAGACAAGTGTGGCTGCACTTAGGGCAATAGGAAGATAAAAGAGGTAAGCTGAAGTAGACCTTGCAGGGCCTTAAAGGCTAGGATAAGAATTTTGGTCAAAAATCCAAAAATGGAGGGAAGGGGTTGAGAAATGTTTAAAAGGCAACATTAATTGGACTTAGTGAAAGATGGGAATGTTGGGGAAGGGTGTGTCAAAGTGTACTTCTAATTTTTTAGTTTGTGCAGCTGAATAGTTGGTGATGCCATTATGGAGATAGGAAGTCCTGAAAGGGATCTCGGCTGGGTTTGAGAGCGAAGATCATGTGTTTGGTTTTGGACAAATGGAATCTGAGATATTTTTGAGTTATCCAATAAGTGGAGAGATTGGCAAGGCAGTTGAATATACAATAAAAGTCTAGGCTAGCATGGAGTTAATTAGTGAAACCATGAGTGTGGATGAAATTGCCTAAAGGAAGGGTAAAGAGTGTAAAGAGAAACAGCTTGGGATGAAGTGTTGAGCAGTTACAGTATTTCAGTGCATTCTAAAGAGATAGAGTAAAGAGAACAGGCAAAAGAATGTTTGTGGCATGTTCAACAGGTTGAATGCTGCCAAGTGATATAAAAAGAAAGACTGAAGAGCTAGATTTGGAGCATACTTAGCATCATTGTTGTTGTTGTTGTTCAGTCACTCAGTCATGTCTGACTCTTTGTGACCCCTTCGATTGAGGCATGCCAGGCTTCCTCATCCTTCACCATCTCCTGAAGCTTGCTCCAATTCATGTCCATTGAGTTGGTGGTGCCATTCAACCATCTTGTCCTCTGTTGTCCCCTTTTCCTCCTTCCTTCAGTCTTTCCCAGGATCATCATCTTTTCTGAGTTAGCTCTTCTCATCAGGTGGCCAAAGGATTAGATTTTCAGCTTCAGCATCAGTCCTTCCAATGACTATTCAGGGTTGATTTCCTTTAGGATTAACTAATTTGATCTCTGTGTAGTCCAAGGGACTCTCAAGAGTCTTCTCCAACACCACGGTTCAAAAGCAACAATTCTTCGGCACTCAGCCTTCTTTATGGTCCAACTCTCACATCCATACATGTCCCTGATAAGAGGAAACTGGTGAAGGTATGAGCCAAACTAACTTCTAAATCACTAATAACTGGCTCAATCTTTGTTTCTTAAGTCAGACTCCTGAGAGAGAATCTAATTGACACATATTACCTTTTCCTACTAGACCATGTTATAGGTCACAAGCCAGTGTAGGATTGATTGTCTTTGAATTGGGTGTCCAGCTATTGCTCTCCAGACACCTGGTACAAAATATGTATATCTGGTGATTTCTCATCTCAAGAGCAGTAGCTGACATTTATGCAGTGTTTATGTGCGAGACATTGTACTAAGTGCTTTAAATGTTTTAATTTACTTCAACATCATAGCTGCACTCTAAAGTATTATCTTTATTTAATATGTGAAGAAGTTTTGGCACAGAGAAGTTAAACAGCTTGCTCAATCTGCAAATAATTAATGTACGATTACAGTTCTTTGGCTGTTTTTGACATTATCTGGATTCATTACTTGGCCTTCTGTTTGTATTGCAACATATTGTATACTAACGAAATAATAGCTATGATGAAAATTCCTTCCCCACAAAAAACATTCCAAGCTAAGCATACATTAACAAAGTGAAGTGGAAAGAACTGGGGCACAAATCCTTGTATAAATCATGTTTCTGTAACTTATTAGATGTGGACCTCAGATTCAAATTTTCTGATATTAAAGTTTCCTCATCTGTAAAATGCGGGTGATATTTGCAATATAGTTGTCTTTGGTAGGGAGAGTGCAGTAAATGGTACTTAATTCTGCAGAAGTTGAATACAAAAACTCAGATGTATATATATATATATATATATACACATATATATGTATGTACTGTACATATACTGTGGAAGTGAGAAATAGATTTAAGGGACTAGATCTGATAGACAGAGTGCCTGATGAACTATGGATGGAGGTTCCTGACATTGTACAGGAGACAGGGA
The DNA here is from genome assembly GCA_006410875.1 of Neotragus pygmaeus. NCBI lineage: Eukaryota > Metazoa > Chordata > Mammalia > Artiodactyla > Bovidae > Neotragus > Neotragus pygmaeus. Next base: position 55,053 of record SJYV01023317.1, on the reverse strand, counting down.
GCAAGATCATCCCCAAGAAAAAGAAATGCAAAAAAGTAACATGGTTGTCTGAGGAAGGCTTACAAATAGCTGTGAAAATAAGAGAAGCCAAAAGTAAAGGAGAAAAGGAAAGATATACCCATTTGAATGCAGGGTTCCAAAGAATACCAAGGAGAGATAAGAAAGCCTTCCTCAATGATCAGTGCAAAGAAATAGAGGAAAACAATAGAATGGGAAAGACTAGAGATCTCTTCAAGTAGAGATACCAAGGGAACATTTCATGGAAAGATGGGCTTGATAAAGGACAGAAATGGTATGGACCTAACAGAAGCAGAAGATATTAAGAAGAGGTGGCAAGAATACACAGAAGAACTGTACAAAAGATATCTTCATGACTCAGATAATAATCATGATGGTGTGATCACTCAACTAGAGCCAGACATCCTGGAATGTTAAGTCAAGTGGGCCTTAGGAGGCATCACTATGAACAAAGCTAGTGGAGGTGATGGAATTCCAGTTGAGCTATTTCAAATCCTAAAAGATGACGCTGTGAAAGTATTGCACTCACTATGCCAGCAAATTTGGAAAACTCAGCAGTGGCCACAGGACTGGAAAAGGTCAGTTTTCATTCCAATCCCAAAGAAAAGCAATGCCAAAGAATGCTCAAACTACTGCACAGTTGCACTCATCTCACACACTAGCAAAGTAATGCTCAAAATTCTCCAAGTCAGTCTTCAGCAATACGTGAATAGTGAACTTCCAGATGTTCAACCTGGTTTTAGAAAAGGCAGAGGACCAGAGATCAAATTGCTAACATCTGTTGGATCTGAGAGTTCCAGAAAAACATTTATTTCTGCTTTATTGACTATGTCAAAAACAACAAACTGTGTTTGCNTGAATAGTGAACTTCCAGATGTTCAACCTGGTTTTAGAAAAGGCAGAGGACCAGAGATCAAATTGCTAACATCTGTTGGATCTGAGAGTTCCAGAAAAACATTTATTTCTGCTTTATTGACTATGTCAAAAACAACAAACTGTGTTTGCCTATGTGGATCACAACAAACTGTGGAAAATTCTGAAAGAGATGGGAATACCAGACCACCTGACCTGCCTCTTGAGAAATCTGTATCAGGTCAAGAAGCAACAGTTAGAACTGGACATGGAGCAACAGAATTTTCCAAATTGGGAAAGGAGTGCATCAAGGCTTTATATTGTCACCCTGCTTATTTAACTTCTATGCAGAGTACATCATGAGAAATGCTGGGCTGGGAGAAGCACATGCTGGAATCAAGATTGCTGGGAGAAATATCAATAACCTCAGATATGCAGGTGACACCACTCTTATAGCAGAAAGTGAAGAAGAACTAAAGAGCCTCTTAATGAAAATGAAAGAGGAGAGTGAAAATGTTAGTTTAAAGTGCAACATTCAGAAAAAAAAGATCATGGCATCCGGTCCCATCACTTCGTGGCAAATAGATGGAGAAACAGTGGAAACAGTGGCAGACTTTATTTTTGGGGGCTCCAAAATCACTGCAGATGGTGATTGAAGCCGTGAAATTAAAAGACACTTACTCCTTGGAAGAAAAGTTATGACCAGCATAGACATCATATTAAAAAGCAGAGACATTACTTTGCCAACAAAGGTCTGTCTAGTCAAGGCTATGGTTTCACCAGTAGTCATGTATGGATGTGAGAGTTGGACTGTAAGGAAAGCTGAGAGCTGAAGAATTGATGCTTTTGAACTGTGGTGTTGGAGAAGACTCTCGAGAGTCCCTTGGACTGCAAGGAGATCCAACCAGTCCATTCTAAAGGAGATCAACCCTGGGATTTCTTTGGAAGGAATGATGCTAAAGCTGAAACTCCAGTACTTTGGCCACCTGATGTGAAGAGTTGGCTCATTTGAAAAGACCCTGATGCTGGCAAAGATTGAAGGCAGAAGGAGCAGGGGACGATAGAAGATGAGAAGGTTGGGTGGCATCGCCACGTCAATGGACATGAGTTTGAGTAAACTCCAGGAACTGGTGATGGACAGGCAGGCCTGGCATGCTGCAGTCCTTGGGGTAGCAAAGAGTTGGAGATGACTGAGTGACTGAACTTATCTGAACTGAACTGATGTTCTTTACAAATAAAAACACTCTTTAAACATACAGTGACTGGTATGAGACATTTCTTTTCATTTTTCTTCATTAGCACAATTGATTTTCTATCAGAATAAAGGCAGACATCAAGTTTTGGAAAATAGAGAATTGTTAGCTAAACTGTGTGTGGTGGGACAAGTCTCTGTATGAGGTGAATTTTGAGGAATTTCCTGAAGAAGCAAAGAGATACATACTTTTTTAAAGCATGCAGGTGTCTCCATAAAGGGCCTCCTTGGTGGCTCAGACAGTAAAGACTCTGTCTGCAATGCAGGAGACTGTGATTCAGTCCCTGGGTTGGGAAAATCCATGGCTATGCACTCCTTTATTCTTGCCTAGAGAATCCGTCTAGCAGGCTATAGTCCATGGGACTGCAAAGAGTAGAACGTGATTGAGGGACTAAGTGCACACCCAGTTCTATAAGATGGTCAGATTTCTAGAAAGAATTTTCTTCTTGTAAATATTATACTTAAAAAAATAAATTTATTTATTTTAATTGGAGGTTAATTACTTTACAATATTGTATTGGTTTTGCCATACATCAACATGAATCCGCCACAGGTTTACATGTGTTCCCCATCCTGAACCCTCCTCCCTCCTCTCTCTCTGTACCATCCCTCTGGGTCATCTCAGTATGCACCAGCCCCAAGCATCCAGTATCATGCATCAAACCTGGACTGGCGATTCATTTCATATATGATATTATACATGTTTCAATGCCATTCTCCCACATCATCCCACCCTCACCCTCTCCTACACAGTCCAAAAGACTGTTCTATACATGTGTCTCTTTTGCTGTCTCGTATACGGGGTTATCATTAAAATAAGGACATTGTTTAGAAGTTTTCTTCCTATCCAAAAATTTGACTGTTAATAAACTCCACAAAGATACTTATTTCTAACTGAAGGTAGAGATATTAGTCTCAGGCTAGATTGTACCTGCTTCATTTTCTCAGAGTCTTCTGCCTTTCTAGCTATCATTAAGAAAGCTTTTGTTCTAAGTACCTGCTAAAATAATTGGTTTTCTTTTATTGCCAAATTTGTTGGGTATTTTTTTGGAGGCCCATGTAGAGCAGAAATTTTAGAATGATGCAGTCTGTTAAAGTGACCTGAACCTTGATCACTTTTTCTGTGAACAAAATGGGTCTTTTTTAAAAAGCAGATTTACATTATCTGAAACAGAATCTTGAAATTTTAAAAACCCTTAGAAATGAGAATGATGTTTTCTATCTTTTTTTAATAGTTGGGCAAAATATTTAAGTTTTTTTGACTTTAGTTTTCTTATTTGTAAATTTGGGATAGCAACACCTACTTTTCAGGTGACAGAGATACTGTATGGAAAGTGCAGAATGTTTATACCCTCAAAGAAATGATAGCTTAGTTGGTGAGTGTACATGTATATGTGTGTGTATGTGTTTGTGTGCCTTTTCCTAAAGACTTACTAGTAAAATCACCTTTAAAAGAAGAGGAGATCCAGGTCTACAGTCTCTTATAGGGCAGCCTTGCATGCAAATATATTTCAGAATTCAGATTATTTTTTATTATGGAAAGGCAGTATTGTGTTGTGTAATGGCTTATATACCAATGCATTTTTTATGTACTTTTTGTTACAGAACACTTCCAGTAAAGTATGGGAGAGTGCCCTATAATCAAACACATTAATCATATTCACACTAATTGAATTAAAGTTATGAATAGCTTCACATCAATTTAAGTTTTACTAACAGATTATTTTGGCACTAAAGTTGTTAACAAAAATTACTATTTTTAGAGACTTAAGGATTTTGGAATTATAGAAGAGGGACTGTGGACTGATATAATTTTATCCTTTTTAAGATGGTGCACTGGGACGACCCAGAGGGATGGTATGGGGAGGGAGGAGGAAGGGGGGGGTTCAGGATGGGGAACACGTGTATACCTGTGGCGGATACATGTTGATGTATGGCAAAACCAATACAATATTGTAAAGTAATTAACCTCCAATTAAAATACATTTATTAAAAATTTTTTTTTAAACCTCAGGTTATTTTTTGTCATGTTTTTATCTTTTGTAACATCATTGTGCTGAGCTTTATGAAAAATCCCAAAAGTTTTGGAACGGAAAACACCTTTTGTTTCCATGATGTTTATGTGCTTATTTCTTCTAAGGAATTCTGATAATATCTGTATTTCTGAGATCTATGAATGTTGCGTTTGGCTTAAGTTTCAGTATCTTGGGCTTCCCTGGTAGCTCAGCTGGTAAAGAATCCACCTGCAATGCAGGAGACCCTGGTTTGATTCCTGGTTTGGGAAGATCCCCTGGAGAAGAGATAGGCTACCAACTCCAGTATTCTTGGGCTTCCCTGGTGGCTCAGCTGGTAAAGATTCAGCCTTCAATGTGGGAGACCTGGGTTTGGTCCCTGGGTTGGGAAGATCCCCTGGAAAAGGGAAAGACTACCCACTTCATTATTCTGGCCTGGAGAATTCTGTCCAGTCTAGTCCATGGGATTGCAAAAAGTCAGACACGACTGTGACCTTCACTTTCACTTTCAGTATCTTGGCTCAGGGTCATTTTCAAGGAGAGATACTAGAGAACTATAGCATTCAGTTAGAAGGATGCCAATACTTTGATACATATTCTTAACAAAATCATAGCTTTATCTTTGAGTCATTTAAGAACAGCACAGTCTTCTATGAGTTTCAGAATATTTTTATTAATTGTTAGATTTCACCAATGGAGCAACTGTTAATTTTTGTATTGATTTAAGAAAAATTTTCATTCTTAACAGAATTTGATTTTTTTTGATTATAAAATATTATCTCAACTATGAAAGCTTGTGATAGTTCATTAATGTTTTTTACCATATAGGAATATGTTAATTTTTACTTTTTACATACTCCATTTATTTAATGGGTTCAGAGAAATTTTTCTTTTTTTTTCAAAGTGTAAACGGGGGAAGTTTTTATTTGTCATATATTTCTGAGAAATATTGATTATGAATATTTGACTCTAAATAAACTTTCAAAATAATATACTTACATGTCAATTGAAGGAAAGCAAGGCAAGCAAATGCAAAGATGCCTAGAATTTTATATAAGAATAAAAATTTTTATGTAAGATTGGAAATTCTTAAAGAAAAATTTTCAACAATGTTATGGAAAAATACCTGAGATTTGTTGTAAAGGGATGGCAAAAACAATCTGCCAACTGTTACATTTTTCTTGCCTTTTCCCAGAAGTCTTAGAAATCATTTATTTGAAGATATTAATCTCTATGTCAGACTTTGCAGAAGAAATCACTATGCCTTGGACTATGTTATTAATTTTAAAAATTACTCATTCATATTTCTGTTTTTGTTCCAGTACCATAGTGTTTTGATGACTTTAGCTTTGTAGTATAGTCTGAAGTCAGAGAGTCTGATTCCTTCAGTTGTGTTTTTCTTTCTCAAAACCATCTTTGCTGTTCAGTCTTTAGTACTTTCATACAAATTGTAAAATTTTTTATTCAAATTCTGTGAATAATGCCATTGATAATTTGATAAGGATTGCATTGAATCTACAGCTTCCTTTGGGTAGTAAAGTCATTTTCACAATATTGATTCTTCCAGTCCAAGAACATGGTATATCTATCTGTGTCATCTTTGATTTCTTTCATTAGTATCTTATAGTTTGCTGAGTACAAGTCCTTTGCCTCCTTAGGTAGGTTTATTCCTAGGTATTTTATTCTTTTTGTTGTGATGATAAATGGGAACATTTCCTTGGTTTCTCTTACTGATCTTTCATTGTTAGTATATAGGAAAGCAAGAGATTTCTGTGTCTTAATTTAACTTAAATTAAGTTAATTAAATTCATTGATTAGCTCTAGTAGTTTTCTAGTGGCATCTTTAGGATTTTCTATGTATAATATCATGTCTCTGCAAACAGTGACAGTTTTACTTCTTCTTTTACAATTTGTATTCCTTTTATTTCTTTTTCTTCTCTGATTGTTGTGGCTAGGACTTTCCAAATTATGTTGAATAAGAGTGGCAAGAGAGGGTATCCTTGTCTAGTTCCTGATCTTAGAGGAAATGCTTTCAGATGTTCATTATTAAGAATAATATTTGCTTCTGGTTCAAGATGGCAGAGTAGAAGGACATGCACTTATCTCCACCTATGAGAGCAACAAAATTACAGCTAGCTGTTTAACAACCATCAACAAGAGGACACTGGAACCCACCCAAAAAAGATATCCCACATCCAATGGCAAAGAAGAAGTGAGATGGTAGGCGGGGTGTAATCACAATAAAATTGAATACCATACTCGCTGGGTGGGTGACCCACAGACTGGAGAACAATAATACCAAATAACTCACATTATTGTTCTGAACCCCATGTCAGGTTACCCAGCCTGGGGATCTGGCAAAGGGACTGGGAATCCCCAGGGAATCTGGCCTTGACAGGCAGCAATATTTGCTTATAGGCCTTCCAGAGGACTGAGGGAAACAGAGACTCAAGTCTTAGAGGGCACAAACAAAATTTTCATGCATTAAGACTCAGAGGAGAGGGGCAGTGACCCCACAGGAGACTGAATCAAAACCTTACCAGACAAGCAAAAGTTAAGAGAATTCAACACCATTAAACCAGCTTTATAATAGATGTTAAAGGAACTTCTCTAGGCAGGAAACACAAGACAAGGAAAAGGCCTACAGAAAATAAACCCAAAACAATGAAGAAAGCGGTAATGGAATAATACAGATTAATAATTACCTTGAATGTTAATGGATTAAATGCAGGAATGAAAAGACACAGTCTTCCTGGATGGATGAAAACATGTACATATTTTGACTTCCACTTACCACATCACTCTGCTTGACTCCCTCAGATTGTATGTAATTATTTTATATTGTTAAATTAATCATGTTCCCATTATGGCTTGCAACTGTAATTACTTTTATTTTTTGTCTGGCTATTGACTATGAAAACTGGTAAACACCTTTTACATTGTGACTATAACTGCTGCTGCTGAGTCGCTTCAGTCATGTCCGACTCTGTGCAACCCCATAGATGGCAGCCCACCAGGCTCTGCCATCCGTGGGATTTTCCAGGCAAGAATACTGGAGTGACTATAACTATTACTCACTTCATACCATTGTATCATGTTTGGTCAACAGAAAATTAATAGAACTCTGTATCACCAAAAAGGTGAAAGTGAAAGTCGCTCAGTTCTGTCTGATTCTTTGTGACCCCATGGACTGGGGAAACAGACTCTTGGACGGCACAGACAAAACTTTGTACACACCAGGACCCAAGAGAAAGGAGCAGTGGCCCCAGAAGAGATTGAGCCAGACTTTCCTGTGAATATCCAAGAGTCTACAGTGGCAGCATGGGTCAACAGTGTCCTGCCACTGGGTCAGGGGCACTGAATACAACAGTCCTGGGAGCCCTGGTGGATGCTGGCATAAGTCCTTTTGAAGAAGGTCACCATTACTGCTATTACTTCTACCATAGTTTGGCCTGAGGCCAAACTACAGAGAGGGAACACAGCCCCACCAATCAACAGAAAATTGGATTAAAGATTTACTGAGCATGGCACCACCCATCAGAGCAGACCCAGATTCCCCCATAGCCAGTCCCTCCTATCAGGAAGCTTCCACAAGCCTCTTATCCTTATCCATCATCAGGGCAGACAGAATGAAAACCAGGAGCACAGAAAACAAACCAAACTGATCATATGGAAGCCTCGTTTAATTCAATGAAACTATGAGCCCTGACATGTAAGGCCACCCAAGATGGACGGGTCATGATGGAGAGTTCTGATAAAATGTGGTCCACTGGAGAAGAGAATGGCAAATCCCTTCAGTTTTCTTGCCTTGAGAACCCCATGAACAGTATGAAAAGACAAAAAGATATGACACTGAAAGATGAACTTCTCAGTCAGTAGGTGCCCATATGCTACTGGAGAAGAGTGGAGAAATAGTCCAGGAAAGAATGAAGGGGCTGAAAGTGAAGTTGCTCAGTCGTGTCCAACTCTTTGCGACTCCATGGACACCAGGCTCCTCCGTCCATGGGATTTTTTAGGCAAGAGCACTGGAGTGGGTTGCCATTTCCTTCTCCAGGGAACTTCCTGACCCAGGGATCGAACCCAGGTCTCCCACACTGTAGACAGATGCTTTCCGTCTGAGCCACCAGGGATGAAGAGGCTGAGCCAAAGCAAAAACAACACCCAGTTTTGAATGTGACTGGTGATGGAAGTCTGATGCTGTAAAGAACAATATTGCATAGGAACCTGGAATGTTAGGTCCATGAATCAAGGTAAATTGGAAGTGGTCAAATAGGGAACGGCAAGAATGAACATTGACATTTTAGGAATCAGTGAACTAAGATGGAAAGAAAAGAGTGATTTTAATTCAGATGACCATTACATCTACTACTGTGGGCAAGAATTCCTTAGAAGAAATGGAGTAGTCCTCATAGTCAACAAAAGAGTCTGAAATACAGTACTTGGATGCAGTCTCAAAAATGACAGAAAGATCCCTATTCGTTTCCAAGGCAAACCATTCAGTATTATAGTAATCCAAGTCTATGCCTCAACCACTGAAGAAGCTGAAGTTGAACAGTTCTATGAAGACCTACAAGACTGTTTAGAACTAACACCCCCAAAAGATGTCTTTTTCATCATAGGGGACTGGAATGCAAAAGTGGGAAGTCAAGAGATACCTGGAGTAAGAGGCAAGTTTGGGCCTTGGAGTACAAAATGAAGCAGGGCAAAGGCTAACAGAGTTTTGCCAAGAGAATGCATTGGTCATAGAAAACACCCTCTTCCAACAACACAAAAGACGACTTTACACATGGACATCACCAGATGGTCAATAATGAAATCAGATTGATTATGTTCTTTGCAGCTGAAGATGGAGAAGCTCTATACAGTCAGCAAAAACCAGCCTGGGAGCTGACTGCAGCTCAGATCATGAACTCCTTATTGCAAAGTTCAGACTTAAATGGAAGAAAGTAGGGAAAACCACTAGACCATTCAGGTATGACCCAAATCAAATCCCTTACAATTATACAGCGGAAGTGACAAATAGATTCAAGATAGTAGATCTGTTAGACAGAGTGCATGAAGAACTATGGACAGAGGTTTGTAACATTGTATGCTGCTGCTAAGTCGCTTCAGTCGTGTTCGACTCTGTGCGACCCCATAGACGGCAGCCCACCAGGCTCTGCCATCCCTGGAGGAGGTGGTAATCAAAACCATCCCCAAGAAATAGAAATGCAAAAAGGCAAAATGTTTCTTTGAGGAGAGCTTACAGATAGTTGAGAAAAGAGGAGAAGCAAAAAGTGAAGGAGAAAAGGAAAGATATATCTATTTGGATGAAGTTCAGTTCAGTTCAGTCTCTCAGTCATGTCCAACTCTTTGCAGCCCTGTGGACTGCAGCATGCCAGGCCTCCCTGTCCATCACCAACTCCTGGAGTGTACTCAGACTCATGTTCATTGAGTTGATGGTGCCATCCAACCATCTCATCCTCTCCTCCTTGTCCCCTTCTCCTCCCACCTTCAATCTTTCCCAGCATCAGGGTCTTTTCAAATGAGTCAGCTTTTTGCATCAGGTGGCCAAAGTACTGGAGTTTCATCTTCAGCATCAGTCCTTCCAATGATTGTTCAGGGCTGATTTCCATTAGGATGGACTGGTTGGATTTCCTTGCAGTCCAAGGGATTCTCAAGAGTCTTCTCCAACACAACAGTTCAAAAGCATCAATTCTTCAGTGCTCAGCTTTCTTTATAGTCCAACTCTCACATCCATACATGACTACTGGAAAAACCATAGCCTTGACTAGACAGACCTTTGTTGGCAAAGTAATGTCTCTTCTATAGAATAACAAGATGGGATAAGAAAGCTTTCCTAAGTGATCAATGCAAAGAAATAGAGCAAAGCAGTAGAATGGGAAAGACTAAAGATCTTTTCAAGAAAATTAGAGATACCAAGGGAAAATTTCATGCAAAGGTAGGTACAATAAAGGCCAGAAATGGTATGAACATAACAGAAGTAGAAGATATTAAGAAGAGGTGGCAAGAAGACACAAAAGAACTATACAAAAAAGATTTTCATGACCCAGATAACCACAATGGTGTGATCATTCACCTGGAGCCAGACATCCTAGAGTCCAAAGTCACTGGGCCTTAGGAAGCATCACTATGAACACTATGAGCTAGTAGAGGTGATGGGATTCCAGGTGAGCTTTTTCACATCCTAAAAGATGATGCTGTGAAAGTGCTGCACTCAACATGCCAACAGGTTTGGAAAACTCACTAGTGATCACAGGACTGGAAGAGATCAGTTTTTATTCCAATCCCAAAGAAAGTCAGTGCCAAAAAATGTTCAGACTACTGCACAATTGCATTCATTTCACATGCTAGCAAAATAATGCTAAAAGTTCTCTAAGCTAGGCTTCAACAGTAAGTGAACCAAGAACTTCCAGATGTTCAAGCTGGATTTAGAAAATGAGGAGGAACCAGAGATCACATTGCCAACATCTGTTGGATGAGAGAAAAAGCAAGAGAATTCCAGAAAAACATCTACTTCTAATTCATTGACTATGCTAAAGCCTTTGACTGTGTGGATCACAACAAACTGTGGAAAATTCTCCAAGAGATGGGAAGAACAGACCTCCTTACCAGCCTCCTGGGAAAACTTATGCAGGTCAAGAAGCAACAGTTTGAACCAGATAGGGAACAATGGACTGGTTCCAAATTGGGAAAGGAGTACTTCAATGCTGTATATTGTCACCCTCATTTAACTTATATGCAGAATACATCATGTGAAATGCCAGGCTGGATAAAGCACAAGCTGGAATCAAGATTTCTGGGAGAAATATCAATAACATCAGATATGCAGATGACACCACCTTTATGGAAGAAAGGGAAGAGGAACTAAAGAGCCTCTTGAAAGTGAAGGAGGAGAGTGAAAAAGCTGGCTTAAAACTCAACATTCAAAAAGCTAAGATTGCGGCATCCGTTCCCATCACTTCATGGCAAATAGATGGGAAAACAATGGAAACAGTGACAGACTTTATTTTCTTGGACTCAAAAATCACTGCAGATGGTGACTGCAGCCATGAAATTAAAACACATTTGCTCCTTGGAAGAAAAGCTGTGACCAACCTAGATAGCATATTAAAATGCAGTGACATTACTTTGCCAACATTGGTCTGTCTAGCCAAAGCTATGGTTTTTCTAGTAGCCATGTATGGATTGAGAGTTGGACCATAAAGANCAGCCATGAAATTAAAACACATTTGCTCCTTGGAAGAAAAGCTGTGACCAACCTAGATAGCATATTAAAATGCAGTGACATTACTTTGCCAACATTGGTCTGTCTAGCCAAAGCTATGGTTTTTCTAGTAGCCATGTATGGATTGAGAGTTGGACCATAAAGAAAACTGAGCACTGAAGAATTGATGCTTTTGAACTGTTGTGTTGGAGAAGACTCTTGAACTCAGAAGACTGCAAGGAGATTAAACCAGTCAATCCTAAAGAAAATCAGTCCTGAATATTTGTTGGAAGGACTGATGCTGAGGCTGAAGCTCCACTTCTTTGGCCATCTGATGTGAAGAACTGACCCACTGGAAAAGACCCTGATTCTGGGAATGATTAGAGGCACAAGGAGAAGGGACATTGGAAAATGAGATGGTTGGATGGCATCACTGACTTGATGGACATGAGTTTGAGCAAGCTCTGTGAGTTGGTGAGGGACAGGGAAGCATGGAGTGCTACAGTCCATGGGGTTGCAAAGGGTTGGACGTAACTGAGCAACTGAACTGCAATGCACTGTCCTAGCCTTCCAGGCTTCTCTGTCCATGGAATTCTCTAGACCAGAATACTGGAGTAGGTTGCCGTTCCTTTCTCCAGAGGATCTTCCCCACCCAGGAATCAAACTGGTTTATCCTGCATTGCAGGTGGATTGCTTACCATCTGAGTCACCAGGGAAGCCCCCTGTAAGTAGGATTTAATAGAAAAACCTGTTATCACTTTTTAACATGCAGATGCATATCAGAATTATCTTGAAAGTTTTTGAGAAATACAAATGTGCAGGTGGTGCTTGTTTTCTCTAGTCATGTTCTAATGAGCAATCATGTTTAAAAACATCTGGACTTTGTGATGATCTTTTACTTTTATCTAGTTTGTTTCACTTTTTATATTTCATACTCAGTACTCCCATTTCATTTAGTTTATGTTCTCCAAGTTCTCCGTCTCTTTTTTTTTTTTTTTTGATGTTCTTTCTCAAGCCTTTATCAAGGGTAGTAGAAAAGCTTTTGTATAAACAAATATATATAATGTATAATATACATTTTAGAAAATTTATGAATTTTTGCTGAACTCAAAAAATTATGACATTTTGATTCCACTTGTTTAACTTAGTCTGAATAGAGTGCTAGTATGGCAAAGCCAATAGAGTATTGTAAAGTAAAATAAAGTAAAAAACAAACAAACAAACAAATAAATAAAATTAAAAAAATAGATATGCAACAAACAACAAAGGTTTACTATATAGCATAGGGTACCATAGTCACTATCTTATAATAACTTATGATGGAAACTAATTTCAAAAATAATCTCTGTGCATTTGTTTAACTGAATCACCTTGCTGTGTACCTGTAACATTGTAAGTCAATTATACTTCAATAAAATATATATATATATTTTAAAGAAAATTATGTTCTGAGAGGAAACAATCAAAGATAAGCTTGTGCTTCATTATTTTGTAACATTTGAATCATTTTTTAAAATATTTGAATAAAAATAATATTTACTATGGGTTTATCGTATATGTATTGCCTTTCTTATGTTGAAGTAGGTTTCCTCAATATCCCCTTTCTGGAGTGTTTTTGTCATAATTAGGTGTCGAATTTTGTCAGAAACTTTTTCTGCATTTATTCAGGTTATCATCAGGTTTTTATTGTTCAGTTTGTTAATGTTGTGTGTCACATTGATTCAGTTCAGTTCAGTCGCTCAGTCGTGTCCGACTTTTTGCGACCCCATGAATCACAGCACGCCAGGCCTCCCTGTCCATCACCAACTCCGGAGTTCACTCAAACTCACCTCCATCTAGACAGTGATGTCATCCAGTCACCTCATCCTTGGTCGTCCCCTTCTCCTCCTGCCCCCAATCCCTTCCAGCATCAGAGTCTTTTCCAATGAGTCAACTCTTCTCATGAGGTGGCCAAAGTGCTGCAGTTTCAGCTTCAGCATCATTCCTTCCAAAGAAATCCCAGGGCTGATCTCCTTCAGAATGGACTGGTTGGATCTCCTTGCAGTCCAAGGGAATCTCAAGAGTCCTCCAACACCACAGTTCAAAAGCATCAATTCTTCGGCGCTCAGCCTTCTTCACAGTCCCACTCTCACATCCATACATGACCACAGGAAAAACCATAGCCTTGACTTAGTCGGCAAAGTAATGTCTCTGCTTTTGAATATACTATCTAGGTTGGTCATAACTTTTCTTCCAAGGAGTAAG
>SJYV01023317.1:0-36676 GCA_006410875.1 Neotragus pygmaeus | reverse complement strand
CCACTTAATGACCTGGGGAGTTTCTCTTTTGGTATCCTATCATTGTGCCTTTTCATACTGTTCATGGGGTTCTCAAGGCAAGAATACTGAAGTGGCTTGCCATACCCTTCTCCAGTGGACCACGTTCTGTCAGCCCTCTCCACCATGACCTGCCTGTCTTGGGTTGCCCCACAGGCATGACTTGGTTTCACTGAGTTAGACAAGGCTGTGGTCCTAGTCTGATTAGATTGACTAGTTTTCTGTGAGAATGGTTTCAGTGTGTCTGCCCTCTGATGCCCTCTTGCAACACCTACCATCTTACTTGGGTTTCTTTTCCTTTGGTTGTGGGATATCTCTTTACGGCTGCTCCAGCAAAGCACAGCCACTGGTCCTTACCTTGGATGAGGGGTATCTCCCTACCGCCACCGTTCCTGACCTTCAATGTGGGATAGCTCCTCTAGGCCCCCCTCGTCTGTGCAGCCACGGGTCCTTGGGTTGCTCCTCCTGCCACTGTCCCTGGTCTTGGGCGTGGGTTGCTCCTCCCAGCTGCTGCCCCTGGCCTGGGGGCTCAGGGTGGCTCCTCAGGGTCTCCACCCCTGGCCTTGGGTGCGAGGTGGCTCCTCCCAGCTGCCGCCCCTGGCCTCAGGCTCGGGGTGGCTCCTCAGGGTCACTGCCCCTGGCCTCAAATGCGAGGTGGCTTCTTCCAGCCCCTTCTCACCTCAGACATGGGGTGTCTCCTCTGGCAGTCACTGGCCTCAAACGCGGGGCAGCTCCACCCAGCTGCCGCCCTGACCTCGGACGCGGGGTGTCTCCTCTTGACTTCCACTGACCTCGGACACGGGGTAGCTCCTCTCGGTCGCTGCCCTGACCTCAGACACAGGGTAGCTCCTCTTGGTCGTTCCTATGCCACAGCAGCCTGGCACTCTAGACCGCCGCCCCTGACCTCCGACGTGGGGTAGCTCCTCTCTGCATATATTGAAGAATCCTTGCATCCCTGAGAAAAATCCCACTTGATCATGGTCTGTGGTCCTTTGAATGTGTTGTTGGATTGAGTTTACTAGTATTTTGTTGAGGATTTTTGCATCTGTGTTCATTAGTGATATTTACCTATAATTTTCTTTTTTGTGATATCTTTGTCTAGTTCTGGTATGAGAGCGATGGTGGTCTTATAGAAAGATCTTGGGAGCGTACCTTCCTCTACAATATTTTGGAAGAGTTTGAGAAGGATAGGTGTTAAGTCTTCTCTAAATGTTTGATAGAATTCTTCTGTGAAGCTATCTGGTCCTGAACTTTATTTGTTGGAAGTTTTTAAATTAAAATTTTGATTTCAGTGCTTAGAAAAATAGTGGCAAGGGTAGACATTCTTATCTTGTTCCTGATCTTAGAAGAAATGCTTTGAATTTTTCACCATTGAGAATGATATTTGCTGTGAATTTATTGTATAATGCCTTTATTACATTGAGATAAGTTCTATCTATGACCACTTTCTGGAGAGGTTTTTTTTTTTTATCATAAATGAGTGTTGAATTTTGTCAAACACCTTTTCTATGAAGAAGAGCTAGTAGATGCATTGTTGGTGGGAGTGTAAATTGGTGCAGCCACTATAGAAAACAATTTGGAGGTTTTTAAAAAATCTAAAAATAGAACTACCACATGACCCATCAATTTCTGTCCTGGGTATAAATCTGAAAGAAACAAAAGTGCTAATTGGAAGATACATGCACCCCAATGTTCATAGAAGCATTATTTACAATTGCCAAGATATGGAAGCCACAGATGAATAGATGAAGAAGTGATACACATATACACATACACCCACACAGTGGGATACGACTCAGCCATAAAAGTGATTTTGCCATTTACAGCAACATGGATGCATGATTGGACATGGAGAGCATTACACTAAGTGAAATGCATCAGAGAAAGATAAAAGTGTATGATATCACTTATCTTAGGAATATAGAAAATACAGCAAAGTAGTGAGTATAACAGAAAAGAAGCAGACTCATAGATACAGAGAACAAACTAGTGGGAGAGGGAAGCCGGAGGGGCAATATAGGGTTAGGAGGTGCAAACCATTAGGTGTAAAATAAACAACAAAGATATATTATTCAATGTGTGAAATATAGAAAATATTTCATAATTATTATAAATGGAGTATAACATGAAAAGAAACCCCTTATTTGGAGGTGTCCATCTCTTTATGCAACATGAAATGGTAAATAAGACCTGGGGTTTGCAGTTAAACAGATAAGATTTAAAATTCCAATTCCTTGGCTGCTATCAAAAAGTCTACAAACAATAATGCTGGAAAGGGAGTGGAGAAGAGGGAACCCTCTTACATGGTTGGTGGGAATGCCAACTAGTATAGCCACTATGGAGAACAGTGTGGAGATTCCTTAAAAAACTGGAAATAGAACTTCCATATGNATGGCAAATAGGTGGGGAAACGGTGGTAACTGTGGTAGACTTTATTTTTGAGGGCTCCAAATCAATGCAGATGATGACCACAGCCATGAAGTTAAGAGACACTTGCTCCTTGGAAGAAAAGTTATGACCAACCTAGACAGCATATTAAAAAGCAGAGATATTACTTTGCGAACAAAGGTCCATCTAGTCAAAGCTATGGTTTTTCCAGTTGCTATGTATGGATGCGAGAGTTGGACTATAAAGAAAGCTGAGCACTAAAGAATTGATGATTTTGAACTGTGGTATAATATTATGTACATTTAAAGTAATTATTAAGATAGCTGGACTGATATATATCATTTGTAACTGATTTCCATGCATGTTACTTGTTCTTTGCCCCTACCCTCTTTTTCTGCCTTCTTGGTTTTGCCATTTTATAAGGTTCCTCTGTATCTCCTCTCTTAGAATGATAATTACACTTAAAAAAAAGTTAAGTGGTGTCCTGGGGTTTGTAATATACATTTTAAACTAATCTCAATGTACATTTGAATAACACTTAAAAAAAATCAAGTAGCACAGATATTACTCCATGTTTGGTGTGAACACCTTGTAACAGATTATTTTTAATCCCTCCCTCCCTTCCATTCACGGACCTAGTTGTCATTTGTGCCACTTATTTACATGCTATAATCACCCAAAGCATCATTATTACTTTAAACAAAGTGTTATTTCTTAGATCAATTCAGAATAACAAAATAAAACATTTTATTTTACCTTCTTTTATTCCTTATGATATTCTTGCTTTGTTTTATGCAGATCCAGTTTTTGACCCATATAATTTTTCTTCTCCATGAGGAACTTCTAACACTTCTTGCAAAGCAGATTTACTGGCCACAGAGACTCAGTTTGCATTTGTTTTATAAGGTCTTTTTTCTTCCCTCAATATTGAAGGAAAATTCCACTGAGTACAGAAATCTAGATTGTGATTTTTGTATTATAAAAACTTTAAAAAAGTTTCACCCCACTGTCTTCTTGCTTGTATGGTATCTGATGAGGAGGCCACTGGAATTTTTATCCTATTGATCTATAGGTAAGCGGTCTAGTTTAACTTTGGCTCCTTTCAAGATATCTCTTTATCTTTGCTTTTTTGTTGCTTGAGTATATTATGCCTAAGTGCAGAATTTTATATTTATCCTACTTGCTATTCTCTTAACTTCTTGGGTGTTATGTGTTGTTTGGTATTTGGTATGTGTTGTTAATACTGGAAAATTCTCAACCAGTATTATTTCAAATATTTCTTTTGCTCTGTCTTCTCTTTTTTCACCTTCTGGCCATTGCACTTGGCCAACTACTATTCTATGAAAAAATAAAATAACATATGAAATTAAGTAAAATAAAAAGCACCTTTGAAATGGTTTGAATATGATTTAATCTACTAAAGAAAATAATCCATCTGTAAAAACATTCACATGGCTTAAGGTTAGTGTGTAATTTAGAATATTTTTAATTAACTAATGGGTTTTCTGTTTGTTTATTGTTTTTCAGTAAAAGTTAATCAAGTTTGAATATAGAGTGTTCCCTAAATATTTTTAAATAATTAGCACTGCTTCATTACATTCCCTACCTTAATTTTATAACCATATCTATGTGTATGAAAACGAAGATCATGGCATCCAGTCCCATCACTTCATGGGACATAGATGGAGAAACCGTGGAAACAGTGTCAGACTTTATTTTGGGGGGGCTCCAAAATCACTGCAGATGGTGACTACAGCCATGAAATTAAAAGACGCTTACTCCTTGGAAGAAAAGTTATGACCAACCTAGATAGTATATTCAAAAGCAGAGACATTACTTTGCCAACAAAGGTCTGTCTAGTCAAGGCTATGGTTTTTCCAGTAGTCATGTATGGATGTGAGAGTTGGACTGTGAAGAAGGTTGAGCACTGAAGAATTGATGCTTTTGAACTGTGGTGTTGGAGAAGACTCTTGAGAGTCCCTTAGACTGCAAGGAGATCCAACCAGTCCATTCTGAAGGAGATCAGCCCTGGGATTTCTTTGGAAGGAATGATGCTANTTTTTCCAGTAGTCATGTATGAATGTGAGAGTTGGACCGTGAAGAAAGCTGAGTGCCGAAGAAGTGATGCTTTTGGACTGTGGTGTTGGAGAAGACTCTTGAGAGTCCCTTGGACTGCAAGGAGATCCAACAGTCCATTCTGAAGGAGATCAGCCCTGGGATTTCTTTGGAGGGAATGATGCTGAAGCTGAAACTCCAGTACTTTGGCCACCTCATGCGAAGAGTTGACTCATTGGAAAAGACTCTGATGCTGTGAGGGATTGAGGGCAGGAGGAGAAGGGGACAACAGAGGATGAGATGGCTGGATGGCATCACTGACTCGATGGACGCGAGTCTGAGTGAACTCTGGGAGTTGGTGATGGACATGGAGGCCTGTCGTGCTGCGATTCATGGAGTCGCAAAAAGTCTGACACGAGTGAGTGACTGAACTGAACTGAAGTTATATATAGCATTATTTGAACCATATTTATCACATTCTTACTGGTATTCATGTTATTTTGTGTACATATTTCCTAATTTTGTACATATTCCCTTATAAAATTATAAACAAATTTATATCAGGCACAGGCAATAATGGGTAAGTCTCATGTCTGACTGGGGTTGCAAGTAGAACCTCCTGTTTCTTTCCATTTTTGCTTCCTTGGGTCATGGAAGTATACTTTTAATTATTATTTTTTTATTATAATAAGATGAAATTTAAATTTGGCTTTCATACATAAAGTTGGAGCCTAAGAAAACTGAAGCTCTTACCTTTCTGCAATACATACCCTATTAATCAAAAACATGTTAGTATTATGGTAATGGCCTGTGGTGTTTTTTTCTGTCTGTTACTCACTGGTACCCATAGGTAATTCTTCTGTGGACTATCTAAACAACCATGTGTCAGGACTAGTACAGACATAGTGAAAGTGAAAGTGGCTCAATTGTGTCCGACTTTTTGTGACCCCATGGATTATACCATCCATGGAATTCTCCAGGCCAGAATACTAGAGTAGCCTTTCCCTTCTCCAGGGGATCTTCCCAACCCAGGGATCAAACCCAGGTTTCCCACATTGCAGGCAGATTCTTTACCAGCTGAGCCACAGGGAAGCCCAAGAATACTGGAGTGGGTAGCCTATCCCTTCTCTAGTGGATCTTCCCAACTAGGAATAGAACCGGGGTTTCTTGCATTGCAGGTGGATTCTTTACCAACTGAGCTGTCAGGGAAGCCCTTAAGGGACAGACTTAGGAGCTCAAATAAATGTGAAGAAACCAATACAGTTCCTAGACTGACTTAGGGATATTGTGTTTTTCATAGACTGCCTGTATAAGCCAAAGGTAAGGCACTTTGGTCCATTTGACTCACTGTACAACCAAATCTTATGACCATTCTTTCAAATTAATTTACCAGAGAATTATTTAGTGGAGCCATATTTTGAGGTGAAAGAAATAAATTACAGTTGACCACAAAGAGCTTACCTTCATAATTTTTTTATACAATAAATAAATTATTTATAAATAACATGTATAAATAAATCACAGGTAGCATTGAATCAGGTAAAGTCTTTCTTCTTCCACCTCAATGGCTATCAGGAAAATAAATTCTTTCTATCAGGAAAGATCTGGAGTACATCTCCCTTCAATCCATCATGCCATATTGTGTTTCTTAGACAAGTCATTGCAAACTGGCATCGCATGGGATGGATCAAGTGACCAGATAGCTTTAGCTGGGCTTTTAAAGCTGTGGGCTTCCCTGGTGGCTCAGTTGGTAGAGAATCTGGCCTGCGATGGGGGAGACTGGGTTCGATCCCATGGTTGGGAAGATTCCCTGGAGGAGGGTATGGCAACCCACTCCAGTATTTTTGCCTGGAGAATCCCTATGAACAGAGGAGCCTTGCGGGCTGCAGTCCATGGGGTTGTGAAGAGTCGGACATGGGGTTGTGAAGAGTCGGACATGACTGAGCGACTAAGTACAGCCCATGAAACTGTATTTTTAAAAACATGGAGATCACATAAAAGTATAAATTTCTGGCTCCTCTTTAAGAATCAGGAGACTTGGCAAAAGTGGACCTACACTGATGCATTTTCACTTTTGCCTGGAGCTGAGTAGCTGTTGCCACCTTGTTGTTGTTCAGTCACTAAGTTGTGTCCAACTCTGTGACATCGCAGCACACCAGGCTTCCCTGTCATTCACTATCTCCTGGAGTTTGCTCAAACTCATGTCGATTGTCCAACCATCTCATCCTCTGTCATCCCCTTCTCTTGCTTTCAATCTTTCCCAGCATCAGGGTCTTTCCAATGAGTTGGCTTTTTGCCTCAAGTGGCCAAAATATTGGAGCTTCAGTTCTTCCAAGGGCATTTCACGTGATTTACTCTGTATACAAGTTAGTTAAATAAAGGTGCCACCATTAGAAGGGGTCAAAGGCTTTCTGATATGACATGGTCTTTACCATTCACTATTTTCTGCTTACTTTCTTATTTTCATCTGGTGTTCACTGCATAGCTCATAAAACTTGCAGCTCATGTTTTAGACCGTCATTGTGAAAAAAAAAAATCTATATATACATGTTGTTTTTTCTTCCTGGTAGGCTAAGTTGAAAAAACCAGGTTGTTTATATTCTCCTTCCATCTATAGTCATAGAAGGCACCGCTTCAGACTGTCAGAGTTTTACTTATCACATACTTTTTATAGGATCAGCATATCTATAAGCTACCAACTTAGACAGTTTTAGATATAAGTTATAAGTAAGTTGTGTTATGTGGCTAGTTGTGTTATGTGGTTGCAGCTCCATTTAATATAACCTTTATTATTATGGAAAATTTCAAACATATATGGAAATAGGATAGTATAAGAATTCCTACATACCCATCATCCAAACTCAGTAATTATCAATTATACTTATCTTTTTTACTGTTCTTCTTCCTCCTAGGACTATTCTGAAACATAGTGAAGATATATAGTTGAATCTATTTAAATATTTCAATATGTACCAAGATGCATTCTCTCTTTCTTCTCTCTCTTTACATATATGTATGTATATAGCATACTATATGACATACACATGTATGATGATACCAACTATGTATGTATTCATAACAAAATATAATCAGATCAAATAGCAATAATTCCATAATATAAAATATCCAGTTAATTTTTAATTTGATTATTTCATAAATTAGTTTCTTCTTGCATCTCTCTCTCTCTTTTTTTTTTTTCCTTACAGTTGTTTTGTTTGAAGAAAGCAGATTGTTTTCCTGGATTTTGCTCATTGCCTTCCCTTGATGTAGCTCGACACATTATTCTGTCTTCTACATTTCCTATAAATGACTGGGTACATCTAGAAGCCTGATTAGATTTGGGCTCCTTTTTTCTAAAGACTATTTCAAAAGTGATTTTATGTGTTTCATTAAGAGGCACATAATGTTTGATTGTCTTTGTTTTTGTGATGCTAGCAGCCATTAAGCAGTTATACAAGATTCAGATTTAAATAATAATTCAAAATAAGAATAGACTAGAATTGCCGTAAAGGCGTACAGCTGAACTCTAGGAATTTAGAAGAGGAAAAAAAATAAACTTAGGACTTAACTGATTGGGAAAATTTTATGGAAACTGTGATGCTTAAGATAAATCTTAAAGCACGGAAATGATTATGTTAAAATGATACAACATATTAACCAGTTTAGGCTAAGTTATACAGTGATAAATGACTCAAAAATCCCAGGAGCTTGTAACAACAAAGCTTGTTTCTTGCTTCTGGTATCTGTCCACTGTGGATCAGTTGTAGCTTTGCTCCACATCTTCATGTAAAGACCAGATGATGGAGTAGCTTCTGTCTGGGACATTTCTGGTCTCATAGGAAAAGAGACCATATTGGAACTATGCAGTGGTTTCTTTTTAAAGCTTTTGCTTGGAAATGGCACATGTCACTTCTGCTCACATTTCTGTTAAAGGACTGTAGCAAGCCTGCCATTGACAGGATGGGTTGTATAATCCTGCCACAGGGCAAAGTAACAAGTATTTAGAAGACTACAAAATTTTGTGAAGGAAAGATTTCTGGCTGAGAAAGGAAAGAAAATTATCAGCATTAATAATTAAGAAGCAGCCTCTTCTTTTTCTTCTGCAAGAGAAATTGTACCATCTGAGGAGAATCAGATTTTAGAGTAAGGAGGTAGTAGGAATATTAAATGAGGGGCAGAAGAGCACTGGAGAATATGCAGAGAAAGAGGCATAAATGTATGCAATATTTGGAAATTAGTAAGTAGATCCATTTTTCAGGAGTGGAACGGATATTGGTAGAAGATAGAATTGATTTGGGTAGAAGAGTAAAGATTATCAATGCTAGAGAAGGGAGGGTACATTAGAGTTTCAATTCCATGCTCATATTCAGCTAACCTCCTCTTCCATTGAAAGCTTGTATTTGAAATGGAAAGCTCTATTTCAGCAATCCACATAGGTAATTTTAAACTTGCTGGTAGCAGAAGGAAAGATATCCCCATCTGAATGCAGAGTTCCAAAGAATAGCAAGAAGAGATAAGAAAGCCTTCCTAAGTGATTGATGCAAAGAAATAGAAGAAAACAATAGAATGGGAAAGACTAGAGATCTCTTCAAGAAAATTAGAGATACCAAGGGAATATTTCATGCAAAAACGGGCACAATAAAGGACAGAAATTGTATGGACCTAACAGAAGCAGAAGATAATTAAGAAGAGGTGGCAAGAATACACAAAAGAACTGTACAAAAAAGGTCTTCATGACCCAGATAACCAAAATGGTGTGATCACTCACCTAGAGCCAGGCATCCTAGAGTCTGAAGTCATTGGGCCTTAGAAAGAAGCATCACTACAAACAAAACTAGTGGAAGTGATGGAATCCCATTTGAGCTATTTCAAATCCTGAAAGATGATGCTGTGAAAATGCTGCACTCACTATGCCAGGAAATTTGTAAAATTCAGCAGTGGCCACAGGACTGGAAAAGGTCAGTTTTTCATTCCAGTCCCAAAGAAAATCAATGCCAGAGAATGTTCAGACTACCACACAATTGCACTCATTTTACCCGCTAGCAAAGTAATGCTCAAAATTGTTCAAGTGAGGCTTCAGCAGCACACGAACTGAGAACTTCCAGATGTTCAAGCTGAATTTGGAAAAGGCAGAGGAACCAGAAATCAAATTGCCAACGTCCACTGAGTCATAGTAAAAGCAAGACAATTTCAGAAAAACATTGGCTTCACTGGCTGTGTTAAAGCCTTTGACCGTGTGGATCACAACAAACTGTGGAAAATTCTGAAAGAGATGGGAATACCAGACCACCTGACCTGCCTCCTGAGAAACCTGTACACAGGTCAAGAAGCAACAGTTAGAACTGGACATAGAACAATGGACTAGTTCCAAATAGGAAAAAGAGTATGTCAGGCTGTATATTGTCACCCTGCTTATTTAACTTATATGCAGAGTACATCATGTGAAATGCTGGACTGGA
Source organism: Neotragus pygmaeus (assembly GCA_006410875.1). Classification (NCBI taxonomy): domain Eukaryota; kingdom Metazoa; phylum Chordata; class Mammalia; order Artiodactyla; family Bovidae; genus Neotragus; species Neotragus pygmaeus. The sequence goes on along the minus strand of SJYV01023317.1, from coordinate 26,756 downwards.
TAAGCAGAAGCTGGAATCAAGATTGCTGGGAGAAATATCAATAACTTCAAATATGCAGATGACACCACTCCATGGCAGAAAGCAAAGAGGAAAGAGGAGAGTAAAAAAGCTTGCTTAAAACTCAACAAAAACTAAGGTCATGACACCTGATCCCATTTCTTCATGGCAAATGGGGAAAACAGCGGAAACCGAAACAATGGAAACAGTGATGGGCTTTATTTTCTTGGACTCCAAATCACTGCCAATGGTGACTGCAGCCATGAAATTAAAAGATGCTTGCTCCTTGGAATAAAAGCTATGACCAACCTAGATAGCATATTAAAAAATAGTGACATTACTTTGCCAACAAAGGTCTGTCTAGTGAAAGCTATGTTTTTTCCCCTAATCGTGTATTGATGTGAGAGTTGGACCATAAAGCAAGCTTAATGTTGAAGAATTGATTCTTTTGAACTGTGGTGTTGGAGAAGACTTAAGAGTCCCTTTGACTGCAAGGAGATCAAACCAGTCAATCCTAAATGAAAGCAATCCTGAATATTCATTGGAAGGAATGATGCTGAAGCTGAAGTGCCAATACTTTGGCCACCTGATGTGAAGTGCTGACTCATTAGAAAAGACCCTGATGCTGGGAAAGATTTAAGGCAGGAGGAAAAGGGGATGACAAAGGATGAGATGGTTGGATGTCATCACCAACTCAATGATTGTGAGGTTGAGGAACCTCGGGAGATTGTGAAGGACAGGGAAGCCTGGCATGTTGCAGTTCATGGGGTTGCAAAGGGTCAGATACAACTGAGATACTGAACAATAGCAAATGCAAATTTAAAACATCGTGAAATAAAGGCCAGGTTTTATTTAACTCAGTATAACCCACTGTATGTCCTGTTGTATTAACCTTATTTATCATTCTTTTCTCAGTACTCAGTGAGGAAGTAACAAGGAATTCTGTAGTAATTTCACTGTCAGTAGGGAATGTGTGTTTTGGTCTCATGGCTTGGCCTACAAACAAACAACAAGCTAAGGATACTGTCCCTCCTCTCATCTTATAGATCCTAAGGTGAGGAAAAAGGAGAAGTTTCTTCTTATTCTGCAAGAGAAATTATAGCATCTGGGCAAAGCCAGATTTTTAGAGTAAGGAGGTAGTGGGAACATTTACTGAAGAGTAGAGGAACACTGGAGAGAGTATATTAGAAGGGCAGCTCTAGAAGTCATATTTGTGACAGAAAGTAGGTGACATGAGCTAGACTGGATGCACAGTGATTAGACAGCCTTAAGAAAAATAAATAATGAAGAGGCAATGAAGAATTTGTAGCAAAGCTACTCCTCAGTTCAGTTCAGCNTAGAAAAGACCCTGATGCTGGGAAAGATTTAAGGCAGGAGGAAAAGGGGATGACAAAGGATGAGATGGTTGGATGTCATCACCAACTCAATGATTGTGAGGTTGAGGAACCTCGGGAGATTGTGAAGGACAGGGAAGCCTGGCATGTTGCAGTTCATGGGGTTGCAAAGGGTCAGATACAACTGAGATACTGAACAATAGCAAATGCAAATTTAAAACATCGTGAAATAAAGGCCAGGTTTTATTTAACTCAGTATAACCCACTGTATGTCCTGTTGTATTAACCTTATTTATCATTCTTTTCTCAGTACTCAGTGAGGAAGTAACAAGGAATTCTGTAGTAATTTCACTGTCAGTAGGGAATGTGTGTTTTGGTCTCATGGCTTGGCCTACAAACAAACAACAAGCTAAGGATACTGTCCCTCCTCTCATCTTATAGATCCTAAGGTGAGGAAAAAGGAGAAGTTTCTTCTTATTCTGCAAGAGAAATTATAGCATCTGGGCAAAGCCAGATTTTTAGAGTAAGGAGGTAGTGGGAACATTTACTGAAGAGTAGAGGAACACTGGAGAGAGTATATTAGAAGGGCAGCTCTAGAAGTCATATTTGTGACAGAAAGTAGGTGACATGAGCTAGACTGGATGCACAGTGATTAGACAGCCTTAAGAAAAATAAATAATGAAGAGGCAATGAAGAATTTGTAGCAAAGCTACTCCTCAGTTCAGTTCAGCTGCTCAGTCGTGTCTGACTCTTTGTGACCCCGTGAACCGCAGCACGCCAGGCCTCCCTGTCCATCACCAACTCCTGGAGTCGACCCAAACCCATGTCCACTAAGTCGTGATGCCATCCAACCATCTCATCCTCTGTCGTCCCCTTCTCCTCCTGGCCTCAATTTTCCCCAGCATCAGTGTCTTTTCAAATGAGTTGCTGCTGCTGCTGCTAAGTCACTTCAGTCGTGTCCGACTCTGTGTGACCCCGTAGACGGCAGCCCACCAGACTCCCCCGTCCCTGGGATTCTCCAGGCAAGAACACTGGAGTGGGCTCTTCACATAAGACCATCCCCAAGAAAAAGAAATGCAAAAAAGCAAAATGGCTGTCTGAGGAGGCCTTACAAATAGCTGTGAAAAGCGAGGAAGTGAAAAGCAGAGGAGTAAAGGAAATATATACTCATCTGAATGCAGAGTTCCAAAGAATAGCAAGGAGATAAGAAAGCCTTCCTCAGCGATCAGTGCAAAGAAATAGAGGAAAACAATAGAATGGGAAAGACTAGAGATCTCTTCCGGAAAATTAGAGATACCAAGGGAACATTTCATGCAAAGATGGGCTCAATAAAACTAGTCCTAATTCTATAGAAATCAAAGGATCATAGGGATGAACAAGAGTATTGGAAGGTAGGCAGAAGGAACTTGGATGGAATGAACTGTTCCAAGATTCTAAATTGATGAAAAGTAGTTTAAGTGCCCATGGAAGCTTAAACTCTCAGATAGGAAGAGGACTCTGAACAGGCTGGGTGTGTGTGTGTGTGTGTGTGTGTGTGTGTGTGTGTGTGTGTGGCATTGCTCCAGATGGATAAGGAAATAGATGACATCCAAAACTTAAGGATTTAAATGAGAAGGGCCCAGAACACATTGTGAGAATGGGGACATTTAAAATTGAGCATCTATAGTTCATGATTCCTGGATATGTTTAAGGAAGAGAAGTTGCTTTGTCAATATTTATGAGTGCTCACTATTTATTAGGCATCTTATATACATTATATTTAAGGCTTAAAAATCCTACAAGGTAAGGGAAATGAATTTCTATTTTTATATACATAGAACGTTAAGTTCAGAAAGGTGTAATAAAGAATTTGCTTAAACTCACACAGCTATTAAGAAGTACAAACAGAAGTAGAAGCAGATCCAGTTGACTCCAGGGTCCTTTGCTGTTCCTTCTGTATATCTTCCAGAGAGAAAAGAGAAAGAAATAAAAAAAAAAACACTGAGTTTTTAAACTTGGGGATTCATTAACAGAAATGGAAGAATCAAAGGAGGAAATGGTTTTGTTGTGGAAAGGATAGGTTTGTTTTGTTGTTGTTGTTGTTTACTTGCTAAGTCAAGTCTGACTCTTTCGTGACCCTATGCACTGTAGCCCACCAGGCTCCTCTGTCCATCAGATTTCCCAGGCAAGTATACTAGAGGGGGTTGCCACTTCCTTCCCCAGGAGATCTTCCTGATCTAGAGATTAAACTTGTGTCTCCTGCCTTGGCCGATGGATTCTTTTACCGTTGAGCCACTTGGGAAGCCCAGGTTTTAGGCCCATGGAATTTGAGGTAATAATGGGACATTGATATGGATATGATGAAGATGCATTTAGAAATTTGAGACTTGACTTTGAGAGAGCCAGATAGGAGATAAAATCAGTGTAAGTGTGTGTAGTTCAATGAAAGTGTGTGTAGTTCAATATAGCTATAGATATATATTATCCAAAAGGTTAGTTGGATATAAAAATGAATCATTTATTTAAAGATTTTTAAACATTATGTATATAAAATTTCTGAGTATTATACATCTTTCAATATATTCATTTAAAAATAGATTTTACTTCATATATGCATATTTATGAAAAATTAATTGTATCGAATATTGAAAGCAATTACATGTATAAAATTATGTATATATGTATTCTTAAATATGTACTAAAACTAATTTTTGCAAGGGGAATTAGCATTATATTGGCTCTAATAACATTGCATAGGATCTTTGGACTCAAAACATTAATAATTAATGATTTTAATATACCACATAATATTCTATTTTATAAATGAAAGTTTATTATATGTGAATATTACAGTCATAATAGTTTAGATTAGATAGTGTATTAAATCTTTCTGGCTTTATTGGGATTTTCACTCTTAGATTTTTAAACAAACATTTATTGATAGCTTGCTTTGTGCTCTTTTTCACACATATTATTTCATTGTTCTCAAGTGACACTTATATTTGAGATTTTTTAATAGTGAAGAGTGTGTAACTTTAATATGATGTCAGAAATGATAGTATTATCATTTTTATAATTTCTTGAACATCACAGAAATTTCATATGCATAATCATATGAATTCAGTGACACAGAGTCATTGTGTTAAGATGTGTTGTTATAGGATTCTGAAACTTGTTTAATTCTTACAGACCAACTATGTGGAAGGTATTTATTATTATCAGTTTTATATCAGTATTGTTAGACTCATGTAGTTAAATAGCTTGGCCATGGTTACAGTAAGTGACATATCACAGATGATTTTAAGTACATTACAGTGTCAGCCATTACAAAATTAGTACTGCTATCAGCCTAAGCCTTGGCAAAAATTGTATGCAGTAGCTAAAAGAAAATAAAATGTGAAAAACAAATGTTATCTCCACTTTAGTATTGCATTTCATTTTAGTGCTTAGTGCTATTATAGAAATCATGCTAATATTTGATAAGATATTTGTTTTTAATTTGTTTGGATTGTTTTACAAAATTGTTTGAAAACACAATATGTGTAGAGGCAGGGAATTTAACAGATGATCACTAGCTTTTCCCTACTCCTCATCCCCTAAGTATACCTTACAATTACCTTTTTAAGAAAGAAAGAAATAGAATATTATATAATTGAAGGCATACCCACCAGGAAAGAATTAAAAAGTGCCTTTGCCTTGGTCCCTGAGATGCTCTCTTGTATTTTTTTTAATCTTTCAGCTACTGTAAGGTCTATGATTTCTGTGAGAAGATAATACTGTGAAGAGATAATGTTTTATAAATTTCTGAAATATTTCAGGTGACAGAGCTGGTTGGAATGATATTTTATATTTGAATTTATTTTTATATTTTTAAAGAACAAAGATACAGACATACAACTTTTTTTTTTTAGATCAGTAAAACAACATGTCTTGATTTATTTTAAATGGTTTAGCTAGAGGCAATTCATTGATGTCACTTTTAGATTTGTTTGAGCAAGACCTATCTACCAATTTTTGGTATGTTGTGAGGAAAATGACATCCTCCTGTGCTTGGTAGAAAATAAAAGTACCAACTAAGCCTGTACTATTACAGATGATAAAACTACCAGTACAAGCCTAGTTTAACCTGTGAAATCTGCTTATCTTTCTATATATAATATACCTTTCCTAGGTTTGTCTCCTCACATTACTGACTAAGCCATATCTCATCAGTGATATCCCTTTAGAACTTTTTCTCCCTGGGCAGGGCATCAAGCTATATATCTCCCAAAGTTCATATATCTCCCAAAGTTCAGCTTTCTTTACATTTAAAATACACATCTCTTCCCTCAAAGCTCTATCATGTGCTGCTTTCTGAAAAATTAATCCACTATTTTATGTTGATGTACAATTATCCTTTCCACACAATTATTTTTATTCCTTTCAGCCTACTTGGGAGGCCAGGCAGAGTATATTTATAATAGACTTAGTTGAGGATTTGGTAGCACAGTGAAGCTGTATAATCTTGTACACGTATGGTAACTTCTCTGAGTCTCATTTTCTCTTATGGTAAATGGTACAAGTACAGGTTTATTTCAAGGATTAAGTGTGTGGTGCTATACATGTGTAAGGCATTATCTTTTAAGGCATTTTTGTGGTGTTATCTAGATACTCTTGAGAGTCCCTTGGACTGCAAGGAGATCCAACCAGTCCACTCTAAAGGAGATTAGTCCTGGGTGNTCAGTGTAAGTGTGTGTAGTTCAATGAAAGTGTGTGTAGTTCAATATAGCTATAGATATATATTATCCAAAAGGTTAGTTGGATATAAAAATGAATCATTTATTTAAAGATTTTTAAACATTATGTATATAAAATTTCTGAGTATTATACATCTTTCAATATATTCATTTAAAAATAGATTTTACTTCATATATGCATATTTATGAAAAATTAATTGTATCGAATATTGAAAGCAATTACATGTATAAAATTATGTATATATGTATTCTTAAATATGTACTAAAACTAATTTTTGCAAGGGGAATTAGCATTATATTGGCTCTAATAACATTGCATAGGATCTTTGGACTCAAAACATTAATAATTAATGATTTTAATATACCACATAATATTCTATTTTATAAATGAAAGTTTATTATATGTGAATATTACAGTCATAATAGTTTAGATTAGATAGTGTATTAAATCTTTCTGGCTTTATTGGGATTTTCACTCTTAGATTTTTAAACAAACATTTATTGATAGCTTGCTTTGTGCTCTTTTTCACACATATTATTTCATTGTTCTCAAGTGACACTTATATTTGAGATTTTTTAATAGTGAAGAGTGTGTAACTTTAATATGATGTCAGAAATGATAGTATTATCATTTTTATAATTTCTTGAACATCACAGAAATTTCATATGCATAATCATATGAATTCAGTGACACAGAGTCATTGTGTTAAGATGTGTTGTTATAGGATTCTGAAACTTGTTTAATTCTTACAGACCAACTATGTGGAAGGCATTTATTATTATCAGTTTTATATCAGTATTGTTAGACTCATGTAGTTAAATAGCTTGGCCATGGTTACAGTAAGTGACATATCACAGATGATTTTAAGTACATTACAGTGTCAGCCATTACAAAATTAGTACTGCTATCAGCCTAAGCCTTGGCAAAAATTGTATGCAGTAGCTAAAAGAAAATAAAATGTGAAAAACAAATATTATCTCCACTTTAGTATTGCATTTCATTTTAGTGCTTAGTGCTATTATAGAAATCATGCTAATATTTGATAAGATATTTGTTTTTAATTTGTTTGGATTGTTTTACAAAATTGTTTGAAAACACAATATGTGTAGAGGCAGGGAATTTAACAGATGATCACTAGCTTTTCCCTACTCCTCATCCCCTAAGTATACCTTACAATTACCTTTTTAAGAAAGAAAGAAATAGAATATTATATAATTGAAGGCATACCCACCAGGAAAGAATTAAAAAGTGCCTTTGCCTTGGTCCCTGAGATGCTCTCTTGTATTTTTTTTTAATCTTTCAGCTACTGTAAGGTCTATGATTTCTGTGAGAAGATAATACTGTGAAGAGATAATGTTTTATAAATTTCTGAAATATTTCAGGTGACAGAGCTGGTTGGAATGATATTTTATATTTGAATTTATTTTTATATTTTTAAAGAACAAAGATACAGACATACAACTTTTTTTTTTTAGATCAGTAAAACAACATGTCTTGATTTATTTTAAATGGTTTAGCTAGAGGCAATTCATTGATGTCACTTTTAGATTTGTTTGAGCAAGACCTATCTACCAATTTTTGGTATGTTGTGAGGAAAATGACAACCTCCTGTGCTTGGTAGAAAATAAAAGTACCAACTAAGCCTGTACTATTACAGATGATAAAACTACCAGTACAAGCCTAGTTTAACCTGTGAAATCTGCTTATCTTTCTATATATAATATACCTTTCCTAGGTTTGTCTCCTCACATTACTGACTAAGCCATATCTCATCAGTGATATCCCTTTAGAACTTTTTCTCCCTGGGCAGGGCATCAAGCTATATATCTCCCAAAGTTCATATATCTCCCAAAGTTCAGCTTTCTTTACATTTAAAATACACATCTCTTCCCTCAAAGCTCTATCATGTGCTGCTTTCTGAAAAATTAATCCACTATTTTATGTTGATGTACAATTATCCTTTCCACACAATTATTTTTATTCCTTTCAGCCTACTTGGGAGGCCAGGCAGAGTATATTTATAATAGACTTAGTTGAGGATTTGGTAGCACAGTGAAGCTGTATAATCTTGTACACGTATGGTAACTTCTCTGAGTCTCATTTTCTCTTATGGTAAATGGTACAAGTACAGGTTTATTTCAAGGATTAAGTGTGTGGTGCTATACATGTGTAAGGCATTATCTTTTAAGGCATTTTTGTGGTGTTATCTAGATACTCTTGAGAGTCCCTTGGACTGCAAGGAGATCCAACCAGTCCACTCTAAAGGAGATTAGTCCTGGGTGTTCATTGGAAGGATTGATGCTAAAGCTGAAACTCCAATACTTTGGCCACATCATGTGAAGAGTTGACTCATTGGAAAAGACTCTGATGCTGGGATGGATTGGGGGCAGGAGGAGAAGGGGACGACAGAGGATTAGATGGCTGGATGGCATCACTGACTCGATGGACGCGAGTCTGAGTGAACTCCGGGAGTTGGTGATGGACAGGGAGGCCTAGCATGCTGCGATTCACAGGGTCGCAAAGAGTCGGACACGACTGAGTGACTGAACTGAGGAACTTATTCTTATGTAAATTTCAGGTGCTGTGGTTTATTGGAGAAAGAAGCATTTTTGAATATGTACAAAATATAGTCTGGTACTAATACTAATTCTCTACCTGTTGTTACTACTCCTACTGTTTTTAGGAAAATGAACCTCGTGTGCTGCAGTCCAAGGGGTTGCAAAGAGTCAAACAGTAACAACAGCTTTTAGGAAACTAGGATGGAGTTTTGGAGAAGGCAATGGCACCCCACTCCAGAACTCTTGCCTGGAAAATCCCATGGATGGAGGAGCCTGGTAGGCTGCAGTCCATGGGGTCGCAAAGAGTCAGACACGACTGAACGACTTCACTTTCACTTTTCACTTTCATGCATTGGAGAAGGAGATGGCAACCCACTCCAGTGTTCTTGCCTGGAGAATCCCAGGGACACGGGAGCCTGGTGGGCTGCCGTCTATGGGGTCGCACAGTGTTGGACACGACTGAAGTGACTTAGCAGCAGCAACAGCAGGATGGAGTTTAGAGAGAATTGTGATTGAAGTGACTTTCAAAGCTATAGAACCAATTTTTTCCCAGGTGTTTTTGGATTGTTTTGGTCATATATGTTACAGAAGTATTTGATTTAAAACTCTGTGTGTTAATAGCAAAACCAGTCAGAGGAACCAGGGCCATTATGAGTGGAAATCTGATCAGAGCAAGGAAGCAAAAATTTCATTTTTTTACTTCATGCAGGCAGGCCTTTCCTTTAAAAAAAAATTGACCTCAAAGATGTAATTTATAGTACATTGAGTATAGTTAACCATAGTGCACTGTATATTTGTCAGTTGCTAAGTAGATTTTAAGAGTCATCTTCAGAGGGAAAAGAATTGTAACTGTGTGGCAATGGATGTTAACTAAACTTGTGGTAGTCATTTAATAAAGTAAACATATTAAATCATTATGTTGTATAACTAAAATTAATACAATACTATGTGTCAGTTATCTCAATTTAAAAACCAAACACACAAAATAACATCAATATATTTTCATTTTTCCAGAAATACTTTTTATCACTGAGGGGAGAAGGTTCATGCTAGAGAGGGCTATATTTATTGTAGCTCTACGAAGCCCTGGAAAATACAGAAATTAAGATGCCTGAACAGGAAATTGACTAAATGACCTTACAGTTCTCTTATTTATTCTTTCTTTCCTGAGGAATACAATGAAACTGCCTGTTAGTACTTTCAGATAGTATGCTTAGAATCTACTAGATAAATGGGTAGATAAAAACTTGATTTAAATTACATCTTGATGAAAGAATAATCAGAGAACAAGTTCAAGCTATTTTTATTCTCTCTGGGTTTTGTACTTCTAAACTGTTTAAAAGATGCTTTATATTGTCCAAATATAGGTAAATTTTCATATTTCTCTTTACTATATTTGCAAAATTGATGACATACTGTTTTAAAAAAGCTAAATATACATGTAGCAAAGGACTATATTTCTTACCTTTGAGTCTTCATGTATACTTTTCTTACCTTAAATAAATGATCAAAAAGTTTTTTTCCTTGAAATAAATGATCAAAAAGTCAGGTAGAGCTCAGATTTTTTAAAACAGGAAAAAAAAAAAAAGGTTATTTTGATTATATGAGAGCATGAACTCAAGTTAGGTTTCTGCCTGAATTAAAATTCTGGCTGTTTACTTTCAATTATTTTAAGAATTAATTGAGTTAACATTTGCAAAGGAATTATTAACAGTTCCTGCTGTTGCTGCTAGGTCGCTTCAGTTATGTTCGACTCTGTGTGACCCCATAGACAGCAGCCCACCAGGCTCCGCTCGCCCCTGGGATTCTCCAGGCAAGAACACTGGAGTGGGTTGCCATTTTCTTCTACAATGCATGAAAGTGAAATGTGAAAGTCCCTAGCACATAGTAAATATGATATATAGCTTTGCCACCTAGTTGCTAAGAATGGTTGAATTGGCTTGCCTTTAGAAAGAACTGTTTTAGATTGTTCAGCTCTTGTTATCATATTGCTAATGTAAAAGTGTTAACAATATATCAAAGCTCCTTGTATAAAAGGTTTGTTTCTTAGAAAATAGAATAAATACTTTCTAAACTCCTAGGCTTGAAATAATTTTTTTGTCTCGACATTTGTGGATAAAGTTAGAGTTTCTCTAATGATTTGGCATGGAGTTAAAAAAAAGAAAAGTATTAAATATAGTTAGCAGTCATGCTCATGTATGCCTATGTGTTTTATAGATCTGTTTTTTTTTCCCCCTAGAATGGTTGTACTGTACATAGATAATTTCCTTTAGCAGCAGGGAAGTGGTTTCTTAGAGGAATAGTGACTAATCCATCAGATCTCTGTATTTGGGGGAGAAATGATCTTAGATAATCACTCCAGTGTCATAGAAACATTTTCTTTCTAAGAGATATGAGAAGAGGATAAAAGGCTTATAATTTGGAATAATAGATAATTGGTAGTATAAGATATGTTTAGATGACTATAGGTGACATTTTGTTGTTTACTATGGGCATTGGTATCACATAAGTTAAGTTAACTCCTTAAGTTTAGTAGTAAACTTACAGACTTTGGGATTCAATACGAAAGAATGTCTAGCAAAATATTCAATTTTAAAAGAACGTGTTAAATAAAAATGTATGACAAATTGTTACAAAATATTTTCAAAATGAATCTTCCACACAAGAAATGGAGCTATCAAAACTCTATAAACTGGCATAACCACTTGAAAAAGTTTGGTAGCAGCTGTTTAAATTGGGCATATGCACACCTTATATGCACACTAGCAGGGGTGTACCCTTCCCCCAAATGTATATGTATGTTCACCAAAGGCAGGTACAAGAATGTTGATAGCAGTATTATTTGGAATTGCTGTTAACTGGAGCAACCCAAATGTCCATCAGCAGTGGAATGTATTGCTTAAATTGTATATTATGGCAAGAAATCTCTGCAGCAATGAGAATGAACAAACTATAAGCAACATAGTGTTGAGTGAAAGAAATGAATTCAAAATAATATATGTCTTAGGATTTCATTAGTGTAAAGTCCAAGACCAGTAAAAACTACTCTATAGTGTTAAAAGTCAGGACAGAGGGAGTAGGAGAGGGCGGGATGATCTGGGAGAATGGCACTGAAGCATATATACTGTTATGTAAGAAACGAATCACCAGTCTCTATTTGATACAGGATGCAGGATGCTTGGGGCTGGTGTACGGGGATGATCCAGAGAGACGTTGGGGGGTGGGAGGTGGGAGGGAGATTTGGGATTGGGAGCTTGTGTGTACCTGTGGTGGATTCATGTCGATGTATGGCAAACCCAATAGAGTATTGTAAAGTTAAATTTAAAAATAAATAAATAAATAAATTAAAAAAAAAATAAAAGTCAGGACAGGATTTACCTTTGGGAGAAAAATAGGGCATAATGATTGATAAGTGGCAAGATAATGGATTTGCGGTTCTGGAAATGTTCTGTTTCTTGATGTGGGTAATTGTACAAGTGTGTTCATTGTGATAATTCATACTTAAGATTTGTATACTTTTCTGCATGTATGTTATATACAAATAAAAAGAGTTGAAACAAATTCTTTTTCAGGGTCTCAGTGATTTGTTACAGTATCCAGAATACCCTAAGAGAGAAATAGTAGGACATAATTTAAAAGGCATTACATACCTGCATAGTTTTCTCCCTGTCATCAAGTCTGTACTCAGATGTCAACTTTTTTTCTTTAAAAAAATGTATTTAAGGGAGGATAATTACTTTCCAATATTATGATGGGTTTTGCCATACATCAGCATGAGTCAACCACAGGTATACATGTTTCCCCCCATCCTGAATTCTCCTCCTACGTCCCTCCTCACCGCATCCCTTTGGGTTGTCCCAGAGCACTGGCTTTGGGTGCCCTGCTTTGTGCATCGAACTTAGAAAGATGGTACTGATGATCCTACAGGCAGGGCAATAAAGGAGACACAGACATCAGCTTTTCAGTGAATCCTTCTTCACTGCTGTCTTCTCCACTACCTTTGTTCATAGTGATGTCCTAAGGCCCACTTGACTTCACATTCCAGGACGTCTGGCTCTAGGTGAGTGATCACACCATTGTGATTATCTGGGTCATGAAGACCTTTTTTGTACAGTTCTTCTGTGTATTCTTGCCACCTCTTCTTAATGTCTTCTGCTTCTGTTAGGTCCATACCATTTCGGTCCCTTATTGTGTCCATCTTTGCATGAAATGTTCTCTTGGTATCTCTAATTTTCTTGAAGAGATTTCTAGTCATCAGCTTTTCAGTGAATCCTTCCTTCATTGCCGTCTTCTGTACACCCAGAGTCAATGATGCAATCCAACCATCTCATCCTCTGTCTTTCCCTTCTCCTCCTGCCCTCAGTCTTTCCCAGCATCAGGATCTTTTCCAGTGAGTCAGCTCTTCACATCCGGTGGCCAAATATTGGAGCTTCAGCTTCATCATTGGTCCTTCCAATGAATATTCAGGGTTGATTTCCTTTAGATTTGACTGGTTTGATCTCCTTGCTGTCCAAGGGACTTTCAAGAGTCTTCTCCAGAATGACAGTTTGAAAGTATCAATTTTTCAGTGCTCAGTCTTCTTTATTCTCCAACTCTCACATCCATACATGACTACTGGAAAAACCATAACCTTGACTATATGGACTTTTGTCGGCAAAATGATGTCTCTGCTTTTTAATATGCTGTCTAAGTTTGGCATAGCTTTTCTTCCAAAGTTACTAGATAACATAGCTAAATAACATAATTAGGTAATATAACATAAATAACGTAACAAGGTAACATAACTGTTCTTCCAACGTAACTAACCTATTACATACATAAAAATATAAATAGCAGCTTAGACAAAATGAGATGAAAGAGAAACCTTTTCCAGATAAAGGAACAAGGTAAAACTCCAGAAGAATAACTAAGTGAAGTGGAGATAAGCAGTCTACCTGAGAAATAATTCTGAGTAATGACCATGAAGATGATCAAAGAACTCAGGAAAAGAATGGATGGATAGAATTATAATTTGGAAGTTTTAACAAAGAGAAAGTATAAAGGAGAACCAAACAGAGATGAAGAATACAATAACTAAAATGAAAAAAATATACCAGAAAGAATCAGTAGTAGACTAAATGATACAGAAGATTGAATCAGTGAGCTGGGAGACAGACTAGTGGAAATCACTGCCACTGAACAGAAAAAAATGAATGAAAAGAAATGACAGTTTAAGAGACCTCTTGGACAATATCAATATTTGAAAACATAATAGCTGAAAATTTCCCTAACCTGGAAAAGGAAACACTAACCTGAGTCCAGGAAGCACAGAGCATACCATAAGTCAAAGAGGAATACACTAAGACACATTGTAATTAAAATGACAAATATTAAAGATAAAGAGAAAATACTAAAAGCACCAAGGGAAAAGCAATAAATAATGTGCAAGGAAACTCCCATAAGAGTATCAGCTGATTTTTTAAGCAGAAGCTTTGCAGGCTAGAAGGGAGTAGAATGATGTATTTGAAAAACTTCAACCAAGAATACTCTACCCTTCTAGGCTTTCATTTAGATTTGGTGAAGAAATCAAAAGCTTTATAGGCAAACAAAAGATCAAAGAGTTCAACACCACCAAACTAACGTTATAACAACTGGTAAAGGGACTTTTCTAGGTGAAAAAAGGCTACAACTAAAATGAGAAAATTACAAAATGAAAAAGCTTGCCAGTAAAGGCAAATATACACTAAACGTAGGAAATCATCCACACATAAACTAGTAGGGAGGTTAAAAGACAAAAGTAGCAAAATCATCTGTATCTAAAATAAGCAGTGATGTGAGATATAAAATATGATATGAAAAACAGTAATCATGGGGGAGAGGAGAGTACAAATGCAAGGTTTTTAAAATTCTCTAACATCATATGCAAAAAACACCTCATAATGGATTAAAGGCCTACATGTAAGATAGATACTATAAAAAAATCTAGAGGAAAACAGAAAACTCTTTGACATCAATCACAGCAATATTTTTGGATCTGTCTCCCAGAGTAATAGAAATAATAGCAAAAATAAACAAATGAGACTTAATTAAAAGCTATTTATACAGTAAAGGAAACTCCTTCTGCCAAATGAAAAGAAAACCTTCTGAATGAAGAAAATATTTGCAAATGATATGAATATTAATGGATCAATATCCAACAAATTCCAAAAACTGTGAAAAATTCTTAAAGAGATGGAATACCAGACCACCTGAACTCCCTCCTGAGAAACCTGTATGCAGGTCAAGAAACAATAGTTAGAATTGGACATGAAACAATGGACTGGTTCCAAATTGAGAAAGGAGTATGCCAAGGCTGTATATTATCACCCTGCTTATTTAACCTATATGCAGAGTACATCATGTGAAATGCCAGATTGGATGAAGCACAAGCCAGAATCAAGATTTCTGGGAGAAATATCAATAATCTCAGATATGCAGATGACACCACCATTATGGCAGAAAGTGAAAAGGAACTGAAGAGCTTCTTTTTTTTAAAAAAAATTAATTTATTTTTTGGAAGCTAATTACTTTACAATATTGTAGTGGTTTTTGCCATACAATGACATGAATCTGCCACGGGTGTACATGTGTTCCCCATCTTGAACCCCCCTCTTGATGAAAGTGAAAGAGGAGAGTGAAAAAGCTGGCTTGAAACTCAACATTCAAAAAACTAAGATCATGGCATCTGGTCCCATCACTTCATGGCAAATCAAAGGGGCTACAGTAGAAAGAGTGAGAGACTTTATTTTCTTGGGCTCCAAAATCACTGCAGTGGTGACTGCAGGCATGAAATTAAAAGACGCTTGCTCCTTGGAAGAAAAGCTATGACCAACCTAGACAAGATATTAAAAAGCAGAGACATTTCTCTGCTGACAAAGGTCCATATAGGCAAAGCTATGGTTTTTCCAGTAATCATGCGAAAGTTGGACCATAAAGAAAGCTGAGCGCCGAAGAATTGATGCTTTTGAACACCACAGTTCAAAAGCTGTGGTGTTCAAAAGCATCAATTCCATCCTAAAGGAAATCAGTCCTGAATATTCATTGGAAGGACTGATGCTGAAGCCGAAGCTCCAATATTTTGGTCACCTGATGTGAAGTACTGGTTCATTTGAAAAGACCCTGATGCTGGGAAAGATTGAGGCAGGAGGAGAAAGGGGTGACAGAGGATGAAGCGTTCGATGGTATCACCAACTCAATGGAATGAGTTTGAGCAAACTCCAGGAGATGGTGAAGGAAAGGGAAGCCTGGTGTGCTGCAGTCCCTGGGGTCATAAAGAGTCAGAGATGACTGAGCAACTGAACTGAACTGAATTCAGCATATATGATACAATTCAAAAAAGAAAAATCCCAATTTAAAAAATTGGTAGAAGAACCTAATATGTATTTTTCCAAAGAGGAAATGCAGATGACCAACAAACACATAAAAAGCTGCTCAACATTGCTCATCATCAGAGAACTGCAAATCAAAACCACAAAGAATTATCACCTCACACCTGTCAGAATGGCTATCAAAAAGAACACATACAAAAAAAATGTTGTCAAGGATTTGGAAAAAAGGGATCCCTCAAAAACTGTTGATTGGAGTTTAAATTGGTTTAGCCACTGTGGAAAACGGCTTGGAAGTTTCTCAAAAAACTAAAAATAGAACTACTATATGACCCAGGAATTCCATTTCTTGATATATATTGGGAATGAAACAAAAGCACTAATTTTAAAGGATTCATGCACCCCAATGTTCATAGCAGCATTCTTTACAATTGTCAAGATATGCAAGTAACCTAAGTTGCATCAACGGATTAATGAATAAATGAGTGGCATATATATAAAATGGAATACTACTCATCCATAAAAATGATGAAGTTTTGCCATTTGCAGCAACATGGATTGACTTGGAGGGCATTATGCTAAGTGACATGTGTCAAAGCCAGACAAATACTGTATTATATCACTGATATGTGGAATCTAAACACTACAACAAACTAGTGAATGTAACACAAGTAGAGAGAACAACTAGTAGTAGCAAGTGGGGAAAGGAGCCACTAGCCCTATATAAGTAATATAGGGCTGGGGAAATGGGAGGTGCAAACTATAGGGTGTAAGATAGGCTACCTGAAGAACATGTAATGAAGATCATGGCATCTGGTCCCATCACTTCATGGAAAATAGATGGGGAAAACAGTGGAAACAACAATGGATTTTATTTTCTTGGGCTCCAAAATTACTGCAGATGGTGATTGCAGACATGAAATTAAAAGATGCTTGCTCCTTGGAAGAAAAGCTATGACCAACCTAGACAGCATATTAAAAAGCAGAGACGTTACTCTGCCGACAACTGTCCACATAGGCAAAGCTATGGTTTTTGCCTAGTCATGTAAGGATGTGAGAGTTAGACCATAAAGAAAGCTGAGCACCGAAGAATTGATGCTTTTGAACTGTGGTGTTGGAGAAGCCTCTTGAGAATCCCTTGGACTGCAAGGAGATCCAACCAGTCAATCCTAAAGGAGATCAGTCCTGAATATTCTTTGGAAGGACTGATGCTGAAGCTGAAGCTCCAATTCTTTGGCTACCTGATGTGAAGAACTGACTCACTGGGAAAGATACTGATGCTGGGAAAGATTGAAGGCAGGAGGAGAAGGGGATGACAGAGGATGAGATGCTTGGATGGCATCACTGAGGTGATGGACATGTGCTTGAGGAGAACCCGGGAGTTGGTGATGGACAGGGAAGCCTGGTGTGTTGCAGTCTGTGGGGCTGCAAAGAGTCAGACACGAATGAGTGACTGAACTGACTGACTAAGAGAGGCAACAAGGATATTTTGTACAGCACAAAATATATGGTTGATATTTCATAATAATTGTAAATGGGGTGTCAAGTTTTAAAATTGTACAAAATAAAAAAAGAATGCTTTTTTGAAGCCAGAAAAAAAGAATGCATATTTGCATAATATATTGTCTGCATTTTCCAAGTTTGCTGTCTTTAAAGTTGAGTGAAAATTTAAAGACCCTTATAAAATAAGCTGTGTAAAGAATCCTTCTAGATTTTTATGATTTTAAGTATTTAATGGTTGTATATTTTGTACTTAATTCAACAATAGTTTTTTNTCTGGAGTTGAGCTGTATAAGTTGCTTGTATATTTTTGAGATTAGTTGTTTGTCAGTTGCTTCATTTGTTTTTTAAGTACTTGTCTTCACCTTCTTTAAGTTTCCACAAACATTCAACTATATTTCTATATAAATATCTTCCTTTCACATTTACGGGCTTGCCTCATGGCTCAGATGGTAAAGAATCTGCCAGGTTGGGAAGATCCACTGTAGAAGGGGATAACAACCCACTCCAGTATTACTGCCTGGAGAATTCAATGGACAGGGGAGCCTGGGGGCCTATAGTCAATGGGGTTGCAAAGAGTTGGACATGAGTGAGCAGCTAGCACTTTCACTTCACTCTCACTTTTATAATTCAGCACTCTGTGGAATATTTAATTAAAGTGCAATAAATAATATTTAATCAAACAACAAGTACTTAATATAAACACATTTATATTAAATAAATATTCAATATATTAAATAAATATGAATACATATTATTTAGTATTTAACTAATATAGACTATGTAGTGAACTTGGGTAAGCTTCAGGAGATGATGAGGGTCAGAAAGACCTGGCATGCTGCAGTTCATGGGGTCTTAAAGATTCGGACATGACTGCTGCTCCTGCTAAGTCNAAAGTGCAATAAATAATATTTAATCAAACAACAAGTACTTAATATAAACACATTTATATTAAATAAATATTCAATATATTAAATAAATATGAATACATATTATTTAGTATTTAACTAATATAGACTATGTAGTGAACTTGGGTAAGCTTCAGGAGATGATGAGGGTCAGAAAGACCTGGCATGCTGCAGTTCATGGGGTCTTAAAGATTCGGACATGACTGCTGCTCCTGCTAAGTCGCTTCAGTCATGTTCAACTTTGTGTGACCCCATAGATGGCAGCCCACTAGGCTCCTCTGTCACTGGGATTCTCCAAGCAAGAGTACTAGAGTGGGTTGCCATTTCCTTCTCCAATGCATGAAAGTGAAAAGTAAAAGTGAAGTTGCTTAGTCGTGCCTGACTCTTAGTGACCCCATGGACTAGAGCCTACCAGGCTCCTCCGTCCAAGGGATTTTCCAGGCAAGAGTACTGGAGTGGGGTGGCATTGCCTTCTCTTCAGACATGACTGGGTGATTGAACAACAACAAATATTTAATTAAAGTATAATAACAAGTGCAACCGACATAAATGGTCTTATTATTGGATAAAACAGACTTCTTACAAACAATATAACTTGAATGATAGAAACCAAAGAGATTAGCCTCTTAGCCTTGAGCAGCTAATCTGCAATGGAATAGGATAGAATGTCTTACAGAGGATATGAAGAATGTCAATTTGTCTGGTAGGTTAGTTAAGAGAACAGTTTAAAAAGCTTCTCTTTATTTATCCAAAAGAATTGAAAGGAGAGTGTTGAAGAGAGTTTTGCACACCCATCTTCATAGCACCATTATTCACAGTAGCCAACAGGTGGAATCAATCCAAATGCCCATGAATGGCTAAACAAAATGTGGTATATACACACAAGAGAATAGCATTAAGTCTCGAAGGAAATCTGAACACAGTGCCACAGCATGGATGAACCATGGAGACATTCCCCCCAGTGAAGTAAGCCAGTTACAAAAAGGCAATTCCTATATGATCCCACTTATATAAGGTATTCAAAGTACTCAAATTCATGGAAACAAAAAATAAAATGGTGGCTACCAGAGGCCATGTAATGGAGAAAAAGGAGAGTAGTTGTTCACTGAACATGGATAAACTTTCATTTATGCACGATGAAAAAGTTCTTGAGATCTTTCACAGTTCTGTGAATATACTTAGCATGACTAAAGTGTTCACTTAAGACAGGTTAACATGGTAAATATTATGTATTTTTACCAAAAATAAAGCAAAAAAGCCTCTTTCGTGTGCTATTTTTTCTGCTTTTTATAGTTCACATACATTTAGTCAGTCGAAACAAGACACGTACCTGACTGTGTCTCAGATCATGAGCTCCTTATTGCAAAATTCAATCTTAAGTTGAAGAAAGTAGGGAAAACCATTAGGCCATTCCAGTATGATCTAAATCAAATCCCTTATGATTATACAGCAGAGGTTATGAATAGATTCAAGGGGTTAGATCAGATAGAGTGTCTCAAGAACTATGGATGGTGGTTTGTAAGATTGTACAGGAGGCAGTGACCAAAACTATCCCAAAGAAAAAGAAATGCAAGAAGGCAAAGTGGTTATTTGAGGAGGCCTTACAAATAGCTGAGAAAGAAGGGAAGTGAAAAGTAAAGGAGAAAGGGAAAGATATACCCAACTGAATGCAGAGTTCTGGAGAATAGCCAGGAGAGATAAGAAAGCCTTCTTAAGTGAGCAATGTAAAGATAGAGGAAAACAATAGAATGGGAAAGACTAGCGATCTCTTCAAGAAAATTGGAGACACCAAGAGAACACAATACAAAGATGGACACAATAAAAGACAGAAACAGCAAGGATCTAACAGAAACAGAAGAGATTAGGAAGAGGTGGCAAGAATACACAGAACTATCCAAAAAAGGTCTTAATGACCTGGGTAACAATGACAGTGTCACTCACCTAGAGCCAGACATCCTGGAGTGTGAAGTCAAGTGGGACTTAGGAAGCTATCTGTGAACAAAGCTAGTGGAGGTGATGGAATTCCAGATGATCTATTTCAAATAATAAAAGATGATGCTGTTAAGGTGCTGCATTAAGTATGTCAACAAATTTGGAAAACAGCAGTGGGCACAGGACTGGAAAAGGTCAGTTTTCATTCCAATCCCAAAGAAATGCAATGCAGAAGAATGTTCAAATACCACACAATTGTTATCATTTCACATGCTAGCAAAGTAATGCTCAAAATCCTTCAAGCTAGGTTTTAGTAGTAAGTGTACTGAGAACTTCCAGATATACAAGCTGGATTTAGAAAAGGCAGAGGAGCCAGAGATCAAACTGTCAATATCTGCTCATCATAGGAAAAGCAAGAGAATTCTAGAGAAACATCTGCTTCATTGACAATGCTAAAGCCTTTGACTGTGTAAATCACAACAAACTGTGGAAAATTCTTAAAGAGATGGGAATATCAGACCATCTTACCTGTCTCCTGAGAAACCTGTATACAGATCCAGATGCAACAGTTAGAACCGGACATGGAACAATGGCAAGTTCAAAATTTGGAAAGGTTGTATATTGCCACTCTGCTTAATTAAGTTCTATGCAGAGTATATTATGCAAAATGCCAGACTGGATGAAGCACAAGCTAGAATCAAGATTGCCGGGAGAAATATCAACAACCTTAGATATTTATGATACCACTCTAATGGCAGAAAGTGAAGAGCAACACAAGAGCCTCTTGATGAGAGTGAAAGAGGAGAGTGAAAAAGCTGACTTAAAACTCAACATTCAAAAACTAAGATAATGGCATCTGGTTCCATCACCTCATGGCAAATAGATGGGGAAACAATGAAAACAGTTATAGACTTTATCTTCTTGGGCTCTAAAATCACTGTGGATGGTGACTGTAGCCATGAAATTAAAAGATGCTTGCTCCTTAGAAGAAAGCCGATGACACACCTAGATAGTGTATTAAAAGGCAGAGACATCACCTTGCTGAAAAAGGTGCATATAGTCAAAGCTATGGTTTTTCCAGTAGTCATGTATGGATGTGTGAGCTGGACCATAAAAAATGCTGAATGGTGAAGAACTGATGCTTTCAAATTGTGGTTCTGGAGAAGACCCTTGAGAGTCTCTTGGACAGCAAGGAGATCAAAACAGTCAATCCTGAAGGAAGTCAAACCTTAATATTCATTGGAAGGACTACTCCTGAAGCTGAAGCTCTAATACTTCCCATCTGATGGAAGAACTGACTAACTGGAAAGACCCTGATGCTGGGAAAGATTGATTAGGAGAAGGGGGTGACAGAGAATGAATTGTTGGATGGCATCATTGACTAAATGGACATGAGTTTGAGCAAACTCAGAGTCAGACAGGACTTGGTGATTGAACAACAATGGATGAAAAAGAATAACCCATAAATACATTTTCTCTAGTATAATCACCATTAATATTTTGGTATATATCTTCCATTTCTTTTCACATACATATCAGGCATGTGTGTTTGTATGTGTGTAAACAATGTGTATTTCTGTTTATATTTGAGCTAAAATATAATATGTTTTTAGTAACCAGTTTTAAGAAAACACTTATGTATTTATTGTGAATATCTTCCCATATTGTCAAATTGTTGTTATGTTTTATGACTGAATACTCTGCTATATAAATATACAACTTACTTAATTTCCCTCTGTTGATGAATATTTAGGTTTTCCAATTTTGTCTGCCATAAGGAACACTGAAATTCATTTAAAAGAAAAATATTTACTTATTTATTGTTTGAACTGGGTCTTCGTGGCTTTGTGAGCGTTTTCTCCCATTGTGGTGAGTGGGATCTGCTGTCTGTCGTGGTGTTTTGGCTTCTCATTGTGGTGGCTTCTCTTGTTGTCACGCACTGGCTCTAGGTTCATAGGCTTCAGTAGATGCCATTTGTGGTCTCAGTAGTTGCAGCATGTGGGCTCTGGAGTGAGGGCCCAGTAGTTGTGGCCCACAGTCTCTAGTTGCTCCGAAGCTTGTGGAATCTTTCAAGACCAGGGATGGAACCTGTGTCGCCTGAATTGACAGGCTGATTCTATTTTACTGTCCACCAGAGATGTCCTGAAATGAAATTCTGTTTATATGGTTTGACCAGAAAGAAGTGGAATAATGCCTTTGATGTTCTGAAAGAAATTATTTTCAACCTAGAATCTTATGTCCAGCGAATTTTTCAGTTAAATTAAAAGGTCATGTTTAGACATGTAGGAAATTGGAATTTGTATCTCTGAGACTTCCTGTCTCAGCAAGTAGCTTGGAGATATATACCAGCAAAATTAAGGAGAATATGAAGGAAGAGAAAAGTGGATCCAATCCCAGTGGATAGTGAAGGAAAATCATAAGTTGATGGCTAGGCAGAATGCTTAGGAAATGCAGCAATCCACATTAGTGCAAAAACAGATGATTCTTGGAAAAAAAGGGTTCCTATGCAATAGATGCTGAAGATACCTATTCATTTGTTAGTAAGAAAAAATAGGAAGCTATATAAAAACAATAGGAAAAAATAAAACAGACACAAATACATTTTTATTTATTTATTTTAAAAATTTATTTTAATTGGAGGTTAATTACTTTATAATATTGTATTGGTTTTGCCATACATCAACATGAATCCACCACAGTATACACAAATACATTTTAAAAATATGAAATAAAATAAAGTATAGTTTAAAGAAGTTGATAGAGTATGAGAAAAGAGAGTACGTTTTGCCATGATGCAAAGAATATTCTTCAAATGATCTATGAGTTACGACATTGGATCCATAAAAAAAAGAAATGCTGTCATAATATACCATCTAGTCGTGTAGTGAAATGTTTTTCTCTTTCAAATGGTGTTGATTGATTAATAATCAAATTTTAGACAGAGCGTGGAAACTATAATTATGTTTATAGAAAATTATATAGAAGAAGAATATAAAACTGTCAGTAAGGATTTAGTTTACAGAAGAAGGAATGTGGTGAAATGGATTGAAGAATGAGGGAAGACTATGGACAAAAATATCTTCATACGACAGTGAAGAGAGTTTAGAAAGAGACTAGTGTTAAGAAAAAAAGAGATACAGATATGTGTTTATAAAATATTTAAGCTTATAAAGCTATCCTATAATTATAAAAAATTATTGGTGAAAGGTATATGTGAGCTAAAGCCTAATCTTTTACAGAAATCACCATTTATGTCCTGAAATGACAAGAAATTGAGGTTTTATATATATATATATATATATACACACTATTTAGAGATATGGTGGATATAAGTCTAGAAGAAATCAAGTCAGAAATGGTTAAAAGAGGACTGGGATCAGGGATGGAGAAGAGTGGAGCTGTATATCAGTATTTTAAAACTATGTGCATGTGCTTGATGAAAAGAAAAATATAGTATAGGGATTTGTCTGAAGTCATTATAATGGTTTGTGATACTGATGCCATTTTGTAGCCTGAATTTAAGTGAGTCTGGAGATGTTTTGTTATGAATTTTTTAAACAGCTCTTTCATATAAGAAATTGTTCTC
Organism: Neotragus pygmaeus; assembly: GCA_006410875.1. Taxonomy (NCBI): domain Eukaryota; kingdom Metazoa; phylum Chordata; class Mammalia; order Artiodactyla; family Bovidae; genus Neotragus; species Neotragus pygmaeus. The sequence goes on along the minus strand of SJYV01023317.1, from coordinate 2,882 downwards.
TTAACGAATCAGAAAATGGCTGAGGGGTTCCATGAGGACAGTTTTCTTGAATTAAAAAGATGAGAAAAATGGGCCTCATACTGCTTGTTCCTATCCAAGTTTCCCTTCTTGGATTTTTACACTTTATTTATGTTTCTATTAGGATACTAAATATCTGTCTAATGTAGTTATTTTATAGATAAACATTTTAACTCCCTAATTACTTCTGTGGGCTTCCCCGTAGGCTCAGTGGTAAAGAATCCACCTGCAGTGCAGGAGATGCCGAGATGTGGGTTCAATCCCTGGATCAGGAAGATCCCCTAGACTAGGAAATGGCATTCTGGTAATCTTGTTGGAAAATCCCATGGACAGAGGGACCTTGCAGTCTACAGTCTACTGCTGCTGCTGCTAAGTTGCTTCAGTCATGTCCGACACTGTGTGACCCCATAGACGACAGCCCACCAGGCTCCTCTGTCCCTGGGATTCTCCAGGCAAGAATACTGGAGCGGGTTGCCATTTCCTTCTCCAATGCATGCATGCATGATAAATCGCTTCAGTTGTGTCTGACTCTGTGTGACCCCATGGACAGCAGCGCACCAGGCTCCTCTGTCCACAGGATTCTCCAGGCAAAAATACTGGAATGGGTTGCCATTTCCTTTTCCGACAGTCTACAGTCTATGGGGTCACAAAAGAGTCATACATGACTGAGTGAATAAACAACATCAGCAATTACTTCTAGATAGACCAGAACATAAAAGCAAGATGTGGGACTTCTCTGGTCCAGTGGGAAGAATCCTTGTTCAAGAAGCTGGGGACCCTGCATAGGTTCAATCCCTGGTCAGGGAACTAGGTCCCACGAGCTCAAACTAAGAGTTCACCTGCTGCAATTACAGATCCCACATGCCACAACGAAAATTGAATATCCCATGTGCCACAACTAAGACCCGTAGCAGCCAAATAAATAAATAAAAGTAGCTTGTCCTTGTCGTATTGTGTTCACATATTACATAATGTCTTCAAAAGACATGATACCTTTCATGTACTAATGTTTTCTTTTTAAAGAAATATTTATCAAATATGTGAGCATATTTTACTTTCTAGGCAGCATGCTAGCCTCAATGTACAGTGCTCAATATAACAGACATGGGTTTTCACTCAGGGAAGTCATATTCTAGTGGGGTTGGCAGATAAAGTTGTTGTTCAGTTGGTAAGTCATGTCCGACTCTTTGCGACCCCATGGACTGCAGGGCACCAGGCTTCCCTGTCCTTCACAATCTCCTGGAGTTTGCTAAAACTCTTGTCCAGTGATGCCACCCAACCCTTTCATTCTCTTTTGTCCCTTTCTCCTCCTGCCTTCAATCTTTCCCAGCATCAGGATTTTTCTCAGTGAGTTGGGTCTTCAAATCAGGTGGCCAAAATATTGGAGCTTCAGCTTCAGCTTCAGTCCTTTCAATGAACATTTAGGTTTGACTTTCTTCAGGATTGATTGGTTTGATCTTATTGTCTAAGGAACTCTCAAGAGTCTTCTCCAGCACCATAGTTTGAAAGCATGAATTCTTTGGTTCTCAGGCTTCTCTTTTTTAAAAAATTTATTTAATTAGAGGATAGTTATTTTACAATATTGTGTTGGTTTTTGCCACACACCAACATGAATTGGCCACAGTTATACATTCTTTTTGATCCAATTCTCACATCTGTACATGACTACTGGAAAAAGCATAGCTTTTACTAGACAGATCTTTGTTGGCAAATTAATGTCTCTGCTTTTTAACATGCTGTCTAGGTTGGTCATAGCTTTTGTTTCAAGGAGCAAGCGTCTTTTAATTTCATGGCAGCAGTCACCATCTGCAGTGATTTTGGAGCCCAAGAAAATAAAGCCTGTCACTGTTTCCATTGTTTCCCCATTGATTTGCATGAAGTGATAGGACTGGACACCATGATCTTAGTTTTTTGAATGCTGAGTTTTAAGCTAGCTTTTCCAGTCTTTCATCCTCATTAAGAGGCTTTTTAGTTATGCTTTGCTTTCTGCCATTAGATTGGTATCATCTGCATAAATGGGGTTGTTGATATTTCTCCTGGCAATCTAGATTCCAGCTTGTGATTTATCCAGCCTGGCATTTCACATGATATCCTCTATAAGTAAGGTGACAATATACAGCCTTGATGTACTCCTTTTCCAGTTTTGAACTAGTCCATTGTTCCTTGTCCGGTTCTAGCTGTTGCTTCTTGACCTGCAAACAGGTTTCTCGGGAAGTTGGTAAGGTTGTCTAGTGTTCCCATTTCTCTAAGAATTTCCCACAGTTTGTTGTGATTCACACAGTCAAAGGCTTTAGCATTGTCAATGAAGCAGTAGTAGATATTTCTCTGGAATTCCCTTGCTGTTTTCTGTGATCCAGCAGATGTTGGCAATTTGGTCTCTGGTTCCTCTGCCTTTTCTAAATGTATCTTGTACATCTGGAATTTCTCAATTCATGTATTGTTAAATCCTAGCTTGAAGGATTTTGAGCATTTCTTTGCTGGCATGTGAAATGAGTGCAATTGTACAGTAGTTTGAACCTTATTTACATTGCGCTTCTTTGGGATTGGAATGAAAACTGACCTTTTCCAGGCCTGTGGCTACAGCTGAGTTTTCCATATTTGTTGACATACTTAGTGCAGCACCTTAACAGCATCATCTTTTAGTATTTGAAATAAAGTGAAAGAAAGTGAAGTCACTCAGTCGTGTCTGAGTCTTTGCGACACCATGGACTGTAGCCTACCAGGCTCCTCCGTCGGGATTCTCCAGGCAAAAGTACTGGAGTGGGTTGCCATTTCCTTCTCCAGGAGTTCTTCCCACCCCAGGGATTGAACCCGGGTCTCTTGCATTGTAGGCAGATGCTTTACCATCTGAGCCACCAGGGAAG
>SJYV01023316.1:0-12992 GCA_006410875.1 Neotragus pygmaeus | reverse complement strand
ACTCATGTCCATTGAGTCAGTGATGCCATCCAACCATCTCACCCCTTCTCCTGTCTTCAGTCTTTCCCAGCATTAGGATATTTTCCAGTGAGGCAGTTCTTCACATCAGGTGGCCAAAGTATTGGAGTTTCAGCCTCAGCATCAGACCTTCCAGTGAATATTCAGGACTGGTTTCCTTTAGGAGATGCTCACCTGAAGACTTCTTAAGAATCTTTATAACTGCATTAATTCTGAAGTGAATTCAGAAGGGAAGAATGGCAATCTGCTCCAGTATTCTTGTCTGTGAAATCCCATGGACAGAGGAGCCTGGCAGGCTGCAGTTCCTCAGGCTGCAAGAGTTGGACATGACTGGGTGACTAAAGAACAAGAAGATTCACGCGAAACTGGGCATGATTGGCTAGATAGTCTGGGGTTTTTTTGTAGGCTGCACCCATGCTCAGTGCCTAAGTCATTTCAAACTGTTTGAGACCCCATAGACTGTAGCCCTCCTCCATGCTTCTCTGTCCATGGGATTCTCCAGGCAAGAATACTGGAGTGGGTTGCCATGCCCTTATCCAGAGAATCTTCCCCACCCTGGAACTGAATCTGTGTCTCCTATACTGGTAGGAGAATTCTTTACCACTGAGCCACCTGGAAGCCCCTCTGGTAAGGAAGCAGGTCCTGTTTCTAGGGTAAAGTGAGTGAATTAAGTAAGGCTGCTGAGTTGTGATGAGAGGATGACTTAGGCACAGATTTGTAACATGGACTGGACCATTGGAGCAGCTTTCATCTCGTAGGTCCCCGTATATGTGAATTAACTGTGTCAGAAAGAAAGACATGTACACACATGGCCAAGTAACCACAGTTCAGGGATACAGCTCAACGGCCAATGCCGTGTGCACTCTGGGGACTGTTGTAGTCAAGTGGAGCTGGAAACCAAGGTTTTTAGGCAGAGCGTGTTTTAATCTCACTCTGACAGATATTTCCTATTTTAAGCATATGATTATTTTTATAAAGTTCCCTCAAACACTGTAAGGAACAAGTATGTAACATTGCACAGTTAAAATACGTAATGTTTGATTCTAACACTGATTGTAGAACACAATCTTATTTCAGCTGAAAGGAAATGGTTCTTCCTAATTCTACTATAAATTAAATACATTAATCTCTGAACACTGAAAATTGCATTGAAGTTTATGACCTCACATGAGAAATTCTAACACATCATTTCCTAAGATTTTTGTATTTATCAAGTTTTTTTTTGGTTTTCCTCTGCTTCCTGCTCATAGAAATGAAGGGCTATTTAAACAATGATTATTTTACATGAAGCCTATATCATATTATTCCAGGATATATTGGTTGGCATTTTTTTCCCATTATTTCAAATCTTTATTCTAAAGGAGAATGTTTGAGTTTTATGAAACTCTCTGGTTTAATTTATTTTTTGAATCTGATTCTGATGGGAAATTTTAACAAAACAAAATACTTGCATTTCAATAGTCATTGATAATTTCATGATCTGCTAATTCCATGATGTTTTCAAATGATTAACAGTTTCATTTTAATTCATAGTAATTATTAAAAATATGTTTTCTTTTTCTATTTTAGGATAAAATTTTACTTTAACAGCTTCTTGATGCCTATCTAGATAGACTNGATAATTTCATGATCTGCTAATTCCATGATGTTTTCAAATGATTAACAGTTTCATTTTAATTCATAGTAATTATTAAAAATATGTTTTCTTTTTCTATTTTAGGATAAAATTTTACTTTAACAGCTTCTTGATGCCTATCTAGATAGACTACCTAAAATAACTATGTAGAAAAATAGTGACTATTTGATTCCAAAAACAATAGTAAAAAGGGAGGAATAGGAAGTTTTGAATTATTATTTCTTTCTGGCAGTTAATTCTAAATACATATTGTGTTTTCTCCACAGTTTTCATACAGAACTAAGACAACTGGTATAAACTAAACATCAGTCAATCTGTGAATGGTTTGGCTATTATGCAAAACTTTCTTTTGAATTTTTAAATCAGATTAATTGAAAATACAAAACAAACTCAGTCAAGAGTCTTCTCAGGTATTAACTGATATAAAATTATTTCAAATTAATTTTAAGAAATGTAATTTTGGTTCATGTAACTGGTTGGTATCAGGTCAGAGAAACAAGGCTTAACATGAAGACAGTCTCTTCCATTATTTGTGTCTGATTTTCCTGGATCAGCTTTGCTCTTTGACAATTCTCCCTTCACAGTTGTTACCAGCAACTGCAGTTTTACATAATTTTATGGTTAAGAATATAGACTACAAAGCAAGCATCTTTCTGTATAACTACAGACACCTTTCTGGAGTTGATTCTAAATGGACTGGCATAGACCATATGACCAGTGAAATAGAATGGAATAAATGGCTTAGCATGTGCCTAGCACATGGCATTTTAGTCAAACATTGTTGGTAAGTTGGTGCAGTGCCATGGGCAGCAGTATAGAAAGTGAAAGTGAAAGTCATTCAGTCGTGTCCAACTCTTTGCGACTTCATGGATTATGAAGTCCCTGGAATTTTCCAAGCCAGAATACTGGAGTGGTAGCTGTTCCCTTCTTCAGGGGATCTTCCTAATGCAAAGATCGAACTCAGGTCTCCCACAATGCAGGGGGATTCTTTACCAGCTGAGCCACCAGGGAAGCCCAACCATATGGAGGTTCTTGACAAAATAATAGTAAAAGTAGAATATTTTCCTCAAAAAGAAAATAAAACTAGAACTACCATTTGACCCGGCGATCCAACTCTTTAGTACACAGCCAAAGGAAGAAATATGCTATCAAAAAGATATGTGCATACCCATGTTCATTAAAGTACTATTTACAGTCAGAAAATACGCGAACAACTTGTGTCTATCAAGTGACGAATTAGTAAAAAAGATGCGATATATATCCATGCAGTCATCCCTCAGAATTCAAGAAGGGTTGGTCCAAGCCCCATCTTCGATACAAAAATCCACACATTCTCAAATCCTATTGTTTGCCCTTTGGATCCACAGGTTCCTTGTCTTTGGCACCAACCAACTGAATATCATCAACATTCAGATATGCAACTTGCAGGGAAGGGGAGCCAATTGAATATGTATTGAAAAATCTGTAAATAAGTGAACTTCTGCTGTTCAAACCCGTTGTTCAAAGATCAACTGTAACTATATTCAGCCTTGAGAAAGAAGGGAATCCTGCCATTTGTGACAACATGGATGGAACTTGAGGGTATTATGCCACGTGAGAGAAGTATAACAGAGGACAAATACTGCATGGTGTCCCTTATATGTGGGATCTAAACAAAAGCAAAGAAAAGAATCAACATCATAGAATCATATAAAGCAAAACAGAGAGTGGTTGCCGAGGGCTGGCTGGGAATTGGGAAATAGGACATAGTTGATTAAAGCGTATGAACTTCCCTGTTTGTTGAATAAGGTCTGCGAATCTAATGTACAACACAGTGACTGTAGTTGGTAACACTGTATTGGGTACTGCATTTGAAATTTGCCAAGAGAACAGAACTTAAAGGTTCTCACCAAAAAAAAAAAAAAAAGTGAGGGGATGAATGTGTTAACTCAAGGTGGAGGAATCTTTTCACAATGCATACATTTAAATACACACACACACACACACACACACACACATACGTATAGGATATGTTGCTGTTGTTTAGTCTCAAGTAGTGTCTGACTCTTTCTGACCCCATGGACTGTAGCCCTCCAGGCTCCATGGGATTCTCCAGGCAAGAATACTGAAGTGGGTTGCCATTTCCTTCTCCAAAGGATCTTCTGACCCAGGGATTGAACCCAAATCTCCTGTGTTTTCTACATTGGCAGGCAGATTCTTTACCACTGAGCCATTTGGGAAGCCCATATAGTATGTACATTATATATATAATATCTATACATACACAATTATTATTATTCATAAACACATGAATTAATAGGATTGGAAATCAAATTACATAGACTGAGAAGGTGGAAGGGTTCATTACCAAATGAAAAAAAGTACTTTTGTTATCAGAAAAAAAAGGTCAAGAATGCAAAGCAACAGATATACTTCAGTCTTATGTATATACCCTTCAATTATTACATAAAATGACCTTCAAAAACAATTATATGTATACACACATATATACACGTAGGCAGAGGACATAAAGATATATAATATTTAGCATTTTTATCCCTTAGGTAAAAGAGAACATTTTACCTTCAAAACCGTTAGAACACCATAAAATGGTTGCATGTGTTTAAACAACTCTTTGTCAATACTCAAGGAACTACAGTAGTGATTTTAAAAATCATATCCCTTTTGTGCTTTATAATTGCAGTGCACAGAAGCTGCTGTTTGTGCTCAGTGAGACAACTGACCAGTGGTCATAGAGTGACCCCTGACCTCTGTCAACAATAGTCTATGCATGACTGCCTCTAAGTCAAAATTCGCAAGCTAGAGTGTCGGTGAGCAGCCCTCAGCCATCATAGGCAGATACAGGTGAATCCCAAAATTAAATGGATATGCTTTCTTATCTCATTTTCAAAAATATTGTAGTAGGAATGCACTTGGATAAAATATATTAGAGATTTAAAACCAGATCACTAAACCGACACTTATTGATAAATTGTGTGCGGAGAATGGTGCATATAATTCTGTGTATCCTTTCCTCATTTTCAAAGAACATAGACTTGTATTTTGATGAGATACATTAATTCAACTAAATTAAGATTTATTTTAAGAAAACAGTTTAAAAACTACCTCTAATAGAGCACCTAATCATTTATATTAATTCCTTCTCAACCATAAGGAATTCACAGGGGAAATTATTAAATGTAGAGCAAGACAATATTTTTTAAATTTGTAAAATTTAGATATAATTTAAATAGAAAATCAATGACAAACTATATAAAAAATCGTATTGGAGTGCTAATAAGATTTTAAGCAATTACAATGATGTATTCTGTGAAAATTACGCTTAATTATCAAAATTATTTGCCCTCGTGGAACATATCTTATATGCAATAATAGTGCAACTATGGAATACAAAACAGAAATGCAACAATAAAGTGAGAGTTGGAAGAAACTTACGATATTATCATTAGTTTTTTGTTTTTAAGACATGTCAATTTTTCCTCAAGGCAGAGAATTTGGACAGGCATACATGCAGTCAAAGTTCAAACTGTCAAAGAAACAATCCCATGTTCTGTAACAACAATGTAAGAAAAGAAATAGCAAAAGTGATAATGTAGAAAGCGGTTTGAGTCTTATTTTGAGGCTTACTGAAATTGGTGAGGAAAAATATAGTCTCTATACGCTCTGTGTATGTTACCTCCCTTCCACCTACTCTTCTCGATTTGTGCGGGGGTGGATTTCAGATGTTCATATTAAGAAATCACCATTTTTTTTTTGGACTAGTATGGGGCAGAATTTTAGAAGATGTAAAAGTTAAAGATTTTCTCTAAAGTAGAAATGGGAGGCAAAACTTGTTGAAATCATGCCATTCTTACTTTTTTTTTCCTAAATTAACCTATTAGCAACTTGTTCTAACTCATTGTTATCCATATACTAGCTTTACCCTATAAAGAGAAAAGTCTATTATGGACATATGAACACATTCCTATTCAAATATGTAAATGCAGTACTAACATTTTCATAACATCTTCAATAGTGTGTATTTGAATAATTTTTTTGGCAGTTTCATGCTGGTGATTTTTCTTTTTTTTTTTAAATGCAAGCCACTGATTTTTCAAGAAAAAAATTTAGACCAAAAGTTGTATATTAATATTGCACACAAACAATTTTATTAAACTCCAGCCTGAGACATAAGATTTGATTGTTCAGTCTCTAACTGCGAGAAAGTGATAAGAATAGCCTTTTGAGATTGTGTGACTCATGTTACAGGTTTGTCTTATTCACACACATGAAGTCTGTAAAGCCCAAAATTAATTTCTGAGGCATGTTAATGTGCTTCTTTGACAACTCTTATTAACTATAACAAGGTATTTAAATTGCAGATATGCTGCTGGGTGAATATTCAAAAGGCACTTGACAGCTCTACACCGGAAAACCACATGCTTCTTACAGAATGCTCCTTGTTTTATTTTGTGATTTATGGAAGATTGACTTAGTTTTATATTTTCATGGCATTAGAGAGAGGAAAAGAAGGAAGGAGGGAAGAGTAGGAAGTCACTCAGATGTCAAGAGTCAATCATATATCAGACACTTTTACCTTCTTCCCCTCAAAACTGTTACATGAACACAGATATTCATGCCTCTTCATTTCATCTTTCCTCTTACTGCCTGAACTTGTCCCTTTTTTTGGCCCCACCTGACTTTTCAAGATGGAATTCTCTGATTTTCCGGTCTTTCTGTGACATTATCGATTGAAATTAAGTTGCTAGATTTAAGTTTATCTTTCCTTATTTTACTTAAGTGAAGTGAAGTGAAGTCGCTCAGTCGTGTCCAACTCTTTGTGACCCCATGGACTGTAAGCTACCAGGCTCCTCCGTCCATGGGATTCTCCAGGCAAGAATACTGGAGTTACCTTCTCCAGGGGATCTTCGTGACCCAGGGATTGAACCCAGGTCTCCTCTTTAACCTCTGAGCCACCAGGGAAAAATTGAGCGTTAATTAAATAACTTGGCTTTAGTCTTAAAAAAACTGGTATTGTTTTGCTTTACTCAGAAGGAAATGGTTTACACCCCTTAGGCCTTAGGATATTCTTGATAATCATTATAAGGTGATTGGGGCTTCCTAGGTGGTGCCAGTGATAAAGAACCCACCCACCAATGCAGGAGACGTAAGCGATGCAGGTTGGATCACTGGATTGGGAAGATTCCCTGGAGGAGGGTACGGAACCCCGCTCCAGTATTCTTGCCTGGAGAATCCCATGGACAGAGAAGCCTGGTAGGCTACCGTCCATAGAGTCAGAGTCAGACACTACAGAAGCGATTTAGCACGTGTAAGGTGATTGATTTTTTTTTCCTGAAGCGGCAATAGTAAATGTTAGTAGTTGAGTGATTCCCCAAAGATTAAGGATACCTGTTCTTCCATCCTATCACACACTCTGAACACAAATCTGTCCCTCCCCCCATTACTTGAACAGGAAGCCACAGCAGAATACCGTGAAATAACCATGAATGTCAGAGTCTGATCAACTTGGTCTTAATCCCACTTCCACCTCTTCCTGGTCTGCATACTTTACCTGCTCACAGCCTCAGATTTCTCTCTCACAGTGAACAGAACAATGTCTCTTCTCAAGGTTGACAGAAAAATTAAATTGCTAGTATGAACTTTAAATGAGTTGACATTGCATCAAAAAAGAACAGTGCTTGACATCTATCATTTGGTTATAATGTATTATGATTATGTCAATCTTTCCCAACTACATATTTTTTAAAATGTAGCTTTTTATTTTTTTCATGTAGGGCCATGCAATATGGGGATAATGAAGGAAACTGAAAAAGGAAACTCAAGAGATTATACATAGATGTTGAGTGACTATTCCATTCACACAAACTGCTACATTAAGGAGTAGCAAATTTTATGGCTACGTGCAATTGAATATTGGTCTTTGCTGACCTGGTTCCCTCGACTAATTCATCACCCCCACCCTCTGCTTTCAGCAGTCTGTGCCCAGCACTTCAATCATAACAATCCAAAGGTGCAATTCTATGCTACAATCCGAAGCTGCAATTCTATGCTACAATCCAAAGCTGCATTTTTATTCTACAATATTTGTAGATAAATCCAAACATTCCAATATTTTCTTAAACCTTCCCATTTGGAATACGGACTCTGAAGCTTTCTCATCCATTATACTTCTTTTTTCATATATTCAAATATTTTCAGTAAAATACATATAACATAAAACTTAAATTTGAGTCATTATTAAGTATATAATTCTGTGACATTGGTTGCAAGCACCATAATTATTTCCAAACTGTTTCTTCTCCCCAGACAGAGACTCTAAGGCCATTTTGTTTATTTCCCCTTACCCTAGCCCCTGGTAACATTTATTCTATGTTCTCTCTGTATAGGTCTCCGCATTCTCAATATTAATATTTTAATGTAAGTGGATCACACAATGTTTGTCCTTTTGTGTCTAGCTTATTTCACCTAGCATGATGCTTTTGTGGTCCATCCATTTTATAGCCCGTATGAGAACTTCATCATTTTTTTATGGCTGGATAATATTTCATTGCATGCATATACCATTGTGTTAGTTTTCCAGGCTGCTATAACAAAAGGGAACAAACTGGGTGGCTTAAACAATAGAAATTGTTGTATAAAATTTCTGGGGTCTGAAAGTCCATAGCAAACAGTCAGCAGGTCGGTTCCTCCTAAAGACTTATAATGGCTTTAAATTATTTACTTACTTTTCTTGCTAATAAACTACAAACATCTGTTTGTCAAAAAATGAAAAAAAAAAAATGGGAGTCATCTAAAAAAAAAAAAAAAAAGCCTATGAGGAAAGACCCGCTCCAGCCTTCCCTCCTTGGCTCCCAGATGGTCATCGTCTCCTTTTGCCTCTATGTTCGCTGTCTCCTTTTGCCCGTTTATAGTGTCCCCCTCCTCTGCATTGTTGTTGTTCAGTCACTAAGTCGTGTCTGACTCTTTGCGACCGCATGGACTGCAGCACTCCAGGCTTCCCTGTCCTTCACTGTCTCCCAGAGTTTGCTCAAATTCATGTCCATTGAGTCACTGATGCCATCCAACCATCTCATCCTCTGCTGCCCTCTTCTCCTTTTTGCTTTCAATCCTTCCCAGCATCAGGGTCATTTCCTCTCTGTATGTCTATCTCCAAATTTCCCTTGGTGTCGTTGTATAAGGACACCATTCATACTGAATTAAGGGCCTGACCTACTCCAATAAGATCTCATCTTAACTAACTACTTCTGCAACAATCTTGTTTTTAAATAAGAACACATTTTGTGATACTGGGGGTTAGCAATTCACACTGGATCTATAGAGGGAAAAAAAATTAAACCCCCGAACAACCACATTTTATTTTATCCACTCATCTGATAGACACTTGGGATGTTTCTACTTTTTGGCTATTGTGAAAAATATCGTGACAAATATTGTTGGAGCTTCTATTTCTGATTCTTTTGGATATATACACCTAGGAATAGAATTTCTGGACCATATGGTAATTCTATGTTTAGCTTTCTGAGGAACTTTGGAGTGACTCTCTTGTGGATTTTGCGGAATTCTAAAGTGTAGAATTATGTTATTTACTAATAAGTAGTTTTATTTCTTCCTTTCAAACCTAAATGTCCTTTGCTTGTTTGTTTCTTTTTTTCATTTAAATGCTGACTAGAAATTACAGTACAATGCTGAATAGCAGATATGAAAGCAAACACCCTTGTCTTTTTACTGGTCTTAGAGGGAAAGCCTTCAGTCTTTCACCAACCAGTGTGATATTACCTGAGATGTTTCATCAATGGCCTTATCATGTTGAAGAAATTCTCTTATTGCTAGTTTTCTGAATTTTGGGGGTATCACGAAATGGTGTTGGATTTTGTCAAATGCCTTCTCTGTGTCAATTGAGATAATAATTTTTCCCCCTTTGCTCTGTTAATATGGTATATTACATCGATTGATTTTTTAAAATATTTAATCACTCTTGCATTCCTGAGATAAATCTCCTTTGAGTATGGTCTGTAATTCTACTAAAATTTTGTTGGATTCAGTTTTGCTGTATTTTATTGAAGATTTTTACATTAATGTTCATAAAGGATATTGGTCTTTAATTCTCTTTCCTTGTGATAACTCTATTGGGTTTTGGTTTCAGGATAGTGCTGGACTCACAGAAAGAGTTAGGAAGCATTTTCGGATGAGTCTGAGAAGGATAGATGTTAATCCTTTAAATACTTGAAAGAAGCCACCACTGAAGCCATTTGGTTAGAGACTTCTCTTCTTTGGAAGTTTTTGTATTTTTGAGTCTTTAACTTGTACAAATCTATTTAGGTTTTTTTTTCTTATCTTCTTGAGTCAGATTAGGCTATTTTCAAGAATTTGTCCATGTCATGTCCTCTGTCTCATTTGTTAGAGTACAGTTGTTCATAATACCCTCTTATAATACTTTTTTTTTTAATTTCTGAAAGTTGGAAGTAATGTTCCCACTTTTATTTCTGATTTTAGTTATTTGCATCTTTTTTGTGTTAGCCTTACTAAAAAGTTGTCAATTGGATAGGTAATTACAGTATTTGCAAATGACACATTAAACCACAGAAAGACAAGGAGGAATCTTAAATATATATTCTTATGAAAGAAGCCAATTTAAAAAGGCTGTGTAAAAATTACTGTGTAATTCCAGTTATAAGGCATTTTGGAAAAAGCAGAATTATCGAGACAGTAAAAGGATCAGTGATTGTCAGGTGTCTGGTGGGGGCAGAGATAAGTGCAGGAGATTTTAAGGCAGTGAAACCATTCTGTATGATACTATAAGACACAAAGTTCTCAAAACCCATAGAGTATACAACATGAAGAGTGAATCCTAATGTAATGGACTTTAATTAAAATTATTGTATGAGGGTTTGTTCATTGACTGTTACACATGCCCCACACCACTGCAAGTTGCTAAACAATAACTGTGAAGGAAGAGGGGATGTTGTTAGTAACTTTGCACTCTGGACTTAATTTTTCTGTCAATCTAAAACTGCTCTGAGAAATAAAGTCTTTTTCAAAAATTGAAAAAAATATTCCCTATAAATCTGAAAAAAAAAAAAAGGCAACAACCACAGAATCAATATAGCTTGAGAGCTTAAGAAAAACATGCTTATGAATGTATAATTAGACACTTTGGTCCAGCTGCAAACAGAGCAACTTTCCAACTGGTTTTTAGAAAAGCCCAATTTTCTATTTATCTTTTTTTTTTTTTCCATTTTGCTAGTGTTTAATCTGAAGTTGACAAAGGCAATAATTTGAAGTTGGAGCATTATCCACCCTTGGTATAAAAACAACAAAGATAATATCATTTTTAGTATTTTGGTATATTCACACTATTTTGTCAGTCTTTTGTATTTTGTGAGTAAAAGTGAGATTTTATTTTTGATGTTTTTATTAATCCATAATGCAAAATTTAATAAAAAAAAATGCGTGTTTGTCCTGGCTTCAGCACACCTTCTACTGGCTTTAGCTCTCATAAAGGGTGACTATATCTTGAGCACAATGCATGCTGCTCACAGCCGGTTGTGAAACTTGGTTGAGCTGGCAGGGCCTTCCAGACCCCCTTTCTCAGGACAAGTATAAGCCCATGATGAGGCCCTAGTGTTTGGATCAGACTTTCTAGGACAGTCCTTCCTTGGAATGCACCTACAGCCAATCTAGCTATCTGCAAAATGAATTCAGAAGACTCTTTTGCAACAGAACATGTGCTTGTGGGCACTTTCACATGCCAGTTCTTGAATTACTTGGGTGTTTTTATTCGAACGATGTGTATGTATGTGTGAGTCAATCAGTCGTGTCATACTCTTTGCAATCCCATGGACTGAAGCCCTCCAGGCTCCTCTATCCATGGGGATTCTCCAGGCAAGAATACTGGAGTGGGTTGCCATCCATTCTTCAGGGGATCATCCTGACCTAGGGATCAAACCCCAGTCACCTGCATTGTAGGCAGATTCTTTACAGTCTGAGCCATGAGGGAAGCCCTTGATACAAAGATGTTGATACTAATGATCATGAAGCTATGACTTGTGAGCATCTGGAAGAGGCAATGACTCTGCTAAATGCTTCGCCTATGTCACTATCTATATCACTACTCCATGGAAAAGACATTTTGGAGTAAAAGTCTAACCATCATTATTTGGAGGCCTCAGGATGGGCAGTATTTATAGATTAAGTAACAAGTGTAAGGTAAAATACCAGGGAGAGAATTTGGAACCAGACCTGTCTTACTCCAAAATGTAAACTCTTTAGCTGTCTGGCATCCTAAGAAAACTGATTCTTGCCTGGAAGGAAAGTTTAATAGACTTACTTGAGGGTAGCGAACTCTGCTGCTCTGGATGTTTACGTGATTTCTTTATGTGATACTAATAATTGTGTAGAAAGCAAACATGAACAGGAGTTCCAACTGTAGCTGTGTTGAGCTGCAAATCTACACATTAATATATATTTCAAATATTTACTGCCAATTTCTTACAGTAACAAACAATCTTTAAAAAATGATTGAATAAAATTTTATAAATAATTTTATGTATATATTTATTTATTTGGGGCTGTGCTGGGTCTTTGTTGCTGCAGACAGGCTTTCTCTAGTTGCAGTGAGCAGGGGGCTACTCTTCTTTATCGCGCACAGGTTTCTCATTGTCTTGTGCAGGAGCCCAGGCTCTAGGTCGCGTGGCTGAGTAGCTGCGAGCTTGGGCTCAGCAGTTGTGGTACATGAGCTCACTAGCCACTCCACGGTATGGGGAATCTCTCCTGACCAGAAGCCCAACCCATGTTCCTACACTGGCAGGCGGATTTTTATCCACTGCACCACCAAGGAAATCCTTCAGTTCAGTTCAGTTCAGTTCAGTTGCTCAGTCTTGTCCGACTCTTTGTGACCCCATGAACTGCAGCACGCTAGGCCTCCCTGTCCATCACCAACTCCCGGAGTTCACTCAAACTCACATCCATCGAGTCAGTGATGCTATCCAGCATCTCATCCTCTGTCATCCCCTTCTCCTCTTGCCTCCAATCCCTTCCAGCATCAGAGTCTTTTCCAATGAGTCAACTCTTCTCATGAGGTGGCCAAAGTACTGGAGTTTCAGCTTTAGCATCATTCCTTCCAAAGAACACCCAGGACTGATTTCCTTCAGAATGGACTGTTTGGATTTCCTTGCAGTCCACGGGACTCTCAAGGGTCTTCTCCAACACCACAGTTCACAAACATCAATTCTTTGGCACTAAGCCTTCTTCACAGTCCAACTCTCACATCCATACATGACCACTAGAAAAACCATAGCCTTGACTAGATGGACCTTTGTTGGCAAAGTAATGTCACTAT
>SJYV01023315.1:0-20213 GCA_006410875.1 Neotragus pygmaeus | reverse complement strand
CAGCAATCCCACTGCTGGGCATACACACACAGGAAACCAGAACTGAAAGAGACACATGTACCCCAATGTTCATCACAGCTCTGTTTATAGTAGCTAGGGCATGGAAGCAACCTAGATGTTCATCAGCAGATGAATGGATAAGCAAGCTGTGGTACATATACACAATGGAGTATTACTCAGCCATTAAAAAGAATACATTTGAATCAGTTCTAATGAGGTAGATGAAACTGGAGCTGATTATACAGAGTGAAGTAAGCCAGAAAGAAAACCACCAATACAGTATACTAATGCATATATATGGAACTTTGAAAGATGGGAACAATAACCCTGTATGTGAGATAGCAAAAGAGACATAGATGTATAGAACAGCCTTTTGAACTCTGTGAGAGAGGGTGAGGGTGTGATGGTTTGCAAGAATGGCATTGAAACATATATATTATCATGTGTGAAACGAATGTCCAGGTTTGATGCATGATACAGAATGCTCGGGGCTGGTGAACTTGGATGACCAAAAGGGATGGGATGGGGAGGGAGGTGGGAGGGGGTTTCAGCATGGGGAACACATGTATACCCATGGCGGATTCATGTCAATGTATGGCAAAAACAATACAGTATTGTAAGTAATTAGTCTCCAATTAAAATTAGATACATTTATATTAAAAATAAAACAAACAAACAAAAAATAAACTACAAATGAGATTGAGAAAGCTTCTGGCACAGACATCAGAAGAGGGCAGAAAAAGTATTCCACTGCTGCCAAAGGCCAAACACATAACAATTGATAATATTTGATTCATGAAATACTGTGACAATGAATAAAAGCATTTATGAAAAGATATTTTGAAGGCAATGAGAACTAATGAATTTTATAAATAAAAGGTAAAGCTATTTTATGTGTAGATATTACAGATTAAATATATTAGAGTTCTGCAAACCAAGGAAGTAAGTCTCTAAATAAAACCTCATATTCCTTACTTTGTCATTAACCAATCTTAGGTGATACTCAAAAATAAAAGATGGATTAAATTAAAAAAACACTTAATGTTTTTTAAAGAAATTAATGAATTATCCATAAATAGCCAGAAAGGGAAAGAAAAGCCCTTGGATTGCTGCCAAAACTGCTTTTAACCAGAATCTTGAACCCCCAAAATTTTAAGTAATTTACAGAGAGGGCCAAGAAGCAGAGTTGAATGTGACCCTCTCTTCCTTACTGAGAAATAAAGAATCAGCTGAAAGGAGGCATATTGAAGAACTCTTTCACTCCCTTGCATAAAAAAATATCACAGTTAAGCTCTGCAGGGGGGTAGTACTCTGTCTCTGATATGGAGCTAAGAGAAAAAAGAAAAAAAAAAAAGATAAAGAAGAGAAAGTTTCTGAAAGAACAGGTCCTAAATATAAAGGGAATCATTACATTTTGTGAAAAGAAATAATGGTAAAAATATTTTAAAACATCCAGGAGATTGTAAGAATTAAAATAAAATGAAAATACTCCAAGTTGAAAGAGTTAAGAAAAAATAATGAGTCCCTGGAGAGTATAGTAATATCTCAGGTACTGAAAATTCTTTTATAACAAAAGCTATTATTAAAAATCTTAAACTTTTCATATGAAACTTTGCTACATAAATGCTTTTGTGAATGGCTTTTATTCAAGGCCGTTGAAAGACATTTCTTCCTGTATGCTCAAAGTTATCTTCTGAATGCTCTTTAGATGTGATTCCCATCCCCCATATGAAAACAGTAAGTGTTTCTGCCTTCTTTGGTTTATACACACACACACACACACACACACACACACACACTTTATGATGAGATGATTAGTTCTTCTTTAGTCAACCTATTATTAGAATAGATTTTTAACATTTATTAATCAAGGCATTGCATGTGATCACTTTTACAGTATATGTTAGTTTGATTGTAATAGAAAATCTCCAACCAAGGAGTTTATATTCTCCTGCATTCTCTGTTAACTGATCTAGTGTCTCATTAACTTAAATGCTATCAGTGAAATTAGATAAATGTGCAAATAAATGAATGATCTGTTCACACCACATTTCTTTTGGTTGTTCATCACATAAGATATTTTCATTGTACAATTTTCAGCTGCAAGTGCCAGAAAGCTCTGCTCCATCACCAGTAGGGCAGTACCAAGAACTCCCTAAATCCACAAGTGGGGAACCCCAGAGCCAACAAGTTCAGCTCCCCATCACCTGTTCTGTCGTCCTAATTTGGGAGTGTATTCCTCATGGCCACAGAAAGATACGGCAGATCTTAGCACAAAAAAGGGCACATGGAGAAGAGCAGTGACTCTTATTAAGGAAGAAAATCTTTTGCTGTCTCACATACAGGGTTATCGTTACCATCTTTCTAAATTCCATATATATGTGTTAGTATACTGTATTGGTGTCTTTCTTTCTGGCTTACTTCACTCTGTATAATCGGCTGCAGTTTCATCCACCTGATTAGAACTGATTCAAATACATTATTTTTAATGGCTGAGTAATATTCCTTTCTGTATACATACCACAGCTTTCTTATCCATTCACCTGCTGATGGACATCTAGGTTGCTTCCATGTCCTGGCTATTATAAACAGTGCTGTGATGAACATTGGTACAGATGTATAGAGCAGTCTTTTGGACTCTGTGGGAGAGGGAGAGGGTGGGATTACTTGGGAGAATGGCATCAAAACATGTATAATATCATATAAGAAATGAATCACCAGTCTAGATTCAATGCAGGATACAGGATCCTTGGGGCTGGTGCACTGGGATGAACCAGAGGGATGGTATGGGGACGGAGGTGGGAGAGGGATTCAGGATTGGGAACATGTGTACATCCGTGGCAGATGGCAAAACCAATACAATATTGTAAAGTAAAAATAAATAATAATAACAATTAAAGGAAGAAAATCATTGCTAGAACATCCTTAGCAGGTCTCTCAAGACTGAAAAAGAAAGAGTTTTCTGCAGGACTGAAGACGTGCAAGGCGAATATTTATGTCAATCCTGGTCATCTCCTTGTATGTACCTTATAAGGTAAAGATGATGAAGTGCTATCAGGGGATGGTGGCATTGTGTAGACAACTAGTTCTGTATGTGACATCAAATACACTGTAAATTTCTTTTCCAAAATATGATATTTTTGAATTCCACCCTCCTGTTTCTTTCCACTCTGGAATGCAAAACTGACTTTGGCAGGTGGATATATATTACAAGACATAGAGATATAAGTTGGGACATGGATGAGAGAGCCAGGGAAAGGGCATTCTGAAAAAATTCACAAAAATTCCCCTATCGGGGAACAGTCTATGTTTAGAGTTTCCAGCTACTAATATAAAACTGATGCTAAAGACTAATTGTTACCTGACACAAACAAAGAAAGGTCACCTACCTCCTACCCAGTAAGCATCGTTCATAATTCATCGTTTCTCTCACTCTTAAAAGCAGTTGCTTTCTCTCTACCTGGCCTACTCTCCAGGTCCTGGAGAACCGAATCTCCTATCTCACAGTGGAAGCCCGAGATTCACACAAAAGTTCCCAGGTCTCCTGAATTCAGATTGATGCTGCATGATCTCCTAGGGCCTCTGGACCATAGGAAGCCTGAAGTGGATCTGTGTCTGTTTGCTAGCAAATTAATAGGGTTCAGAAGGGGTCTGGACAGGTAGTAGCTGCAGCTAGTAGTAAGAAGTGTTCAGGGTCTGTCTCCTGAGGCTGTGCCCATTTATTCTCCTCAATTAGCATTAAAGACATTAGGTTAAAACTGGATTTAGAGCCATGGAATATCCCACCACATTCTCCCTTTCATGGAAGAAATGCTCCCTCCCCCAGGGTAGTGGGTTAATTCCCCAAGGTATTGGGTAAGGGGAAAACAATGCCCACCCCTGCCTTGTTTCCCTCAGGAAAGGCATCAGCTGCAGAAACACCCCTACACCCCCACCTCTCTTAGAATTCTCTCTGCATATTCACTAATAATGTCTGTCCTGGGTTGTTCTGTGGTCAGTTTACTGGAATAACCATTGCTCCATCTTTTACTCCTTATGTACTGGATATAAGGTAGAAGTGGAGATAAAGAAAACATGGATAAAACAGCTAATTCTAGTGAAGAGAAAGCTCATTTGATTGCAAGTCTACAGTCATGCTTATTTGTATATGTAGATTATTCTTGTTATTAATGATAATTATGTTCTATAAAGTCACTGTAAATACTGACCATTGCTCCTAGGGGAAATAAAAGGTTAGGTTCCTAGCAGTCTCAGGTCACAGCTGGTCAGCTGATGACAATAACCCTGTTTCATATGGTTTCCGCATAAAGACCGCTTATTTCATATGTATAATTGATACTGCGTGACCTTGACCAGATGATCAGCAGCCCTATAACTCATGTTGGAACTAAGCTTTCTAACTCATGAATTTTTTCCCCTAAAACACATCACAGCCTCCTGTGCTTAGGAACCCTAAGCAGCACTTAGCGTCCCGGGGATGGGGGAGCCTAGTGGGCTGCTGTCTATGGGGTCACACAGAGTCGGACACCACTGAAGTGACTCAGCAACAGCAGCAGCAGCACCCATGCTTGAGGGAAGTTTAAACAGCAAACTCACCAACAAAAAGCACAAAATATGAAATACTTGTGAAAGTTGAGATAAGAAGGCAAACGGCATTTTTTTTTTTTTTTTGGTCTCAGATGGGAACATGCCCTCTTGGTGGCTAAAATTTGTACCGCTCTGGCATGTGAGCAAATGATCAGGAAAATATCACAGATATTGATTTTGAGGTTACAAAGAAATTTCAGCAAGTATGTGAATTCACAAATATGTTATGTCAATGGTGAGAATAAACTGTATGTCAATAAATCTGCTCCTCACATACCTTCCTTCATCCTTGATATCAGAATAAGAAAGGGAAGAGAAAATATTTTGTTTTCTTCTATGATTTATTTTGAAAATGTTGACATTTACAGAAAAGTTAAACAAATACTACACTTCACCAAGTTTTTCCATGTGTTAACGTTCTGATACATTGCTAAGTCTATATCTCTTTCTCCACCTCTGTATCAGGACAGCTCATCTTCCAAGAAGTCAGCATGCTTTTTCTAAACGGGAACATATTCTCCCACCAACTGCAATGCCGTGATTGGGTTGAAAATAACATTTTACTGTGTCACCTAATTGATATATAATCCATATTTAAATGTATGTGGTTGTTTTAGAATACATATTGTGGTCTTGTCAAAGAAGGGGAGATTTCAATGAGGAGGAGACTTCATCCCTAGTTTCTTGAGTCCTTTTGACTGATTTAATAACATTAAGTAGATTAATAGGAGAAAAATTAATTTATATGGACAGAGGTCTCATAGAAATTGAAGCACTGAAGTGATTAAAGCAGGCTATTTATATAACAGTTTTATAAAAAGAATCACTTNGGAGACTTCATCCCTAGTTTCTTGAGTCCTTTTGACTGATTTAATAACATTAAGTAGATTAATAGGAGAAAAATTAATTTATATGGACAGAGGTCTCATAGAAATTGAAGCACTGAAGTGATTAAAGCAGGCTATTTATATAACAGTTTTATAAAAAGAATCACTTATTTGGTAAAATTTAACAAACCAAAAGTTCTGCTTGTGGTAGCAGAATAATGAAGAAGGCACAGTTTGTTTATTACTTTCTTTTCCTTGAATTTCCTAAGTTTGGTCATAAGAATTCTTTCTATCCTCCCAATATAAGAGGATACTTTCACATGGAAGGTTTATTTCTCATTTTAAGGAGGAAAGGGGGTATTAGAATTTTTTAAAATTATTAAATCACTTTTTTCCCCAACTTTTTCAGTTGTTTTTCGATTAACATTAATTTTAATAGTCAGTACTCCACTGAGGCAAATTTGGGGGCACTCTGGGCCCCAGTGTCCTTTTAAATAACCTGTTGACTCCAGAACCCAGCTAAGGCCTGCATTCTAGATACGGTTACATTTCTTAGTTTCTTTAAGTGGAGAACAATTCTTTTATATTTAGTTAGTTAGCTATGAAGTCATATTGTTTTTCATGACACAAACTGTTATGAAAAGTGCAAGTCAATTGCCTTTCAAAATGCCTTGCATTCTGTACTTTTTGAATGCTGACTTCACATTAAGCCATGTTAGGAAAGGCTTCCCAGGTGGTTCAGAGGTAAAGAATCTGCCTGCCAAGGAAGGAAATGTGGATTTGATCTCTGGGTTGGGAAGATAGCCAGTAATAGGACATGGCAACCCACTCCAGTATTCTTAACTGAAAAATTCCATAGGCAGAGGAGGTTGTTGGATTATAATCTGTGGGGTCGGACTGAACACTCACTCAGGTACAAGATATTAGACTTTAGCAAGAATAGCATGTAGCAGCGTTGAAAAATTTTTAATTGAATCACATCAAAATATACAGAATATCAATTTTTACATATAAGAAGTTTTAAGCAGCTAAGCTAAATAATTTGTTTCTGGGTTGTTGGCATCAAAGTAAGAGAGATTTTCTTATTTTGTTTCTGAAAGCCCCACCTTCATAGTCCTCCCCTGCCTCTTCTGCGACCTGTGGCCTTCTCTCCTCAACTTCCTCTTAATTCATTACCTTCATTTGGAACAGAAATAGATCTTCTAAACAGTTTTCAGGCTTGAAAATATCACAAATAAATTTCCCTGAGTCTAGGACTGCAGAGTGTCATCTCATTCATCTCCTCCTTTCTTTAAAAAGTGTATTTCCTGAAGAACGAGTCTACATGGAATCTTCAATGATTTCATAACTAATTCATTCTATAAACTCATGCAACCTGAGTTCTGTTGTCACCATCCCTCTGACATGTTTCTTGCAGAGCCTCAAAGTGTGCAGAATGGAAATGCCTCCATGTTCATTTCACCTGTACTTAATNTTTTTTTTTTTTTTGGTCTCAGATGGGAACATGCCCTCTTGGTGGCTAAAATTTGTACCGCTCTGGCATGTGAGCAAATGATCAGGAAAATATCACAGATATTGATTTTGAGGTTACAAAGAAATTTCAGCAAGTATGTGAATTCACAAATATGTTATGTCAATGGTGAGAATAAACTGTATGTCAATAAATCTGCTCCTCACATACCTTCCTTCATCCTTGATATCAGAATAAGAAAGGGAAGAGAAAATATTTTGTTTTCTTCTATGATTTATTTTGAAAATGTTGACATTTACAGAAAAGTTAAACAAATACTACACTTCACCAAGTTTTTCCATGTGTTAACGTTCTGATACATTGCTAAGTCTATATCTCTTTCTCCACCTCTGTATCAGGACAGCTCATCTTCCAAGAAGTCAGCATGCTTTTTCTAAACGGGAACATATTCTCCCACCAACTGCAATGCCGTGATTGGGTTGAAAATAACATTTTACTGTGTCACCTAATTGATATATAATCCATATTTAAATGTATGTGGTTGTTTTAGAATACATATTGTGGTCTTGTCAAAGAAGGGGAGATTTCAATGAGGAGGAGACTTCATCCCTAGTTTCTTGAGTCCTTTTGACTGATTTAATAACATTAAGTAGATTAATAGGAGAAAAATTAATTTATATGGACAGAGGTCTCATAGAAATTGAAGCACTGAAGTGATTAAAGCAGGCTATTTATATAACAGTTTTAGAAAAAGAATCACTTATTTGGTAAAATTTAACAAACCAAAAGTTCTCCTGCTTGTGGTAGCAGAATAATGAAGAAGGCACAGTTTGTTTATTACTTTCTTTTCCTTGAATTTCCTAAGTTTGGTCATAAGAATTCTTTCTATACTCCCAATATAAGAGGATACTTTCACATGGAAGGTTTATTTCTCATTTTAAGGAGGAAAGGGGGTATTAGAATTTTTTAAAATTATTAAATCACTTTTTCCCCAACTTTTTCAGTTGTTTTTCGATTAACATTAATTTTAATAATCAGTACTCCACTGAGGCAAATTTGGGGGCACTCTGGGCCCCAGTGGCCTTTTAAATAACCTGTTGACTCCAGAACCCAGCTAAGGCCTGCATTCTAGATACAGTTACATTTCTTAGTTTCTTTAAGTGGAGAACAATTCTTTTATATTTAGTTAGTTAGCTATGAAGTCATATTGTTTTTCATGACACAAACTGTTATGAAAAGTGCAAGTCAATTGCCTTTCAAAATGCCTTGCATTCTGTACTTTTTGAATGCTGACTTCACATTAAGCCATGTTAGGAAAGGCTTCCCAGGTGGTTCAGAGGTAAAGAATCTGCCTGCCAAGGAAGGAAATGTGGATTTGATCTCTGGGTTGGGAAGATAGCCAGTAATAGGACATGGCAACCCACTCCAGTATTCTTAACTGAAAAATTCCATAGGCAGAGGAGGTTGTTGGATTATAATCTGTGGGGTCGGACTGAACACTCACTCAGGTACAAGATATTAGACTTTAGCAAGAATAGCATGTAGCAGCGTTGAAAAATTTTTAATTGAATCACATCAAAATATACAGAATATCAATTTTTACATATAAGAAGTTTTAAGCAGCTAAGCTAAATAATTTGTTTCTGGGTTGTTGGCATCAAAGTAAGAGAGATTTTCTTATTTTGTTTCTGAAAGCCCCACCTTCATAGTCCTCCCCTGCCTCTTCTGCGACCTGTGGCCTTCTCTCCTCAACTTCCTCTTAATTCATTACCTTCATTTGGAACAGAAATAGATCTTCTAAACAGTTTTCAGGCTTGAAAATATCACAAATAAATTTCCCTGAGTCTAGGACTGCAGAGTGTCATCTCATTCATCTCCTCCTTTCTTTAAAAAGTGTATTTCCTGAAGAACGAGTCTACATGGAATCTTCAATGATTTCATAACTAATTCATTCTATAAACTCATGCAACCTGAGTTCTGTTGTCACCATCCCTCTGACATGTTTCTTGCAGAGCCTCAAAGTGTGCAGAATGGAAATGCCTCCATGTTCATTTCACCTGTACTTAATGTCATGTACACATTCAACCATGTCCATATTCTTGACACTTTCTTATTCTGACGCTCTTGCAAGACTATCTTTTATTTTCTTCTCCTACAGCCTCCCTGATTTCCATTCTCTGTCTTCTTTTGTAACTGTATTCCTCTCTCTTTCCCTAAAACTTGACTGTCTCTATGTTTCAGTCCCCAGTGTTCAATAATCTCACTGTATAAGATTTCATTCATGTCCATAGCTTCCATGACCCTCTGTATTCTAATGATTTATATATCTGCACACAGGTACTGACTATCTTCTAAAGTCAAGTCCCAGGTACCCAAATGTTAAATTAGGAGCAATTGCCCTACAAATACTTCACCTTTAAACTGTACTTTTATATCCTGCTTATATAGCTTTGCTTTATTTTGTGAGCAACTTGTCTGGGTAATTTTCCCATTTAGTCTTTTGTTTCAAATATATTTGAAATATATTCTGTTTTACATCGAAATACTCTGTTAAGTTTTATTTTAGGTACTATCTACCTTGTGTTAAGCGATGTGTCAGTACTTGATGATACAAGACGTCTAACAGTCTCCACACAGCAATCCTCATGACCGTGACCATGGCTAATGCTGATTTCTACCAGGGAAGCAAACTACTGTAGATACAATAGACAGACATATCTATAGTGGTCACCAATGCAGACATATAAATGCATTCTTACACACGTGTAGTGGGTCTGCTTTTCTGATAAATACAAATTGCATATGCTTGCATGTGTACATATATGTGTACATATGAATATATTTAATAGGGAAGGACAGATCTTACTACATGTTAGATCTGTTCCTTTTCCCATGCTTATTCATGTTGGCTCTGCACCCTTTGTAAAAGCACATTGAAGTGAAATGAAGTGGAGTGAAGTTGCTCAGTCATGTCCGACTCTTTGCGACCCCATGGGGTGTAGCCTCTCAGGATCCTCCGTCCATGGGATTTTCCAGGGAAGAGTGCTGGAGTGGATTGCCATTTCCTTCTCCAGGGGATCTTCCCAACCCAAGAATCAAACCCAGGTCTCCCGTATTGCATGCAGACGCTTTACCGTCTGAGCCAACAGGGAAGTCACATTGCCTTCCTACAATTAAAATATAAATTAAAAAAAAGAAAACTGTACCCAAGAACATAAACCTTGGGACCATCTGAAAGGATGATCCATAATAAAGGAGATACTTAATAAAATACTGTATATTTTTTCTAAAATACTGTATATTTAATCTGTAAATATGAAGAATAAAATACTGTATATTTACACAATGAAAAAAAAAAAGTGTGTTCCCTAAAGCCTGAAATATACAGAAAAGCCCATTCTCAAGGCTCTGACCTTTGAGTCCTTTCATATAGAGACAAAAAGTTGTAGAACAGAGAGTAACAAACACAAATGAAATACTTCCCTCAACATCAGCACCCAAATAAACACTTTTTTCAAGTGGGGAAATTTCTCATAATAGTCCATGTATTAGGACACAGAAAACTAATAAATTTAAAGAGAGATGAATCATACAAAGTTCTATTTCAGTCACAACAGAAAAAACTAGAAATTGATAGCAGGGGAAAAAAAAAAACTAGAAAGTCTACAAATTTGTGGAAATAAATAACACATGATTAAAAACGAATGAGTCAAAAAGAAATCCCAAGGAAAGTTGAACATGTGACACGAAGATATCTTTNAAATCTAAATAGTGTAGACATATCAAGGGGAGGAGCCACAGAAGGGCAGCTAGGAGGAGAGCCACTCAGTGGTAAGAATAAATATGAAGAGGAGGATGGCAGGGAGAGGGCCTGGTGTAATTGTTCTCATTTATTACACATTTGAGAAGGCCATTACTTGCTGAAGGAACTTGATGAAAACTGACAGTATTAAATGATTGTGGCATTCGGATGGCAAAATGATACTTCGAATTCGTACATCTCTTGAGCATCATAAATTCACAGAATTTATATGAATAAGAGGGCAGTGCCCAGGGGACAGGAGTGGGCTTCAATGACCCAAGTGTGCGGAACAGGGTTCCCAGCTGCAACTGACAGAATCTACTCTAGATAGTTTGGCAGAAGAGACGTCATTAAAAGATGATGTAACCAAAAGAGGAAGCTAGCCATACCTAGGCATGGGTTCAGTTTTTTAAACTCTCCACAAGTCCATGATTGTTTGCTCTCAATCCTGGACTCTGTCCATCTTTCTCTGTCAAATCCTTTCAGAGAGTGATTTTGTCCCTCTATGTCTGGAGGCTGGGGATAGCCCTGTCATACGTGGAGACCTCTGGCTGCTGTCTTCCTGCTCTCTGCCCACCTTTTCGCTTTACCAGTGAGCATCCCAGAGCCTGACACACAGCAGGTACTCAGAGACACTTGGCAGTCCAATGAATGAAGGAGCAAACGAATGAGTGAAAGAATAAGAGAAATGAAAATGCTATAAACACTATGTAAAAATATGCAGTGTTTGTATAACGTGCATGAAAATACTCAAGATTTATTACCAGGATTTTCCTGTGAAGACCTCTTATCTCACTAATTTTTGCCCCAAAGCTTTCTTGCATGGCTCCTTGAACGCTCATATTTACCCAATATCCAAGTGAGTGGTTCCTCTTGAAAAATCAATATATTTAGAATCCCTGAGGAGGCTTAGTTTTCTAGGTTATGTAGAAAGTAGGCCTCTCCCCAGACAGCTGTCTGTCTCTCACATGGCTTTCTGGGTGTCTCTTTAATTAACTGTCCTCAGATCCACAAACATCTATTTGTTCCCTTCCAACAGGAGCCAGGTTAATTTCAATCAAGGAATGTTAACTGTTCTTGGGGGCCACACCCTGTGCCAAGGGTGGGAGAAAATATGATAGAATACTCCCACGAGAAGAGATCCTCAAATTTTGGAAACTTATTTTAAAAAGCTTTATCATTTTGTGCATTTGATTATTAAAGCTCTTTTAACAGACACTGAAACCATGATTTAATTCTGCCAAGTATGCAAAGATAGTTAGAACCACTGCCTTTGAGGATGTCCACCAACTGTTATTCAAGTCCATGAGGAAACACATTTTCTACCTGCCATTTCCTGCATCTTGGTTACACACACACAGATATCCAACTTTGCATGTTTCTTTTTTCTCTTCTAAATATTCAAATAAGGTTTAGGCACAGAATGAAAAAGACTGTATTATTGTTCAACATCTTTAAGAGGCCAAAACATTAAAAGTAATTTTGGTGAAGTGGGGGTGTGGAAATTATATAAAATTAAGACCTGTGGCAAAAGGACAAATGCACACCTGGCAAAAGGATAAATGCAGAACAGGTGAGTGCACCCCACCGAGAAGGAGAGGGCAGTGCCCGGAGGACCGGAGTGGGCTTCAGTAACTCAGGTGTGTGGGACAGGGTTCCCAGATGCAACCGACAGGATCTACTCTAGGCAGTTTAGCAGAAAAGATGTCATTAAAAATATGGATATTAAGGTGTTCAGGAGGGCAGGAAATTAGTTGTGTGGCTACCCAGCCAGAAGCATCATCCAGCTGCCGAGACGGGTCTGCTGTCAGTAAGCCCGTGAAGCCTCTGCTGGGCGCCCACACGGCAGCTTGTACCGTTGCTTTTGGGCCTGGAATGCTGCCCTCGGTGCCTTTCTGACTCCTGAGGCCAGACCCTTTTGCTGACACCCTTCCGGAGAGTGGGGTATAGTAACAGGCTTGCCTTCCACTTTCACCCCGTCCCTTTTTTCTGACTTCGGGAGAAAGAGCGCCATCTATTGGTCTCTGGTTCCTAGTGAACAGAGCGTTCTGCAAGGAGGCCTCTCGGCCTCTCAAGGACTTCTCTATGCTGGCACAGTCTCTGAGTGTCGAGTAGCCCTGCCATCAGGACTTCTGTTTCAGGTGATGGGGAAGATGGTACAAGACTAGAAATTCAATGAACATTGGTCTCACAGATCTCATAGTGGTGTCTCTCACACACAGCACTGTAAATGAACTCTGATGAGAAGTATTGTTGCAGGGAAACAAGGTCCACGAAAGGCATGGCTGGTCTGGAGAGCTGGAGTCCAGAGTGAGCAGTTAGTCTAGTGAGGACAGATTCTTGCCCTTCCTACCAGGGAAGGGTCTCCACTCTAATTCCCCTCCTCCATGTGGTATTATATCGAAGTCTTAGGGCCGGTCACTGCTGCTGAAAATTCATCAGCAGAGGCAGCAGGCAATCAAGCCTTGGTGAGAAGTGCCCCGTCTCTGTGTCTGAAACCACACCCACTTTGTCCATGAGGCGGTTGAGTGAAAAACAAGGAGGCACAGGCCAGGCAATCTGCTGCTCACACACTTGAGTTTCATGCACAGTGGGAGTTCTTGACCATTCCAGTGATTGAGACCCAATGATTCTCCCATATGGGGGCCCATCCTGAGATGTCCATCCACATTCCTCTTCCCACACTTCACGTTGCTCACCATCCTTTCAAACTGGTAGTCACTGCCCATGACATGGTGGGCATCCTCCTCCCAGGCCATCTCTCTTTTTAGGTAAAGTGGACATTGCAGACCACTTCAAGCGGTACTCGCTGGGAATGTTTCCTTTCCCCATCATCCCTTGACGCCAAGTGGGGCTGAAATGCTCTGGGAGTTAAATGCCAGCAGATAACAGCTAAACTGGCAGAGTCATCTGCAAACCAGATTTGGCTTTTTTTCCTCCTTGGTGATCTGCTCATTGGGAATTCCCTGTGGGACCATGCTTATGAGGAAGGGGAGTGGCAGGCAGGAGGTGCCTTGCTGGATGAAGACTGTCAGTCACACACATTCAGTCCTGGTATATGTCACTCCCATCTGATGAAGGCGTGCTGTCAGACTGAGCCCTCTGCACTCTTGGCTTGCTGGATCGAATCTCGGGATGGATAGTTTAGGTCACATGGTCACCTAAAATCCTATGGTCAAGCCCTTAGCAGCAAGAGTTATTTCAAAAGAATAACTACTTGCATAAGAAAGCTTGGTTTTGCTCCAAAAGCCAAGAGGCTGCAGCTGCACTTTCCCTTTTAGGACCTGTGGCAGAGTCCACGCAGCATCCGGGCTGATTCCAGACTGTCTGGGCATCATTCACTCTCCTGGGTCCTAAGGGTGAAATGCAGAGCTGCTTCCAGTGTGCCTGGACCCGCTAGAGAGCTGTCTCCTACCCAGGCCTCCGGGAGAAGTAAATGAGCCAGAGCAGCAGACCCAAAGCTGACACAGATTGCATTCAGATGCCAAGTGATGGGATCTGTGCCCTCGAGCGTCTGTGCCTCATTCTTCTTGGTGGCAGCAAGATCTGCAGTTCCTGCAGACCTACAGTGCTGCTTTTGTTTGGCCATTTTGATAGGAAGGGGGAGCCTAGGGAGTACCCTAGTCCTTCAATAATAGATACCCCAAGCCCCTGGTTTGGAACTCATTGTGTGGGTTCTTTCACTGCACAGGGAAGCTGTTCCAACCACAGACTCAGAAGAACCACATACTTTTTCACTGAGAAAATGGAAGTGGTCGGAAGACTTCCACAGTCTTTCAGCATCACATCCGCCCACATTCCAGCATCTGCTCCCACTTACAGTCTGTTCTCCTACGCTGTGTGTTTCTGTGACAGGCATTAAATATTATTGCTAAGTAGGGGGATGATGTCACTGTAATATGGAAATTGGGTTGGATCACAAGTGATTTTTTTCCCCCAGCACATTAATATTTTGTTCCACCAGATAAAAGCTGCTGAATGGGAAGAACGCCAATGGGGTGAGCTGAATGGACAAGCTGCAGAATAAGGTTACTTGACGTAATGCCGCTCCTTTCTGGTCCTTCCTGGCCTTGGTGGTTTGGCCACAGGTTCTGTCCTGGAGGGGGCGTCCCTGATGACTCAGTGGGTAAAGAATCTGCCTGCAATGCAGGAGACACAGGGGATATGTGTTTGATCCCTGGGTTAGGAACATCCCCTGGAGAAGGAAATGGCCACCCATTGGTGTTTCTCAGCAGCTTCTATCCTTCCTTCTCCTAAATTCTAGCAGGCTGTCTTTGCCCTTTTCTTGGGAAGGTGGAGTCCTTTATGATTTATTTATATGAAATATAAGGCTTTAAAAAACATCAGTTTTTGCTAGCATGCAGTTTGCAAAGTTGGATAGGTTTGGAATGGTCTGCCCCAACCCTATTTTTCCATAAATTGTTATTTTTAGTGCATGGATTTTGGACTGAAAAAGTGTTCAGGAACACATTTACCATGTTATAGCAGAAATGCCTGTATGTTTCTTCTCACTTGTAACCATGGAGAAATTATTCACGCTCTTATCGAAAGCTTATTCCTCCATGTATGGACTCGTACACCTCTTATTCAAGGACGTTCTAGCATTTGGCCCCTTTTTCCTGGCTCATCAATTTTTTACCTTTCTTGGAACAGGTCTCATCAACATTAAAAAAAATGCTGCTACTTCTCTCATCTTAAAAAAAAAAAAATCATTCAATACCATGTCCCCGACCAACTATTACCTCCAGTTTTTGCTCTTTTCAGTAAAGCTAGTTGAAGGCATTGCCTATACATACTACCTCTGGTTCTTTTCCTGTTTTCTCTGAAGCCCAATCCAGTGTGGTTTTTCTCCTTTTCTACAACAGCAAAACTCCCATTGTCGAGGTCCCGTATGACCTCTTCGTGGTTAAATCCAATGGTCAATTTCCAGTCCTCCTCTTGCTAGGCTGGTTAGCAGTGTTTAGCAGTTGGTCCCTCCCTCCACCATATTCATTTGCCTTCCAGGCAACTGCTCTTGTTTTCCTCCTGCCTCACCACTTGTTCCTTCTCGGTCTCCCTTGCAGATCCTTCTTCTGTTGGTAGGAACCCAGGGCTCAGCCCTGCTCCTCTTCCTTTCTTTCCTCCACTCCATCCTACGGTGACCCCATTCAGTTTCATGGCAACTTTATGCTGTAAATTCCCAATTTCCATCTCCAGAACAGACCTTCAGCTTAAACTGCAGATTATTTATTCAACTGCCTACTCAGCTCCTCCACTTGAATGTTTGAGATATATATTAATCTCAAAGTGAGCAAGTCTGAACCTGAACTTCTGATATCTCACACCAAGCCTGCTCCTCCTGTGTTGTTCCCTGGACAGTTGACTGGAAAACTCCACTGTTCCAGATGCTTGGCCAAAAATCTTGTGGTCATTCCTGCGTCTTCTCCATCAGCAGATCCTGCTGGTTCTGCTTACAAAATACATCCAGAATCCAGCTGCTTCTTACTACCATCCTGGGGCAAGCTACCACCTTGTCTTGCCTGGATTATTGCAAAAATTCCCAATTGGCCTCTCTACTTCCACCCTTGCCTCCTACAGTCGATGTGCAATACAGTAGTCACAGTGATCCTATACAATGTATGTTAGATTGTGACTTGTTAAAAACTCTATACTGCTTTTGAGTCAAAGTCTTCCTGTAGTCCTCAAGGTCCTACGTGATTAAACCCACCCACCAACCCCTCCCACCTTACCTGCCACTCACTTTCTCTTTAACCTCTCATTCTCCCCATTACTCACTCTCCTCCAGCCACATGTGCTTTTCTGCTGTTCCTCAAACACATCGGGCACTCTCCTGCCACAGGGCCTTTGCAACAGCTGTTCCATATGCTTGGAACACTATTCCATGTCCTTTAAATATTTGCTCAAATCTCACATTTTCAGTGAAGCTGGAGCTGTTGTAAGCAGAATGCAAAACATTTGCCCCCATCCTCCTATGTTCCCATCACTACTCTGCTTTATTTTCTCCCTGCAAGGTCCCTCCACTTATCTAGGTTATCTTTTAACCTAGCAAATAAATGACTTATTATGCCTATCATTTCTTATCTGTCTCCCCCACTAGATTTAAATCCTATGAGGGCAGGGCTTTGCTTGGTTCGCTGATAGCTCCAAGGGCTGAGAAAGTGCCTTGGCAGATAGTAAGTTTGCAGTGAATATTTACTGTATGAATACACAACAAATTACTGTCCCACTGGGCCCACTGTGAGGTGCTCTGGGTAAAAGTCCCACGCATCACCTGTACCCCACTCACCCCACACTGACAATGGACCGTGATAACTGAGCTGAGGTTATATGTCACACCCTAATAAGAAAACAAATTTTTCTTCTATTTTGGAGAGGTGGGATTCACAAGGTGAGAATTTTCCCCAAAATGGAAACATTGTTTAAATGGTACCAAAGCAGCCATGAAGCTTTATTAGGCTATGGAAAAAAATCACATTTTTATCACTGTTTCTTTAAGAAGTGAACACAAAGGATGCACTTAAATACGAATGAAGTAACAATGCTTTTAGAAAAAAAACAAAACTTTACTTTCCATCATGTTGGAGGATATTGGTTTAATTCATATTATTCCCATTGATGCTTTACATGATATGGGACATAAAAAATGTACTGTGAATAAAAGTTCGTTTAAATGGAGAAGAAAATGATAGATTCAAAAAATCAAGTTAAATATCAAAAGAAGTTAATATCAAAAAATAAAAGTTTCTATGTTTCAAAAAACCTGACAATTTGTGATGATTGAGATACACTTTATGGTGAGCCTCTGAAAACCTTGGCTTTGAAGTTGAAGCTTCTGCTTAGAAACAGTGTGGGCAGAGCAGACCTATTCACATTTTGACAGAAGGGCAAGTTTAAGAGTCCTTCAGTTCAAATATCTGTTAATTATCCTCTGTCAGAAACACTCTTCAGAGTGTTAGAAGTTCTTACGGAAGAACAGGCGTCCAGCAGCCACAACCCTGTTTTAGGGGAATCTGTTGACTTGGAACTCTCTGGCTCTGTTAAGATCCCTGAAACAACTGCCTTCTACTCTGTTCAGCTGACATGTAAGGACTCAGTAGCAGCAGGCCGCTATCGCCCAGGGAAGTACGACTTCTTATACTTGGAGATGAGTGCGTCTGTTTTTCCAAGGCTCACTCTGTAGCAGTCCACTGGCACCAAAGATCCAAGCGGTGGCATTCTGTCCAAGCACTCCTGGTTGCTGGCTGCGAATGAGGATGACACCGGCTCTGATACAGCAGCTTTTTCTGCAGGAGTCAAGCACTCTTCACTTCCAGGTTCCTCTGTGTGGCCGCCCTGGGAACTCAAAGGGCCGCTACTCGCCTCACCACCCTTAAGGTGCCTGTGGTGATCTTCACTGAGTAACAGCACGATGATCCCACCAACACGAAGCACTCTGGGACCAAAAAAAAAAAAGGTAATTAGTATGAGTATTTCTTTCTTTGTAGACAACAAACAATCCCACTTTGTTTAAAATATTTGGTGTTCTTAATCTGAAATTTAATTTTAGCCATTTAAATGCGAGGATTTTGATAATTGGGTAGTATCTTCCATAATGCATATTCATTATAGTAATTATGAAATCACTAGTACAAATCTGCTTTAATTATCTATTTTTACTCTATTTAAAAGGCAAGCCTCAAAGTAATTTGTAGTCACAGTTTAATAAGTGATTGTACAAAGGAAAAGGCAAATGAAAGGATCCTGAGGAATCTGAGTACATGAAAGGCAGCAGGCTGAACAACAGCAGAACAAAGTCCCCAGGAAGGAGTGAGGACAAAAACAAAGGGCGACAGGGAAGGCCCGGCAATGTCAGCCGGTGGAGGAGGATTCACTTTCTCAATCGCCTGACCAAAGTCTATACAGCACTTATAAGGAAACAGTGATGAATGAGGACATATAGTCCCAGGTTGCTAAGGAGATGCCTGAGCAGTCGGGGAGAGAGGCAAGGAAAGAGCTCAAGAGCATGTGTGGTGAACGCCACTATCAAGGCAAGGGTGAGGGGTTCCAGAAACACCTTAGGTGGGACCCAAACGTGGGCACTCAGAGTGGGGAAGACTCTCAGAGGGTGAGAACAGCTACATTGGGTGTGAAGGACAAGCAGGAGTGAGCTGGGCCGAGGGACTAGGGGACTGGAGCAAGGGGGTGTCCGAGGCAGGGAAGGGAGCAGAGACAGAGAGCTGTGGAGAGGAGGATGTACTGGAAGTAGTCCAGCTGGGGGGAACCAGAGCGGGCGGGACGAGGGGATGGAAGAGCTCGGTCTGGAACACGCTGAGCGGGGGGCCAGCAGTCAGCTGGGCGCAGGGCCTGGAGCTTGTCAGAGAGGCCAGGGCTGGAGGTGGAGATCTGAGTTTCCCGTAATAATTGGTAGATAAAGCCAGGTGGTGCTAGTGACAAAGAACCCACCAGCCAATGCCAGAGACATGAGAGGCAGGTTCGATCCCTGGATGGGAAAGATCCCCTGCAGGAGGAAATGGCAACCCACTCCAGTATACTTGCCTGAGAAATCTCATGGACAGAGGAGCCGGGTGGGCTACAATCCATGGGGTCACAAAGAGTCCAACAACTGAAGGAACTTAACAAACAAAGCAATGATGGGGGATGAGATCACCTAGGGTGGAAGAACAGAGAGGGGAGAGAAAAGGGGTCAAGGAACAGGGACTTAACATCCAAGAAGGATGGAGAAGGAAGAGCCCATGAAACAGCCAAGGAGAAGGCCTGAACTACGGCGACAGCATGGAAGCCAGAAGAGCCGAGTTTCAAGACGGGAATGAAGGGTCTCAGCAGTGTCAAATGCTACAGGACCAACAAGTGGCAAGGATGTTAGTGACCCTGGGGCGGCACTCCTGGTTGGGGCCAGGAGCCAGTACTGGTCTGCAGAGGCAAGGCAGGGGGGTGAGGGGCGAGGAGAGCAAGTGTAGACTTTTCTCTGAAGAAACTTGGTTGCAGAGGTTAAGAATCCAGGTGCCAGCTGGAGGACCAAGACTTAAAGGAGCCCTGCCCCACCACACCCAGCAATGAGGTCAGGAGCTGAAGTAGCTTTCCCTCATCTCAACCATCCGCCAATCTAAACGAAGCCATCTGCAAACGACATCACAGATTCTGTGCTTCCCTTCATTCTATGCTCTCCTCTGCCCACACTATCGCAGCCTGACAGGTCTTACTTCCAAATCTGTCATCATCCCCCAACCTCCCTTTCTGAGTTTCCGCACCAGACACAACTGTACATCCCTGCGAATCTCTTGACCATTAAACTTCAAGTAAACTCTCGACTCCCACTTGCCTGCTTCCCTTTGCTCAATGTGTGTTCCACAGACTGCCCTCCCTTCCTCTTGCCCCAGGACATCCCGCTCTGCTGTTCTGGGCGCTGACCCCCACTCCCTTGTGTGCTTCTCATCATTCAGGTCTCAGCGTTCAGACGCCTCCTTGGAGAGGCCCTTCCCTAAGCATCTACCTAAGGAAGCCACTGCTGCTCTCTTCGTCACTCTCT
>SJYV01023311.1:0-14230 GCA_006410875.1 Neotragus pygmaeus | reverse complement strand
ATCATGCTTTTTCAATAGCCCATCCCTAATGGCCCCACTCTACCTTGCCAGAAAGCTCAGGATCTGGCTTAGAATTTTTATTCATTCCCCAGACTTTGGTATCAAACTTGGTTACCTGAATATGTAGGGAATGTCCTCCCACCTTTCAATACCTCAATTGATTCTACAGATCTCGTCAGCCCTGTCACCACCTAACACCAAATGCATCCACTCTATCTGCCTCCTGGCAAACTGGCTCTATCTTCAATTCATGTAACTAACCAGCACAGTGAGTGAAAGTGTTGTTTCTCAACACAGAAATAGTACAAATTTCATCCCAGTCTCCTAAGTTAGAAATCTGAAATTCATCCTGGACTAACTTGCCCTACTCACTGCTCATTTCTAATAAGCAGTCAGTATCAAATCCTGCCAATTTTATTTTCTAAATATTTCTGGGATCTGATTCCTCTTCACTATCATACAATCAGTTCACTAGTACTTGCTAGGGATACTAAACTCCAATTCTAGGCCTGTCCTGCATTGAATCCTTCCTCAGCCAGCTACACAATCATGGACTTATAACGACAAACTGACTTAGTCACCTGAATGACTTCCTTGAATGAGTCATCATGAACTACAACAATGGTTCTCAAGGTGTGGTACCCCACCGCACTAGCAAGATCACCTAGGAACTTGCCAGAAAGGCAAATTCACAGGCCCTATCCAAGACCAATCTGTGGTTTCATAAGCCCTCCAGGTAATTCTTATGCACAGTAAAGTCCAAGAACCCTGGACTACAGGATAAAATCCGAGCTCAGGAAACCAAGCTCTATCAGGTAACAAATGATGAGGGGAAAGCACAAGACTGTACAGAGAAACTAGCTGGGAAGCTCTGCAAACAAAATCTAAGAAAAGGAATGACAAACCCTGAAGGAGGTCAGTATAAAAGATGGGACAAATGGAAGAGAGAGTAGCCAAAAAGAGTCAGACTCTGAAAATGGCATCAAGGGAGAACAGAGTCAACAACTACTCAGAGACCTAGAAACGGAGTGGTCAGGATTGTGACCTGGTGATACCAGTAACTGACAACTCATGTAAGATCAGAAGATGGGAGCAGCAGGGTAGACGATGTCAGGCAGAGGGACAAGCCAGATATCAGAAATCCAGGACAGGGACCTGGGATATGGTTCATAGATGCTGAGTTAGTAGATAAATAAGTCCCAGGAAGAAGGAAATAGTTAAGGAACACTCAGCAATTCATCAATCTCAAAAAGTGAAATCAACTCAAGAAATCAATTTCCTTATCCCATGTATGTATTTAATGTTCACTTCACAGACGAAGTTAAGGTGCAAAGAAGCTAAGTGACTGGCTCAAGGGCACAATGTCACAGAGGCTTTACAGGATCCCTAACTTCAGGTGTTTTGTCCTAGTGCAGATTTTTCCTGTCATAGCCCCCTGCCTCGATTAGCCAAGTCAACTTCTGAATAAATGGTACAAGCTCCCTTTGTCTTGTATTCTTCCTGCTATCGCTCTGCCCCTGCTTCCCAAGAACCTTGTGGTCTCCCTGACCTTGATTACTCCCACTGTGTAATGGACACCTATAATGCCAATCTGAGTCCCTCATTCTCACAGGGCCCTCTGCAGGAGAAACCACTAAACCTGGAAACCCACTAGCTCAACAGAGATCCTCAGAGTACAGGAGACTATCCTCTGCATCCCTGGACACTCTATGCAGCCACTGTAGCTGGACTTCCCGCTGCTCATTCCCACGTCATCAGCTTTCCCCCGGCATCCAGTCCTACTGAAGAGAATCAGCAAGGGTCTTCCGACTGCTTTGGCTCTAAGACTTCTTGCCAGAATCATCTCTCTCATTCCCCTCTTTCTTCACATCAGATCTCTCCAAGGCTGACCTGAGGGAATCACAGCTCACCTGGTGCCAGACTTTCAGGGGCATGACAGCCATTATTGGGCTCTCTCTCAATGAAGGGCAGGGGCTGAGGGAAGAACCAAAGAGAAACAAGAGTGAGCAGATCCAGACAAAGGCTCTTTTTTAAAACAAATCTGCCAATAACAGCAACAACCATTTACTAAATGCCACTGAGTAAATGGTATATGAATATTTCCCCACAGTATGCCATGAGGTTTGAATTCTTTGGAAATTAAGATTTTGAAAGGTAAGTAACTTGACCTTGGGTACCAGTGCTTGTACTCACAAACATCGTGCAACACTGTCTGTCCTAAGACATGAGAACAGGGGAACATGAATACACAAAGAGCAAACAAGCAATACATCAGAAAACTCAAAGCAAACCCTATAAGAAGGAACCTAGACCTTTATTTTTTAAAATAAAATTTTACTGAGAAACATAATGGTTAAAAAAAAAGAAATACGTTTTTGGATGATAGATTATATCCACTCATTCAATCACCTCAATAATTCTTTAAACCTTTTTTTTTCCCAAATAAGAAAACAGTCTAAGAAAATAATTTTCTCTATGAAGGTCACTCAGCCAGTGGATGGACGAACTTGGATCCCAAACCAGATGGGCCTGATTTCCAGAAGCCAAGCTTTTAATAACTACATCAAATTGCTTCCAACAGTAATCCCAACAGGATTTTTTTCTTTTAGAACTCAGTAAAGGGATTCTAAGGCTAAAAAAACAGATAAAGGTAGCCCCCCAAATCAGAAAAATCATCTTATAGTACGGTTTCCTTTTCTTGATCTTGGGGCACACATCTTTTTTTGTTCACCACCCTCTTCTAGGACCCAGTGATAACCAGAAACCAATTAGCAAAAGACCATGAAAAGACCACTTCAACAGGCAAAAATGTCTGGGTCACTACTTTAATTATATCATCCCCTACAGACACTTTGTATTCTTGTTACGCAGTCATATCCTACCAAAAAGCCAGGATTTTCCCAAACGAAATTCACTGCATGTGGCCATCTCCTGCTAGCCTCATCTCTGTGCCACCCTCTTTTCTTTTAGTTTAGCCACACTGGTCTTCTTTCAGCTTCTCTACTATGCTAATTCAGGACATTTGTACATGCTGTTTCCTCTGCATGAACCACTCTTCTCCAGCCTTTAGAACCTCTGTAACTGATAAGACTGTGCAATACTTTTCAGAAGTCGGCCCTCTGTTCATATAGGTAACTGCCAGCTCACCACAGCCTGTCTCTACAGACCAGATCGGAGCCCCAGGTTACACACTCCACTAGCACTGTATTCTCTTTCTTGTATACCACCTCTCTCAATTTAAGACGCTGTGTTTTCTTTATCCAACATTTATCACAAACTTATTTCATTCCAGGCCAAGTGTGAGACACAGGACTAACAGTCGAGAAAGAAGGGTGTGATCCCTTCCTTCATGGAGCTTAAACTAAAAGAAACACAAATAAGAATCAAAGATCCTCAGAATTAGCTTTAGAACCACAATCGTGACTAGTGACAGGGATACTTTATCCTAGATGCGGAGGCTTAAGAATAGGAACTACTTAAGTTGAAAGGAAAATCTTTCCAATGTTAACAGTGTGTGCAAAAATATGTTCTTGAAGTGAAGTCCAAAGAATCAAGGGGAATGTGCTTAAGACGAAGGTGAAGAAGTTGTAAGAGATCAAGTCCTACAAGGCCTTGTGCACGTCAAGAATGATTGCACTGGATTAACAGAGGACTTTTAATTAAACTGAAAGGTCCCTAGGAGAGGGGCCCACGGCCCTCTCATTCGCAGGTGCATCTTGGGAACCTAGAACAGCAACTAGCATTTAGCGGATCAGTTAGTAGTTGCTAGAAGGCAATGGCAACCCACTCCAGCACTCTTCCCTGGAAAATCCCATGGATGGAGGAGTCTGGTAGGCTGCGGTCCATGGAATCGCTAAGAGTCGGACACGACTGAGGGACTTCACTTTCACTTTTCACTTTCATGCACTGGAGAAGAAATGGCAACCCACTCCAGTGTTCTTGCCTGGAGAATCCCAGGGACGGGGGTGCCTGGTGGCTGCCGTCTATGGGGTCGCACAGAGTCGGACACGACTGAAGCGACTTAGCAGCAGCAGCAGCCCGGGGAGCAGGGGAAGCTGTGGCTGTGTGAGATCAAACGGCGGCGTCTCCTTTTCATCCACAGCCTTACACAAGGCGGCCGCTAAGGACTGGGGCGAAGGCACCGAGGGCCGGGCTGACTGGCCGGCGAGCGCGTGAGCTCCCCGGACCAGGCGGCGCCGCCCGACTCCCTCCACCTGGACACGAGGGACTAAGCGGACAGCTTTCTCCAGGGTGAAAGGTGTGTTCCCAGAAGGCTCGCTGAGGCGACAAGACCCAGAAACTCACCTCAGGAAAAGTGCAATATGTGGTGGGATCGGAAGTGCGTCACTACGTCGGCTGTGTCACCCAAGTATCGCGAACCTCCTCTCTAGGAAGCCAGAGCGCACGTCTCTGTGGTCCAGGGCTTTCCTCTCCAGGCGCGCGATTTTAACCGGCGACATCAAATAGAAAAAGCTTATCATTCGGAGAAGACAATGGCACCCCACTCCAGCATTCTTGCCTGGAAAATCCCATGGACGGAGGAACCTGGTGAGCCGCAGTCCATGGGGTCGCTAAGAGTCGGACACGACTGAGCGACCTCACTTTCACTTTTCACTTTGATGCACTGGAGAAGGAAATGGCAACCCAATCCAGTGTTCTTTCCTGGAGAACCCCAGGGACGGGGGAGCCTCATGGGCTGCCGTCTATGGGGTCGCACAGAGTCGGACACGACTGGAGCGACTTAGCAGCAGCAGCAGCAAGCTAATCTCTAGCTGAAATTTAGAATTTCCTTCAGTTTTGTGTTGGCGAGGACCACAACAGTATCAGCAGTGCCTTGTGACTGTCAGCAATGGGAATCCCACGTTTTCATATCACATTACAATTGCAGTTATAGGGAAACTTTGATTTCATGCACGATCATTTTTGCCTTAGCCGACCAAAAAGTACTTAAAGTGTTTTGTTGCAGTGTGTATATTGATATGATTTGACGTGATTGTGTCCTTGCTGCTGAAAACAATGATCAGAGACAGAATGCCTTCCCTCTAAGGTTGGCAACAAGGCAGGTGTGATTATTCAACATCGCACTGGAGTCCTAGCAAGTGCAGAAAAGCCAGAAAAGGAAATAAAAGGCATAGAGATTAGAAATAAAACTGTTAAGATTTTCAGAGGACATTATTATCTACATAAAAAAAAAATCCAAAGAAAGCTACAAAACTGCTAGAACAAGTGAGTTTAGCAAGATCACAGAGTTAAAGTTGCAAAAAGATAAACTGTTGGAAACTGAAATATGCAGCAATAAAATTTCCTGTAATACAACTTCAATAAAAATTTTAAATAGTACCATTTACAACAGCACAGAAAACATGAAATATGTATAAATCTAACAAAATATGTGTAAGATACAAATGATGAAAGTTATAATGACAGAAGAGATTAAGAATACCTAATAAATTGAGAGA
The DNA here is from genome assembly GCA_006410875.1 of Neotragus pygmaeus. Classification (NCBI taxonomy): domain Eukaryota; kingdom Metazoa; phylum Chordata; class Mammalia; order Artiodactyla; family Bovidae; genus Neotragus; species Neotragus pygmaeus. Next base: position 8,771 of record SJYV01023311.1, on the reverse strand, counting down.
GATACTCTGTTCACTGATTGAAAAACCCAATACTAAGATGTCAATTATCCCCAAATTTCTCTATATATTTAAAGCAATCCAATCAAAATCCCAGCAAGACGCTTTAAGAGAAATCAACAAGCTGATTCAATTCAATTGTATGTCAATCATTTGATAGAGCTGAAAAAAAGCAGTGGAGAAAGGAGGGGGTTCTTAGTAAATTACGCTGAAAATTTGGATATCACAATAGGAAAAGAAAATGAGATTCCTACTTCACACCATACTAAAATTCTTACAAGAGTGTCCACTTTTCACCACTATTATTCAATATAGTTCTGGAAGTCCTAGCTACAGCCATCAGAGAAGCAAAAGAAATAAAAGGAATCCAGATTGGAAAAGAAGAAGTAAAGCTCTCACTGTTTGCAGATGACATGATATTGTACATAGAAAACCCTAAAGATGGTATCAGAAAATTACTAGAGCTAATCAGTGAATTTAGCAAAGTTGCAGGATACAAAATCAATACACATAAATCACTTGCATTTCTATATCTAACAATGAAAAATCAGAGAAATTAAGGAATCAATCCCATTCACCACTGCAACAAACAGAATTAAATATCTAGGAATAAACTTACCTAAGGAGACAAAAGAACTGTACACAGAAAATTATAAGACACTGATGAAAGAAATCAAAGATGACATAAACAGATGGAGAGATATTCCATGTTCCTGGGTAGGAAGAATCAATATTGTGAAAATGACTATACTACGAAATGCAATCTACAGATTCAATGTGATCCTTATCAAATTACCAATGGCATTTTTTTTCACAGAACTAAAACAAAAATTTCACAATTCATATGGAAACACAAAAGATCCCAAATAGCCAAAGCAGACTTGAGAAAGAAGAATGGAGCTGGGGGAATCAGCCTTCCCGACCTCAGACTATATTGCAAAGCTAGTCATCAAGACAGTATGGTACTGGCACAGAAACAGAAATATAGACCAATGGAACAAGATAGAAAGCCCAGAAATAAACCCATGCACCCATGGGTACCTTATTTTTGACAAAGGAGGAAACAATGGGGCAAAGACAGCCTCTTCAATAAACAGTGCTGGGAAAACTGGACAGCTACATGTAAAAGAATGAAATTAGAATACTTCCTAACATCATACACAAAGATAAACTCCAAATGGATTAAAGACCTATATGTAAGACCATAAAACTCTCAGAGGAATACTAATAGGCAGAACACTCGATGACATAAATCAAAGCAAGATCCTCTATGACCCACATCCTAGAGTAACCAAAATAAAAATGAAAGTAAACAAGTGGGACCTGATTAAATGTAAAAGCTTTTGCTCAGCAAAGGAAACTATAAGCAAGATGAAAAGACAACCCTTGGAAAGGGAGAAAATAATAGCAAATGAAACAACTGACAAAGGATTAATTTCCAAAATATACAAGCAGCTCATACAACTCAATGCCAGAAAAACAAACAACCCAATCAAAAAATGGGGGAGAGACCTAAACAGACATTTCTCCAAAGAAGACATACAGATGGCTAACAAACACATGAAAAGATACTCAACATCACTCATTAGAGAAATGCAAATCAAAACCACAATGAGATATCGCCTCACACCAGTCAGAATGGCCATCATCAAATAGTCTACAAACAATAAATGCTGGAGAGGGTGTGGAGAAAAGGGAATGTTTTTGCATTGTTGGGGGGGAATGTAAATTATACAGCCACTATGGAAGACCGTATGGAGATTCCTTAAAAAACTAGGACTAAAACCACCAAATGACCCAGCAATCCCACTTCTAGGCATATACCCCGAGGAAACCAAAACTGAAAAAGACACATGTATCTCATTGTCCACTGCAGCACTATTTACAGTATAGCTAGAACATGAAAGCAACCTAGATGTCCATTGACAGACAGATGAATGGATAAAGAAGTTGTGGTACATATATACAATGGTATAATAACCAGCCATAAAAAGGAACACATCTGAGTGAGTTCTGATGAGATGGGTGAACCTAAAACCTATTATACAGAGTGAAGTGAGTCAGAAAGAGAAATATCATATTCTAAGGCATATATACAGAATCTAGAAAAATGGTACTGAATAATTTAATCACAGGGAGGCAATGGAGAAAAGACATAGAGAATAGACTTATGGACATGGGGAGAGGGGAGGAGAGGGTGAGATGTATGGAAAGAGCAACATGGAAACTTAATTACTGTATGTAAAATAGATAGCCAACAGGAATTTGCTTTATGGCTCAGGGAACTCAAACAGGGGCTCTGTAAGGACTAGAGGGGTGGGATGGGGTGGGATATGGGGAGGGAGGTTCAAAAGGGAGAGGAGGATATATGTATACCTGTGGCTGATTCACGTTGAGGTTTGACATAAAACAACAAAATTCTGTAAAGCAATTATCCTTCAATAAAAAATTTAAAAATAAGTTCTAGTTTGGAGAAAAATCTGATTGTGACAAATCTACATCTTTAATGAGAAAGCAATGGCAGAATCCCTGGTGGTACAGAGGATAGGAATCCACCTGCCAATACAGGGGACACAGGTTCAGTCCCTGGTCCGGGAAGACTCCACATGTGGAGCGGCAACTAAGCCTGTGCACACAGCTACTGAAGCCCGAGCACCCTAGAGTCTGTGCTCTGCCACGAGAAGCCACGGTAATAAGAAGCTCACACACAAAGAGTAGGCCCCTCTCGCCACAGCTCAAGAAAGCCTGCATGCAACAAAAGACCAAGCACAGTCAAGACAAAATCAATAACTTAAAAAAAAAAAGAAAGTATGGGCAATATGATTTCTACAATGTGCTGTATCTTGTCTGTCCCCACATGTAATTTCTGAACCCCGTAATGGATACCTCAACACAGGGCTGCTCAAGCTACACTCCAGCACTCCCGGCAGATGGACATGTGCATTCAGAGGCATCTCACATGGCCTCCCTGTACATGCTTGTACCCACTTGCTGCCTACTGTGCCATAATACCCAGTGGGACTGATAATGTCTTCATGGTCTGGGTTGTTTTCTATGACTGCCCCTCTTGCCCTTCTGCAAGCCAAGCAGAGAAGCCTCCAGAGAAATCAAACCTGAGAACACCTTGATTTTGAACTTCCAGCCTGCAGGACTGTGAGAAGATAAATTTCTGTTATGTAAGCCTCACGGTCTGCGGTGTTTTGTCATGGCAGCACAGGCAAGCTACTTTAGACATATGAAGTTAAGACATACTGGTAGTGTCAGAGGCTGCTGGTTGCCTACACGAACATCCATTCACCCGCCTTGTTTAGTAACAGAAAACGGAATTAGGGATTGGTACCTTGCCTCTCAGCCAAGGACATTTCTTGCCACCCTTGTAAGTCTGTGGGTCTCCCAGGACCAAGGTCTACACAATGAAGTGGAAGAATTTTCAGTACTCATAGAATATTCCCTTGAAAGGAAGGTGACATGATCTTCTTCCTTCCCTCCATCCCACATCCTGGAATGGCTAGAGCTCCAGTTGTTGCTTTAGATGATGAGAATATGGCCACATCTGATGGATGGCAGTGTGGTAAACCTGAAGGAACCAGGATTCCCGCTGATGGTGTGCAGCTGCCTATCTCCATATCTCTTTTTTTAAAAGGAAAAAATCAACTCCAGTCTTATTTTAAGCTCTATTATTTTTGATTTTTGGTTATATGCATGTGAACCTAACCAAGTCTGAGCCAAAGATAGTAAATAGGTTGGAGAGGGTCTCCAGCAGTGGCACCTAGGTCACATATCATGGATAATCTGCTTAGATGTTCAAGTTCCAGGAAGATGGAGCTACTCCAGTGCCTCAGAAATGAAAGGCACCTCGGAGGTCCAGCTCTCTCTGGCTCAGACACTTACTATGAAGGCACTATTTTTGAATAGTGTAGCAACAAAAATGCCAGTGCCACACTGCCACTAAGCCTTAATGGGGAATCTAGGAACTGGGTCCATTGCCTCCTAGAGCTGTATTTTCTTCCGCATGCACCTGGTCTTCTTGGAGCCTGCGCCGTGAGGTAATCCTATCTCCTCGCAAGGTCTCGTATGGTTTTGGCATCACCACATGGCTAACTCAGATGCCCTAGCAACTGTAAAGAAATAATGTTGCCTGCCATTTCAGTTCTACAAGGATCAAGACATGAGCCACTGCAGTCTCCTACCCATAATGCACCTGAGGGCAATTTAGGGTGGAGAAAAATAGGAAGCATTCTGTGCTTTGGCTAGAACCCCTGGTTACGTAGATACATATTCAAGGAAAATTTTCAGTGAACCCAAATTCTTAAATTTTTCCATACAAAAAAAAGCATTAAAATAATTAACCTGAGGTGCCTGTGCTTTGTGTTTAGCAGTAATCTTTTAATGTCTGATGTGGTTTTTTTGTTATAGTTGTCCCCTACCCCCAGCAGAAGTTTATATATATATATACTGGCTCCGCTTTCCTTATCTCTTCAGAGTAGCAGAGGATCCCCAGAAAAAGTAAACTCCACTATAGATAAGCACACAAACTTAAAAAAAAAAAAAAAAGGCAATTTTGATTGAGGTTAAGTGGATGAGACAAAAAGCAAGATCCAAGAACTAGGGTTAATAAGAAAACAGAATGTAAGATAAGTCTGAACATAAATAAAGACGTAAAAGAAGAAATCAAAACCTTGAGGAAAGTGATGTTTTATAAACAGACGTGAAAATGAACTAAATAGAACTTTACAAGTGAATATAGACACTGAATTTAAATCCTCAGTGGATGGGTTGGACAGCAGAGCGCAGTCAATGAGAAAGTGAAACTGAATACAGACCTAGACTATAGCACAGCTAGACAGAGATGGAAAATATAAAACCATGATACTAAACATCAGTGAAAATGAGTGAACTTGAGCTATGTGGTTAAATATCAACTCTATAAAGTTGAACTTAAAAAGTAAGTGGTGCTCTAGTGGTTAAGAATCCACCTTGCAGTGCAGGGGACACCAGATCAATCCCTGGTCCAGGAAGATCCCACATGCCGCAAGGTAGCTAAAGCCTGTATGCCACAACTACTGAGCCTGTGCTCTGGAGCCCTGCAACTACTAAGTCCGCGCGTTTAGAACCTGGGCTCCACAACTACTGCAATGAGAAACTTGTACGCTGCAACTAGAGAATAGCCCCAGCTTGTCGAAACCAGAGAAAACCCACAAGAAGCAATGAAGACCCAGAGCAGCCAGAAATTTAAAATGATATTTTTTAAAAAGTAAGCTGGCAGAAGAAAACGTCAAGTTTACTACTTATGTTGATTCAAAACATGTAAAATAGTGTAATGATGCTTATGGAAATAACCATATATAAAAGAGTAAAAGCATCTTCCTCTGGGATCAGAGAGCGGGAAAGCAATTCAAAAGAGGTACATAGGGGACTTCAATTCTATCTGCAATGGTTTCGTTCTAAAAAACAGACCTTAACAGCCATGACAAAATGGTCAGAAACAATAAAGCTAAGGGCAGGTACACAGGTGTTTGTTATTCTCTTTATTTTCCTACACCTGAAATATTTTAAAGAATTTTTTTTTAAACCTCAACAGTTTCACTAGTAGAATAAAACCAGGAGTAATATCTTTTTTTGTTTAATTGATGAAAGAGCAAAAGAAAAAGCAAAAGGGACACAAAACAGCATAAAAGTAATCATTACAAACTAAAGGCATTCAAGATGACAGACATCAGACCAAAATGTGTCACAAGTATAAGTTGCGGGACTTCCCTGCTGGCCCAGTGGTTAAGACTCTGTGCTCCCAATGCAGGGGGCCTAGGTTCGATCCCTGGTTAGGGAATTAGATCCCGCAAGCCACAACTAAAGATCCCACATGCTGCAACAAAGATCCTGAGTGCCACAGCTAAGACTGGGCACAGTCAAACAAATTGTCACACACACAAAAAAAACTGGGTTAAAAATTCTTAGATGCATCAACACAGAAAACAGATGAAACATACTCTGCCTAGATGACTGGGGCTACTTTCCTTAAATCCAAAGGTAAATAAGCCTGTGAATAAGCCTTTACCTAGGCATCCCTCCCAAGCCAGAGCAGTTCTGTTTCTAATACCTGGAGAGCCCTTACTCTTTTCACTGAAGGCAAGACCCTATACACTCATGAACTACACTATCCTAAACATAAATTTCTAAATTACTAATGCAACAAATTAAATGTGAGGTCTCATCAACCATTTTCCTATCTTTCATATGCAATACGTGCTTCCTCATATTTCTTGCCAAAGCCCAGGAATCATTAAAAATTTTGGGGACAATAAGTTCTGTGTTGCACGTGGATTCTTGTACCAAACTGGTGAGTTTGTATGCTCCAAGACCACTGGACACTTCAACAACTGTGGTCAAAGCCTTAGCTTTTGGTAACAGAACCCAGGAGACCGTTCATCTCGCAGGGCTGAGGCAGAGACTCCAAAGTGGGAACCACTGCACCAGAGAGGCCCTCCACCAGGAGCACTGAGGCCAGTGCCCTCCCCAGTCTCTTCCTTCCAGCATGGATAGCCTCAAGCATTACCCGGCTCAAGAGATATAGAATGGATCATATACAAGAGATAGTCAGGGTTCACAGAGTTTTAATAAGGCCACAGCAATCACATCCTGGGATCAGGAGAGGGGAGAAATGGAACAATTTCAAACACTGGAAGGCCTCCCTTGGTTCACTTCAGTTCAGTCACTAAGTCTNCTAGATGACTGGGGCTACTTTCCTTAAATCCAAAGGTAAATAAGCCTGTGAATAAGCCTTTACCTAGGCATCCCTCCCAAGCCAGAGCAGTTCTGTTTCTAATACCTGGAGAGCCCTTACTCTTTTCACTGAAGGCAAGACCCTATACACTCATGAACTACACTATCCTAAACATAAATTTCTAAATTACTAATGCAACAAATTAAATGTGAGGTCTCATCAACCATTTTCCTATCTTTCATATGCAATACGTGCTTCCTCATATTTCTTGCCAAAGCCCAGGAATCATTAAAAATTTTGGGGACAATAAGTTCTGTGTTACACGTGGACTCTTGTACCAAACTGGTGAGTTTGTATGCTCCAAGACCACTGGACACTTCAACAACTGTGGTCAAAGCCTTAGCTTTTGGTAACAGAACCCAGGAGACCGTTCATCTCGCAGGGCTGAGGCAGAGACTCCAAAGTGGGAACCACTGCACCAGAGAGGCCCTCCACCAGGAGCACTGAGGCCAGTGCCCTCCCCAGTCTCTTCCTTCCAGCATGGATAGCCTCAAGCATTACCCGGCTCAAGAGATATAGAATGGATCATATACAAGAGATAGTCAGGGTTCACAGAGTTTTAATAAGGCCACAGCAATCACATCCTGGGATCAGGAGAGGGGAGAAATGGAACAATTTCAAACACTGGAAGGCCTCCCTTGGTTCACTTCAGTTCAGTCACTAAGTCTGTCCGACTCTTTGCGACCCCATGGACTGCAGCATGTCAGGCCTCCCTGTCCATCACCAACTCCCAGAGTTCATGTCCATTGAGTTAGTGATGCCACCAACCACCTCACCCTCTGTTGTCCCCTTCTCCTCTCCCCTTCAAACTTTCCCAGCATCAGGGTCTTTTCAAATGAGTCAGCTCCTCACATCGCTGGCCAAAGTATTGGAGCTTCATCTTCAGTATCAGTCCTTCCAAGGAACACCCAGGACTGATCTCCTTAGAATGGACTGGTTGGATCTCCTTGCAGTCCAAGGGACTCTCAAGAGTCTTCTCCAACACCACAGTTCAAAAGCATCAATTCTTCTGCGCTCAGCTTTGTTCACAGTCCAACTCTCACATTCACACATGACTACTGGAAAAATCACAGACTTGACCACACAGACATTTGTTGGCAAAGTAACGTCTCTACTTTTTAATATGCTGTCTAGGTTGGTCATAACTTTTCCTCCAAGGAGTAAGCATCTTTTAATTTCATTGCTGCAGTGATTTTGGAGCCCACAANGACTTGACCACACAGACATTTGTTGGCAAAGTAACGTCTCTACTTTTTAATATGCTGTCTAGGTTGGTCATAACTTTTCCTCCAAGGAGTAAGCATCTTTTAATTTCATTGCTGCAGTGATTTTGGAGCCCACAAAAATAAAGTCTGCCACTGTTTCCACTGTTTCTCCATCTATTTGTCATGAAGTGATGGGACCAGATGCCATGATCTTTGTTTTCTGAATGTTAGCTTTAAGCCAACTTTTTCTCTCTCCTCTTTCACTTTCATCAAGAGGCTCTTTAGTTCTTCCTCACTTTCTGCCATACCTTTTAGCATCACCTTTTAGGATTTTAGGACCTCCCTTGGTCCTAAAGCTTAGAGCCAGACATCCTGGAATGTGAAGTCAAGTGGGCCTTAGAAAGCATCACTACAAACAAAGCTAGTGGAGGTGATGGAATTCTAGTTGAGCTATTTCAAATCCTGAAAGATGATGCTGTGCAAGTGCTGCACTCAATATGCCAGCAAATTTGGAAAACTCAGCAGTGGCCACAGGACTGGAAAATGTCAGTTTTCATTCCAATCCTTAAGAAAGGCAATGCCAAAGAATGCTCAAACTACCGCATAATTGCACTCATCTCACACACTAGTAAATGCTCAAAATTCTAGTAATTGCTAGTAATGTAATTCTAGTAATTCTAGTAAATGCTAGTAATGCTCAAAATTCTCCAAGCCAGGCTTGAGAACCATGAACTTCCAGATGTTCAAGCTGGTTTTAGAAAAGGCAGAGGAACCAGAGATCAAATTGC
>SJYV01023309.1:0-17907 GCA_006410875.1 Neotragus pygmaeus | reverse complement strand
ATACTTATTCTTAGCAAATTTTTGGAAAGATTTCCAAACAAAACAGAAAACTGACAAGATCATATCCGTTCTTTGATGACTTCTACTGCCTAACTGAAAAGCAATATCTCACCAGAAATTTAAGTGACTTTTCCCCTTGGCAGTCAGTTCAGTTCAGTAGCTCAGTCATGTCAGACTCTGTGCAACCCCATAGATTTCAGCATGCCAGGCCTCCCTGTTCATCACCAAAATTTGGAGCTAACTCAAAATCATGTCCTACGAGTCAATAGATGGCATCCAATCATCTCATCCTCTGTTGTATCCTTCTCCTCCCACCTTCAATCTTTCACAGCATCAGGGTCTTTTCCAAAGAGTCAGTTTTTCATGTCAGGTGGCCAAAGTATTAAAGTTTCAGCTTCAACATCAGTCCTTCCAATGAATATGCAGGACTGTTGTCTTTTAGTATGGACTGGTTGGATCTCCTTGCAGTCCAAGGACTCTCAAGAGTCATCCCAACATCACAGTTCAAAAGCATCAATTCTTCGGTTTCAGCTTTCTTTATAGTCCAACTCTCACATCCACCAGGACTTCCCTGGTAGCTCAGATGGTAAAACATCTCCCTATAGTGCGAGAGACCTGGGTTCAATCCCTGGATTGGGAAGATCTCCTGGAGAAGAAAATGGCAACTCACTCCAGTATTCTTGCCTGGAAAATCCCATGGATGGAGGAGCCTGGTAGGCTACAGTCCATAGGGTTGCAAAGAGTCGGACACAACTGAACCACTTTCGCTTTCAAATCCATACATGACTATTAGAAAAATCATAGCTTTGAAGATGGACCTTTGTTGGCAAAGTAATGTCTCTGCTTTTTAATATGCTATCTAGATTGGTCATAACTTTTCTTCCAAGGAGCAAACGTCTTTTAATTTCATGGCTGCAGTCACCATCTACAGTGATTTTGAAGCCCAAAAATATAAAGTCTGTCACTGTTTCCACTGTCCCCATCTATTTCCCATGAAGTGATGGGACCAGATGCCATGATCTTAGCTTTCTGAATGTTGAGCTTTGAGCCAACTTTTTCACTCTCCTCTTTCACTTTCATCAAAAGATTCTTTAATTCTTCTTCGCTTTCTGCCATAAGAGTAGTGCCATCTGCGTATCTGAAGTTATTGATATTTCTCCCGGAAATCTTGATTCCAGCTTGTGCTTCATCCAGACCAGCATTTCTCATGATGTCCTCTGCATATAATTTAAATAAGCAAGGTGACAATATACAGCCATGGTGTACTCCTTTCCTGATTTGGAACCAGTGTATTGTTCCATATCCAATTTTAATTGTCTCTTCCTGACCTGCATACAGATATCTCGAGAGGCAAGTAAGGTGGTCTGGTATTTCCATATCTTTAAGAATTTCCCACAGTTTGTTGTGATCCACACAGTCAAACACTTTGGCATAGCCAATAAAGAAGAAGTAGATTTTTTTTTTGTGGAATTCTTTGCTTTTTTGATGATCCAGTGGATTTTCTAAATCCACCTTGAACATCTGGAAGTTCATGTTTCACATACTGTTGAAGCCTGGCTTGGAGAATTTTGAACATGACTTTGCTAGTGTGTGAAATAAGTGCAATTGTGCAATAGTGTGAATATTCTTTAGCATTGCCTTTCTTTGGGATTGGAATGAAAACTGACCTTTTTCAGTCATGTGACCTCTGCTGAGTTTTCCAAATTTGCTGGCATATTAAATTTAGCACTATCACAAAATCATCTTTTAGGATTTGAAGTAGCTCAACTGGAATCCTGTCACCTGTAGTAGATTTGTTTGTAGTGATGCTTCCTAAGGCCCACTTGACTTCACATTCCAGGATGTCTGGCTCTAGGTGAGTGATCACACCGTTGTGGTTATCTGGGTTAAGAAGATGTTTTGGACAGCTCTTCTGTGCATTGTTGCCACCTCTCCTTAATATCTTCTACTGGTATTAGGTCTATACAAGTTCTATCCTTGACTGTGTCCATCTTTGCATGAAATATTCTCTTGGTATCACTAATTTTCATGAAGAGATCTCCAGTCTTCCCCATTCCTATTTTCCTCTATTTCTTTGCATTGATCACTGAAGAAGGCTTTCTTATCTCTCTTTGCTATTCTTCTGAACTCTGCATTTGAATGGGCATCAGTTCAGTTCAGTTCAGTTCAGTTGCTCAGTCCTGTCTGACTCTTTGAGAACCCATGAATTGCAGCACGCCAGGCATTCCTGTTCATTACCATCTCTCAGAGTTCACTCAGACTCACGTCCATAGAGTCTGTGATGCCATCCAGCCANCAAAGCAGACAAGAGCCTCATCTCGCCTGGAGGGGAGAACCTCCTGGTTTTTCTGGAGTTGTGGCAGGTTCCTCTCGAGTTACGACAGGTACCACAGTGGCCCTCCCCTTTAACCTCAGGAAAGGCCCGTCTCCACGTGAGTTTCGAGGAGCCTCTCGGAATTTCTGAGCAGTCAGAGCCAGCTCCTAAATCATGGTCTGAAGCCGAGGCTGGAACCTGGGTTTCCTGTCCAGTGTTGACATGGATCATGAGGTTCCTCTGGAGGCTCCACAGGGGATTCAGGCTTCGTCTCAAACATAGACGTGCACGTCCACTTTCCTCCTGAGCTTTAACAACAGTGTCAGGCTTCCCATCGAGTTCAAACAGGGGTCTGTGACTTTACCTCAAGGCTTTCCCACAGGGCTGTCCCACGTACCACCGTGGTGTGAGCGGATACTCGGGGTGACGGTCGAGGTGATGAAGGGCAAACAGGTTCATCTGGAGTGGACTGAGACTTCTGGAAGTCTTTTAGAATGGTGGCACGACCCATGGAGATCCTCTCAACTCTCCTGTGGAGAGCACCGCCTCTTGAATTGTGGCGGGACCCTCGGTGTTCCTCTCAAGTGGAGAAGGGTATGTAGGAGTACATCTTGTGTCACTGCAAGGGTGTGAAGGACCAATTGGAGGTCCAAGAGGGAGGGGCTGACTTCCCCAAAGACACCACAGTAAACAAGGGCCTCATCTCGCCTGGAGGGGAGAACCTTCCGATTTTGCTCGAGTTGCAGAAGTTCCTATCGAATTATGATGGGGACATCCGGGACCTGCCCCTGTATCCTCTGGAAAGGTCAGTTTCCATGGCAGTTGTGAGGGGGCTCTCTGGATTCCTGCCCAGTCAGAGCTGGCATATAAGTCTTCATGTGGAGCCTGAGACTTCCTCTCCAGTGCTGACATTGATAGTGGAGTTCCTCTGGAGGCTCCACAGGAGAGGGAGGCCACGTCTCGAGTGGAGACGTGCATGTCCATTTTCCTCCTGAGCTGTAGCAGCAGGGTANGGCATATAAGTCTTCATGTGGAGCCTGAGACTTCCTCTCCAGTGCTGACATTGATAGTGGAGTTCCTCTGGAGGCTCCACAGGAGAGGGAGGCCACGTCTCGAGTGGAGACGTGCATGTCCATTTTCCTCCTGAGCTGTAGCAGCAGGGTAAGGCTTCCCGTCTAGTGACTCAGGGGTCTCTGGCTTTCCCTCGATGCTTTCCCACAGGCTGAAACACGTGCCACCGAGGTCTGAGTCCATAGTCGGGGTGACATTTGAGTCAGTGCAGGGAAATCAGCTTCTTTTGAAGTGGACTGAGACATTTGAGGGTCTTTTGGAATGGTGACACGACCCCTGGATTTCCTCTCTTCCGTCCTGTGGAGAGCGCCTCCTCTTGAGATGTGACGGAAATGCCGGGAATCCTTCCCCTACAAAGCAGGGAAAGGAACCCTCATTTCGAGCGGAGGAAGGGTAAACGGGGATCCACTTGAGTTGATGTGGGACCCGCGGTGTTCCTCTCGAGTGGAGAAGGGTATGTCGGGGCACTTCTTGAGTCCCTTCAAGGGTGTGAAGGACCCCTTCTAGGTTCAAGAGGGAATGGGTGACTTCTCCCAAATGCTGCAGAGGACAACGGCCTCATCTCACCTGGAGGGAGAACATCCTGGTTTTTCTCGAGTTGTGGCAGGTTACTCTCGAGTTACTTTGGGGACCTCAGGGACCCGCCCCTGGGGCCTCAGGAAAGGCCAGTCTCCACGCCAGTTGTGAGGAGACTCTCTGGATTCCTGTGCAGTCAGAGATGGCTCCTAAGTTCTCGTCTGAAGGTGAAGGGGGAACCTGAGTTTCCATTTACAGTACTGACAAGGATTGTGGGGTTCCTCTGGAGGCTCCACAGGGGAATCAGGCCTCGTCTTGAGTGGAGAGGTTCACGTCCACTTTCCTTCTGAGCTGTAGCAGCAGGGTCAGGCTTTCCATCAAGTTGACACAGGGGTCTGTGGCTTTCCCTCCAAACTTTCCCACAGGGCTGAAATGCGTCCCACTGTGGTGTGAGTCCATACTCAGTGTGAGAGTCAATGCAGTGCAGGTAAATAAAGTTCCTCTGGAGTGGACTGAGACATTTGGATGTCTTTTGGAATAGTGCACGACACCTGGAGTTTCTCTCGACTATCCTGTTGAGAGTGCCTCCTCTTGAGATGTGACGGGAGCGCCGGGACTTCTTCCCAGATGAAGCAGGGAAAGGAACCCTCATGTCGAGCGGAGCAGGGGGAAACGGGTCTCCTTTGAGTTGTGGCAGGACACTCGGTGTCTGTCTCGAGTAGAGAAGTGTATTTTGGGGTACTTTTGAGTCACTGCAAGGTTGTGAGGTACCCCTTTGATGTTCAAGAGGGAAGGGGTGACTTCCCCAGAGACTCCGCAGTGGACAAGGGCCTGAACTCGCGTGGAGGGGAGAACCTCCTTGGTTTTCCTCGAGTTGCAGCAGGTTCCTCTTGAGTTATGATGGGGACCACAGGGACCCACCCCTGTGGCCACTGGAAAGGTCAGTCTCCACGTGAGTTGCGAGGGTACTCTCAGGATTCCTGTGCAGAAGAGTCCGGCTCTTAAGTCTTCGTCTGGAGCCTGAGGTTTCCTCTCCAGTGTTGACATGGAACGTGGGGTTCCTCTGGAGGCTCCACAGGGGAGTGAGGCCTCGTCTCGAATGGAGACATGCACGTCCGCTTTCCTCCCGAGCTGTAACCACAGGGTCAGGCTTCCCGTCGAGTTGACACGGGTCTGTGGCTTTCCCTTGAGTCTTTACCACTGGGCTGATACACATATCACAGTGGTGTGAGTCCATACTTGAGGTGACAGCGAGGCAGTGTAGGGAAATCAGGTTCCTCTGGAGTGGACTGAGACATATGGGGGTCTTTTGCAATGGTGTAACGACCCCTTGATTTCCTCTTGACTGTCCTGTGGAGAGTGGCTCCTCTTTATTGCGACAAGAACGCCGGAGATCCTTCCCCAATGAAACAGGGAATGGAACCTTCATGTCGAGCGGAGCAGGGGGAAACGTGTCTCCTTTGAGTTGTGGTGAGACACTCGGTGTCCTTCTCGAGTGGGGAAGTGTATTTCAGGGTACTTTTTGATCACTGAAAGGTTGAGAAGGACCCCTTCAAGGTTCAAGAGGGAAGGGGTGACTTCACCCGAGATGCTGCAGTGGACAAGGGACTCATCTCGCCTGAAGGGGAGAACCTCCTGGTTTTTCTCGAGTTGCAGAGGTTCTTCTTGAGTTACTAAGGGGACCTCAGGGATCGGCCCCTTTCGCGTCTGATAGGCCAGTCTCCATTCGAGTGTCGAGGGGCCTATGGGGATTCCTGCTCAGGCAGGACGTGCTCTTCGTCCTAGTCTGGAGCCTGAGATTTCCTCTACAGTGTTGACGTGGATCCTGGAGTCCCTCTGGAGGCTCCACTCGGGAGTCAAGCCTCGTTTCAAGTGGAGAAGTGCACGTCAGCTTTCCTCCCGAGCTGTAGCAGCCAGGTCAGGCTTCCCGTCGAGTTGACACTGGGGGTCTATGGCTTTCCCTTGAGGCTTTCCCACAGGGCTGTCACACGAGCCACCATGGTGTGAGCCGATCCTCGCGGTGACAGTCGAGGGGGCCCAGGGCCAGCAGTTTCCTCTGGAATGGTTGGAGACATCTGGGGGTCTTTTGGAACGGTGGCACGACCCCTGGAATTCCTCTCGACTGTCCTGTCGAGAGTGGCTCCTCTTTAATGCGACGAGAACACAGGGAATCCTTTCCCGATGAAACAGGGAATGGAACCCTCATCTCGAGTGGAGGGGGGGAAACGGGGCTCCTCTTCAGTTGTGGTGGGATCTTCAGTGTTCCTCTCGAGTGGAGAAGGGTATGTCGGGGTACTTCTTGAATCACTGCAAGGGTGTGAAGGACCCCTTCGAAGTTCAAGAAGGAAGGGGTGACTTCCCCCGAGTCACCTCAGCGGAAAAGGACCTCATCTTGCCTGGAGGAGAGAACCTCCTGGTTTTCCTCGAGTTGTGGCAGGTTCCTCTCAAGTTACGAGTGGCTTCAGAAATGGACATTCTACATGTGAGATGCGAGGGTCCTCTCGGGATTCCTGCACAGTCGGAGCCGGCTCCTAAGTTCTCATCTGGAGCCAAGGCCAGAACGTGAGGTTTCCTCTCCAGTGCCGACATGGATCACAAGGTTTCTCTGGAGGCTCCACAGGGGAGTCAGGACTCATCTCAAGTGGAGAACTACACGTCTGCTTTCATCCCGAGCGGTAGCAGCAGGGTCAGGCTTCCAGTCGAGTGGACAAAGGGGTCTGGGCCTCTCCCTCAAGGCTTTCCCACAGGACTGAAATACGTGCCACCATTGAGTGAGTCCATACTCAGGGTGACATTGAGACAGTGCAGGTAAATCAGGTTCCTCTAGAGTGGACTGAGACATTTGGGGGTCTTTTGGAATGGTGGCACGACCTCTGGAGTTCCTCTCGAGGTTCCTGTTGATAATGCCTCCTCTAGAGATGTGACCGGAATGCCGGCAACCCTTCCCCAATGATGCAGGGAAAGGAACCCTCATTTCGAGAAGAGGAGGGGGAAACTGGGGGCTCCTCTTGAGTTGTGGCAGGACCCTCGGTTGTCCTTTCGAGTGGAGAAGAGTATGTTGGGGTACTTGAGTCACTGCAAGGGTGTGAAAGACCCCTTCGATGTTCAAGAGGGAAGCGGGGACTTCCCCCGAGATTCTGCAGCTGCCAAGGGCCTCATTTTGCCCTCCTGGTTCTTCTCAAGGTGTGGCAGATTCCTCTTGAGTTATGACAAAGTACTCAGGGACCTTCACCTGTGGCCACAGGAAAGACCAGTCTACACTCGAGTTGCAAGGGGCATCTCGGGATTCCTGCCCAGTGGTTCTCGGTTCCTAAGTCCTCATCTTGTGCCAAGACGCAAACCTGAGGTTTCCTCTGCAGTTCTGACATGGACCGTGGGGTTCCTCTGGAGGCTGCACAGAAGAGTCAGGTCTCATCTCGAGAGAGGAGACCTGCAAATCCGCGTTCCTCCTGAACTGTAGCAGCAGGGTCAGGCTTCCCGTCGAGTTGACACAGGGGTCTGTGGCTTTCCCTGAAGTCTTTCCCACACGGCTGTCACACGTGCCACTGAGGGGTGAGCAGATAATTGCAGTGACAGTCGAGGCCAAGCAGGGCAACCAGGTTAATCTCGAGTGAACTGAGACATTTGGGGGTCTTTCATAACGGTGGCATGGCCCCTGGACTTCCTCTCGACTATCCTGTGGAGAGTGCCTCCTCTTGAGATGCGACAGGAATGCCAGGAATCCTTCCTCGATGAAGAAGGGAAAGGAACCCGCATCTTGAGTGGAGGAGAGGGAAACGGGGCTCCTCTTGAGTTGTGTCAGAACCCTCGGTGTTTCTCTCGAGTGAAGAAAGAAGGGCATGTCGGGGTACTTCTTGAGTCGTTGTAAGGGTGTGAATGACCGCTGGGAGGTGCAAGAGGGAAGGGGTGATTTCCCCCGAGATGTCGCAGTAGACAAGGGCCTCATCTAACCTGAAGGGGAGAAGGTCCTGGCTTTTCACGAGTTGCGGCAGGTTCCTCTCGAGTGACGACTGGGACCTCAGAGACCCACCCATGTGGCCTCAGGAAAAGGCCAATCTCCATGCAAGTCGAAAGGGGCCTCTTGGGATTTCTGAGCAGTTTGGGCTGGCTCCTAAGTCCTCGTCTGGAGCCTGAGGTTTCCTCTCAAGTGCTGCCATGGATGGTGGGGTTCCCTGGAGGCTCCATAAGGGACTCAGGCCCTGTCTCACGTGCAGACAGCACGTCTGCTTTCCACCCGAGCTGTAGCAGCAGGTTCTGGCTTCCCATAGTGTTTACACAGGGATCTCTGGCTTTCCCTCGAGGCTTTCCCACGGGGCTGAAACACGTGCCAGTGTTCTGTGAGTCCATACTCGGGGTGACAGTTCAGGCAGTGCAGGGAAATCAGGGTCCTCTTGAGTAGATGAGACAATTGGGGGTCTTTTGAAATGGTGGCACGGCCCCTGGAGTTCCTCTTGACTATCCTGTGGAGAGTGTCTTCTCTTGAGATGCGACAGGAATGCCGGGAATCCTTCCCCTACGAGGCAGGGATAGAAAACCTCATCTCGTGAGGAGGAGGGGGAAACGGGGCCCCCCTGAGTTGTGGTGTGAACCTCGGTGTTCCTCTCCAGTGGAGACAGGTATGTTGGGGTACTCCTCAAGTCGCAGTAAGGATGTGAAGGACCTTTTCAAGGTTCCAAGAAGGAAGGGATGACTTCACCCGAGATGACACAGCAGACAAGGGCCTTATCTAGCCTGGAGGGGAGAACCTCCTGGTTTTTCTCGAGTTGTGGAAGATTCCTCTCAAGTTACAATGGGGACTTCTGGGACCCGCCCCCTGTATCCTTTGGAAAGGTCAGTCTCCTAGAGAGTTGCAAGGGGGGGGGAGGGGACTCTCGGGATTCCTGCACAGTCGGGTCCAGCTCCTACGTCCTAATCTGGAGCCTGAGGTTTCCTCTGCAGTGCTGACATGGTATGTGGGTTTCTTCTGGAAGCTCCACAGGAGAGTCAGGCCTCGTCTCAAGTGGAGATGTGCACGTCCGCTTTCCTCCAGAGATGTAGCAGCAGCATCATGCTTCCTGTCCAACTGACACAGAGGTCTTTGGCTTTCTCTCAAGGCTTTCCCACAGGGCTGAAACAGTTTTGACCGTGGTGTGAGTCCGTACTCGGTGTGACAGTCGAGGCAGTGCAGGGAAATCAGGTTCCTTTGCAGCTGAATGGAATATTTGGGGGTCTTTTGAATGGTGGCATTACCCCTGGAGTTCCTCTAGAGTTTTTTGTTGAGAGAGCCTCTTCTTGAGATGTGACGGGAACGCCGGGAATCCTTCCCCGGATCCTCCCCGGAAGCAGGGAAAGGAACCCTCATCTCGAGTAAAGGAGGTGGAAATGGGGTGTGAAGGAACCCTTCAAGGTTCAAGTGAGAAGGGGTTTCTTTCCTCTAGACGCTGCAGTCGACAAAGGCCTCATCTTGCCAGGAGGGGAGAACCTCCTGGTTTTTCTCGAGTTGCTCCAGGTTCCTCTCGAATTATGATGGGTACTCAGGGACCTGGTCCTGTGGTCTCAGGAAAGGCCACTCACCACGAGAGTTGTGAGTGGCCCCTCGGATTCCTGCACAGTCAGGGCCAGTTCATAAGTCTTCGTCTAGAGCCGAGGCGAGAACCTGAGGTTTCCTCTCCAGTGCTAACATGGATCGTGGGGTTCCTCTGGAGGTTCCACTTGAAAGTCAGGACTCGTCTTGAATGGAGATGTGCACGTCTGCTTTCCTCCTGAACTGCAGTAGCAGGGTCAGGCTTCCCTTCGAGTTGACATAGGGGTCTGCGTCTTTCCCTCGAGGCTTTCCTACAGGGCTGAAACACGTGCCACCGTGGAGTGAGTCCATAATCAGCGTGACATTCGAGGCAATGCAGGTAAATCAGGTTCCTCTGAAGTGGACTGAGACATTTGGGGGTCTTTTGGAATGGTGGCACGACCTCTGGAGTTCCTCTCGACTTTCTTGTTGAGAGTGCCTCCTCTAGAGATGTGATTGGAACCCCGGGAATCCTTCCCCGACGTTGCAGGGAAATGAACCCTCATTTCGAGAAGAGGAGAGGAAACATTGTTCCGCTTGACTTGTGGCAGGACCTTCGGTGTTCCTCTTGAGTGGAGAAGAGTATCGTGGGGTACTTGAGTCGCTGGAAGGGTGTGAAGGACCCCTTCGAGGTTAAAAAGGAAAGGGGAGACTTCCCCCAAGAAGCCATAGCAGCCAAGGGCCTCATCTCGCCTGGAGGGGAGAATCTCCTGGTTGTTCTCGAGTTGCGGCAGGTTCCCCGCGAGTTACGATGGGCTTCTCAGGGTCCTTCACCTGTGGCCACAGAAAGACCAGTCTCCACGCGAATGGCGAGGGGGCTCTCTGGATTCCTGCACAGTCGTTCTTGGCTCGTAGGTCCTCATCTTGAGCCAAGACAGGAACCTGAGGTTTCCTCTGCAGTGCTGACATGGATTGTGGGGTTCCTCTGGAGGCTCCAAAGTAGAGTCAGGTCTTGTCTCGAGTGGAGACCTGCACGTCTGCTTTCCTCCCAAGCTGTAGCAGCAGGGTCAGTCTTCCCATCAAGTTGACACAGGGGTCTGTGGCTTTCCCTCAAGGCTTTCCCACACGGCTCTCACACGTGCCACCGAGGTGTGAGCGGACAATCACGGTGACAATCGAGGCCAAGCAGGGAAACCAGGTTAATCTCGAGTGGACAGAGACATCTGGGGGTCTTTCAGAACGGAGGCATGGCCCCTGGAGTTCCTCTCGACTATCCTGTGGAGAGTGCCTCCTCTTGAGATGCGACAGGAACGCCGGGAATCCTTCCCCAACGAAGCGGGAAAGGAACCCTCATCTCGTGAGAAGGAGGGGAAACCGCGCTCCTCTTGAGTTGTGGCCGGACCCTCAGTGATTCTCTCGAGTGGAAAAGGGTATGTTGGGGTGCTTCTTGAGTCGCTGTAAGGGTGTGAATGACTGCTGGGAGGTTCAAGAGGGAAGGGGTGACTTCCCCTGAGATGCCACAGTCGACAAGGGCCTCATCTCCCTGAAGGGGAGTACATTCTTGTTTTCCATGAGTTGCAGCAGGTTCCTCTCGAGTGACGATGGGGACCTCAGGGACCCGCCCATGTGGCCTCAGGATAGGCCAGTCTCCACGCGAGTTGTGAGGGGCCTCAAGGGAATCCTGGGCAGTCAGGGCCGGCTCCTAAGTCCTCATCTGGCGCCGAGCCTGGAACCTGAGGTTTCCTCTCCAGTGCTGACATGGGTCATGGGTTCCTCTGGAGGCTCCACTGGAGGGTCAGGACTCATCTCGAGTGGAGGCTTGCACGTCTGGTTTCCTCTTGAGCTGTAGCAGCAGGGTTAGGCTTCCTGTCGAGTGGACACAGGGGTCTGTGTCTTTCTCTTGAGGCTTTCCCACAGGGCTGAAACACGTGCCACCGTGGAGTGAGTCCATACTCAGGGCGACTTTCGCAGTAGTACAGATAAATCAGGTTCCTCTGGAGTGGACTGAGACATTTTGGGGTCTTTTGAAATGGTGACATGACCTCTGAAGTTCCTCTTGACTTTCCTGTTGAGAGTGCCTCCTCTTGAGATGCGACGGGAACGCCGGGAATCCTTCCTCGACAAAGCAGGGAAAGAAACCCTCATCTCGAGTGGAGGAGGGGGAAACGGGGCTCCCCTTGAGTTGTGGCGGGACCTCGGTGTTTATCTCGAGTGAGGAAGGGTATGTCAGGGTACTTCTTGAGTCGCTGTAAGGGTGTGAATGACCCCTGGGAAGTTCAAGAGTGAAAGGTTGATTTCCCCCGGGATTCCACAGTGGACAAGTGCCTCATCTAAACTGAAGGTGAGAACGTCGTGGCTTTTCACAAGTTGTGGCAGGTTCCTCTCGAGTGATGAGGGGGACCTCAGAGACCCACCCATGTGGCCTCAGGAAAGGCCAGTCTCCATGCGAGTTGAAAGGGGCCTCTTGAGATTTCTGCGCAGTTTGGGCTGGCTCCTAAGTCCTCGTCTGGAGCCTGAGGTTTCCTCTCAAGTGCTGCCATGGATGGTGATGTTCCCCTGGAGGCTCCACAAGGGAATCAGGCCCTGTCTCGCTTGGAGACATGCACGTCCACTTTCCACCCGAGCTGTAGCAGCAGGATCTGTCTTCCCGTCGAGTTGACACAGGGATCTCTGGCTTTCCCGCGAGGTTTTCCCACAGGGCTGAAACACGTGCCAGTGTTCTGTGAGTCCATACTCAGGATGACAGTTGAGGCAGTGCAGGGAAATCAGGGTCCTCTGGAGTATATGAGACAATTGGGGATCTTTTGGAATGGTGGCACGACCTCTGGAGTTCCTCTCGACTTTCCTGTTGAGAGTGCCTCCTCTAGAGATGCGACTGGAATGCCAGGAATCCTTCTCCAAAGAAGCAGGGAAAGGAACCCACATTTCGAGAAGAGGAGGGGGAAACGGGGCTCCTCTTGAGTTGTGGCGGGACGCTTGGTGTTCCTCTTGAGTGGAGAAGAGTATGTTGGGGTACTTGAGTCACTGCAAGCATGTGAAGGACCCCTTCAAGGTTCAAGAGGGAAGGGGTGACTTTCCCCTTAGACTCTGCAGTGGTCAAGGGCCTCATCTCGCCTGGAGGGGAGAATCTCTTGGTTGTTCTCGAGGTGTGGCAGGTTCCTCTCGAGTTATGATGGGGTCCTCAGGTTCCTTCACCTGTGGCCACAGGAAAGACCAGTCTCCACGCGAGTTCAAGGGTTCTCTCAGGATTCCTGCACAGTCGTTCTTGGCTCCTAAGTTCTCGTCTTGAGCCAAGACTGGAACCTCAGTTTTTCTCTGCAGCGCTGACATGGATTGTGGGATTCCTCTGGAGGCTCCACAGGAGAGTCAGGTCTCGTTTCGAGTGGAGACCTGCATGTCCCTTTTCCTCCCGAACTGTAGCAGCAGGGTCAGGCTTCCTGTCGAGTTGACACAGGTGTCTGTGGCTTTCTCTCAAAGCTTTCCCACGTGGCTGTCACACGTGCCACCGAGCTGTGAGCGGATAATCACAGTGACAGTCGAGGCCAAGCAGGGCAACCAGGTTAATCTCGAGTGGACTGAGACATCTGGGGGTCTTTCAGAATGTTGGCATGGCCCGTGGAGTTCCTCTCAACTATCCTGTGGAGAGTGCCTCCTCTTGAGATGAGACGGGAATGCCGGGAATCCTTCCCTGATGAAGCAGGAAAGGAACCCTCATCTCGAGTGGAGGAGGGGTAAACGGGGCCCTCAGTGTGACCGTCGAGTCAGTGCAGGGGAATCAGGTGTATCTGGAGTGGATTGGGATATCAGGGTCTTTTGGAATGGTGAAACGACCCATGGAGTTCCTCTCGAGCTTCAAATTGAGACCGCCTCCTCTTGAGGTATGACGGAAATGCCACGATTCCATTCCCAACGAACCAGGGTAATGGACTCATATCTCGAGATGAGGAGAGAAAACCGGCGCTCTTCTTGAGTTGTATCAGTACCCTTGGTGTTCATCTCGAGTGGTGATATGTATGCTGGGGAACTTCTCAAGTTGCCTCAAGGGTGTCAAGGACCCTTCCGAGGCTCAAGAGGTAAGGTGGAATTTCTCTCGAGACGCCACAGCGGAAAAAGCCTTCATCTCGCCTTGAGGGGAGAATCTCCCAGTTTTTCTCGAGTTGCGGCAGGAAATTTGGGGTTACTCTCGAGTTAGGACTGGAACCTCAGGGACCCGCTCTTGTGGCCTTAGGAAAGTCCAGTCTCCATTCAAGTTTCCAGTGGCCCCTCAGGATTCCTCTCCATTCGTTGCCTTGGCCGCTGTCTTTACCTGGTGTTGAGGCCTGAACTGGGTTCCTCTCCAGTGGCAACATAGATCTCGACAATTCTGTGGTTTCCACAGGGGAGTCAGGGCTCGTCTCATGTGGAGACATGCAAGTACACTTTCCTCTCGAGCTGGTAAAGCAGTGTCAGTATATGGATCCAGTTGACATAGGGATTGATGGCATTCCCTCGAGGTGCCACACAGCTGTCACACGTGCCATCAGGTTTTGAGTCGACCCTCGGGGTGACCATCAAGTCAGTGCAGTGGAGTCAGCTGTATCTGGAGTGTATTGGGGCATCAGGGTCTTTTGGAATGGTGGCATGAAACTTGGAGTTCCTCTCGAGGTTTAAGCTGAGACTGTCTCCTCTTGAGGTGCAAAGGGAATTGTGGGATTCCTTTCCTGACGAAGCAGAAAAATGGACCCACATCTCGAGATGAGGAGGGAAAACCGGGACTCTTCTCGAATGGTGTTGGGACCCTCAGTATTCCTCTCGAGTGGAGAAGGATATGCCGGGGAACTTCTTGAAATGCCTCAAGGGTATTAAGGACCCTTTCTAGGTTCACGAGTGAAGGTGGGTTTCCACCTGAGATGCCGAAGCAGAAAAGGGCTTCATCTCATGTTGAGGGGAGAACCTCCTGGATTTTCTCGAGTTGCAGCAGGAAATGTGATGTTCCTCTCGAGTTACGACAGGGACCTCATGATCCTGCTCACATGGCCTCAGGAAAGTCCATTCTTCATGCGTGTCTCGAGGGGTCTCTTGGAATTCCTCTCCAGGCGCCACTGGGGCCACAGTCCTCATCTGAAGTTGAGGCCAGAACCTCAGGGTTCCTCTCCAATGCTGACATAGATCTCGACATTCCTCTGGAGTTTCTACAGGGGAATCAGGGCTCCTGTTTTGTGGAGACATGCGAATCTGCTTCCTCTCGAGCTGAAAAATCAGTGTCACGGTTCCTGTTGAATTTACATAGGGATCAGTTGCATTCCCTTGAGGTGCCACACAGCTGTCACACCTGTCATCGTGTTTTGAGTCAACTGTCGGGGTGATCGTCGAGTCAGTGCAGGGGAATCAGGTGTATCTGGAGTGGATTGGAATATCAGGGTCTTTTGGAATGGTGAAATGACCCATGGAGTTCCTCTCGAGCTTCAAGTTGAGACCGCCTCCTTTTGAGGTACGACGGAAAGGCCAAGATTCCATTCTCTATGAAACATGGAAATGGACCCTCATCTCGAGATGAGGAGGGAAAACTGGGCCTCTCCTTGAGTTGTGGCGGGACCCTCGGGGTTCCTCTCGAGTTGAGACGGGTAAGTCAGGGAACTTCTTGAGTTGCCTCAAGGGTGTCAAGGACCCTTTCGAAGCTCAAGAGGCAAAGTGGGATTTCTTTCGAGATGCTGTGGAGGAAAAAAGGCTTCATCTCGCGTGGAGGTGTATTCTCCTGGTTTTTTTCAAGTTGCAGCAGGAAACTAGGTTTTCCTCTCGAGTTACGATGGGAACCTCAAGGAATCGCTTGTAGGGCCTCAGGAAAGGGCAGTCTCCATGCGAGTTGCGAGGGGCCTCTCCGGTTGCCTCTGCAGTCGCTGTCGGGCCATGATTCTCATTTGAATTTGTGGCCAGAACCTCAAATTTCCTCTCCAATGTTGACATGGATCTCAGGGTTCCTCTGGAGTGTCCACAGGGGATTCAGGCCTCGTCTCGAGTGGAGACATGCAAGTCCGTTTTCCTCTCGAGCTGGAAAAGCAGTGTCATGCTCCAGTCGAGTTGACATAGGGATCGGTTGCTTTCTCTCGAGGTGCCAGAGGGCTGTCACAACTGCCATCATGTTTTAAGTCGTTCCACAGGGTGACCATTGAGTCCGTGCAGGGGAGTCAGGTTTATCTGGAGTGGATTGGGATATTAGGGTATTTGGGAATGGTGGCAAGACCCCTGGAATTCCTCTCGTGGTTCAGGTTGAGACTTCCTCCTCTTGACGTGTGATGGGAACACCAGGATTCCTTTGCTGACAAAGCAGGGGAAGGGACCCTAATTTCGAGATAAGGATGGAAAACCAGGGCTCTTCTTGAGTATTGGCGGGACCTTTGGTGTTCCTCTCGAGTGGAGTCGAGTATGCTGGGGAACTTCTTGAGTTGCCTCAAGGTTGTCAACGACCCTTTTGAGGTTCAAGAGGGAAAGTAGGATTTCTCTTGTGATGTCACAGCAGAAAAGGGCCTCATCTAGCCTTAAGGGTAGAATCTCCTGGTTTTTCTCAAGTTGCGGCAGTAAATTGGGGGTTCCTATGGAATTAAAACGGGGACCTCAGGGACCCACTCGTGTGGCCTCAAGAAAATCCAGTCTTTATGCTAGTTGTGTGGGGTCTCTCGGGATTCCTCTCCAGTTGCTGACAGGGCCATGGTCCTCAAATGGAGTTGAGCCTGGAACCTCAGGGTCCCTCTCCAGCACTGACATGAAACTTGGGGTTCCTCTGGAGTTACCACAGGCGAGTCAGGCCTTGTCTCATGTGGAAACATGCAAGTCCACTTTCCTCTCGAGCTGGAAAATTAGTGTCAGTCTTCCTGTCGAGTTAACATAGGGATTGGTGGCTTTCTTTCGAGGAGCCACAGGGCCGTCACACCCACTATCGGGTCTTGAGTTGATCCTCGGTGTGACCGTAGAGTCAGTGCAGGGGAGTCAGATGTATCTGAAGTGGATTGGGACATCGGGGTCTTTTGGAATGGTGGCACGACCCCTGGAGTTCCTCTCGAGGTTCAAGTTGAGACCGCCTCATCTTGAGGTCTGACGGGAACGGTGGGATTCCTTTCTTGACAAAGCAGAGAAATGGACCTTCATCTCGAGATGAGGAGGNATGGACAGGGAAGCCTGGCATGCTGCAGTCCATGGGGTTGCAAAGAGTTGGACATGACTGAGAGACTGAATTGAACTGAGTATTACCTAGTTTCAGGTGGATAGCGAAGGGACTCAGCCATACATATATATGTATTCATTCTCCCCAAAATTCCCCTCAAAATTATTTTGCTTATTTTATAATAGCAATCAGAAGAACAGTAACAACTCAATCTGACTTCCATATCCTCAAAACTGAAGTGATCTCTTAAGAGAAAGAAAATATCAAGATTTCTTAAATAATTTTGGAAAAAACATAAAATACTTCACAATTAAAAACTGAGGGTACAAAAATCTAAAGATAGACACTAGTGAATTTGTCTAAGTGGGATCTTCAAAAATCATTCCCAAACCCTTAATAGCCTACTCCTATGCCCAATTCACTCTACAGGAACTGGTAACACCAAGAAATTTAAAAATATATATTTATATATTTTTGCTTCCCTGGTGGCTCAGACAGTAAAGAATCTGCCTGCAGTGCCGGAGACCCAGGTCCGATCTCTTGGTCAGGGAGATCCCCTGGAGAAAGGAATAGCTATCCACTCCAATGTACTTGACTGGAGAATTATATTGACAGAGGAGTCTGGCAGGCTACAGTCCATGGGGTCGCAAAGAGTCATGACTGAAACGACTGACACTTTCACTTTTCAAAGAAGGAACAGCAGGCAAAAGTCCTTGAATTTCTATTTTAATGACTGAGCAATAGCACAGAATAATGGCAAAGGGTATGAGTCTTGGACTTGTACAACCCTAATCAAATTTGGCTCTATCGTTTATTTGTTATTTTTATTTATTTATTTATTATATTTGGCTGTGCCAAGTCTTAGTTATAGGACATGAGATCTTTGATCTTCGCTGTGGCAGGCAGGATCTTTAGTTGCAGCATGCAAACTCTTGACAGTAAGTAACTCACTAGCTTGTCTGTGCTTCCTTGTCCACTTCTGTACGTCGTGTAGAAATAGAATCCAAATTATACTTTTGAGTAGTCAATATAAATAAAGCATTTCGAATTATGGTTATCTAATTCTAGATGCTACACAAATATTAGGTGATATCAGATTAATGTTGTTGCCATTGTGGCAGATGTCATCATTATCTTTAGTAAACTGATGAGTGGTTCTAGAGTTGAAATCATAATAGAGAAGAAGGAGGCAAAGCCAAGGATCAGGACTGTGTAGACTGCAGACACGGCTGAATTTGCCACATCAGTTAGACCCATTCACCATCACAAATTAGTGGTCACTTCAACTCTAATTTCTTCCCGAGCTCCCAAGGCTTGAGGAAGCCATACTGTCTTCCTCTCTTACTTGCCTCTTAGTGGGTTCATGTGTGTGTGTGTGTGTGTGTG
>SJYV01023305.1:45284-63142 GCA_006410875.1 Neotragus pygmaeus | reverse complement strand
AATTTTCTGGCATATTGAGTGCAGCACTTTCATAGCATCATCTTTTAGGATTTGAAACAGTTCCACTGGAATTCTATCACCTCCACTAGCTTTGTTCGTAGTGATGCTTCCTAAGGCCCACTTAACATCGCATTCCAGGATGTCTGGCTCTAGGTGAGTGATCATACAATCATGGTTATCTGGGTCATGAAGATCTTTTTTGCACAGTTTTTCTGTGTATTCTTGCCACCTCTTCTTAGTATCTTCTGCTTCTGTTAGGTCCATACCATTTCTGTCCTTTATCGAGCCTATCTTTGCATGAAATGTTCCCTTGATATCTCTAATTTTCTTGAAGAGATCTCTAGTCTTTCCCATTCTGTTGTTTTCCTCTATTTCTTTGTATTGATCGCTGAAGAAGGCTTTTTTTTCTCTCCTTGCTATTCTTTGGAACTCTGCATTCATTAGCTGGTAGCTGGTGTTAATTATTTAGTATTTACATAATAATTTTTGATATTTACTTGATCATCATGAGCATTTATCCTCCTAATTGTTCAACAGTTATTTTTGTTTCTCTTCTTTTCCTCTCCACTGGTAGAACCAGCCATTCCTATTGATCCTATCTTCCCTAGTGGCTCAGATGGTAAAGAATCTGCCTCCTGCAATACAGAAGACCTGGATTCGATCCCTGGGTCAGGAAGATCCCCTGGAGAAGGAAACGTCAACGCACTCCAGTATTCTTTCTTGGAGAATTCCATGGACAGAAGAGCCTGAGAGGCTACATACAGTCCATGGGGTTGCAAAGAGTCAGACACGACTGAGTGACTGTCACTTTTGATTTCTTTTCAATAAGTAGACTCCTAGCATAAATCTGAGTACTCCTCTTCATCCTTACCTCTCTCACCTTGGTTCATGGTGCCATCATCTTCTGCCTACATTATCATAGTACCATTGTAACACCCTACTTGACCTCCCTCCTTCCCCCTTTGCCCCCTAATTCACTTTTCAAACAGCAGTCAGAATGACATTTTAAACATGTAAGACCAAGTTTTCCCAGCTTAAACCTCTTGAATGACTTGCTATCACATTTTCTACCAAGCCCCAACTTATTGCTGTGGCTTTGGGTCCTAGCTGATTTGGTCTCTGGTCTTCTCTTGAAGCTCAGTTGGTAAAGAATCAGCCTGCAATGCAGGAGACCTGGGTTCAACTCCCAGGTCGGGGAGATCCCCTGGAGAAGGAAATGGCACCCCACTCCAGTGTTCCTGCCTGGAGAATCGTATGGGTGGAGGAGCCTGGAGGGCTGCAGTCCATGGGTTCGCATGAGTCGGACACGACTGAGCAACTAAGCATCCACCACCACGTTTCTCTGGCCTCGCCCTGAAGCACTCTCTGATGCACTCTGCTGCACCCCTCCTGCCTTTATTCTGTGTCGTCCCCGCCTCAAAGTTGTTCCCCTCTTTGGCATTTTCAAATGCTGTTCCTCTGCCTGGACTGTGCTTCTCTCTGATTTTTTGCATAGTTGACTTTTTCTTGTCATCACCCCTCGAGGTCATCACAGAGCCCCAAGCTGAGCTCCTGGGCTACACGACAGGTTCCCACTAGCTCTCTATTTCACATCTGGTAGTGTGTATATGGCAGTGCTATTCTCTCAGTTTGTCCCACCCTCCCCTCCCCCTGCTGTGCATCAGTTCTCATTGGAATGTCACTTACAGAGAAGCTGCCCCTGATCACCTAAGCAGGATGGTCATCTAGACACTGTGTTACACCAGTTCACTTTGGTTTTCCGCCTAGTACTTATCCCATGTGACGGTATCTTATTTGTTACTGGTTCTCTTTCCCTCACTGGAATGAAAGCTCCCTGAAGGCAGTTTACCCTACGCATTTCCCCAGTGCCGAGAATAGTGCCTGATACATAGTAGACAAATAGTAAATTAAATTGTGTTTGAATGAATTTATAAGTATTAATGTGCCTGGTTCTTAACCTAGTCTTCTCAAAATTCCTTTGAGAAAAGTACTATTATTTTCTTTGTTTTACAAATCAAAAGGACAGAGGCAAGTAGAGGTCTTTAAGGAAGGCTGGATACATAACTTGTAGGGTCTAATGCAAAATGGAAATGCAGGACCTTTTCTTAAAAAATTACTAAGAATTTTTAACATAGAGACAGCTGGGCAGAGTAAGGAGTTTTTAGAGAGCTGGAAAAGGCATCTTGAGTAGGGCTCACAGGATAATCCTCACTGAAAAGGTGAAATGTGAGAAAGACTCAGGGTTGCTGAGGGGATTTGCTGAGTGCATAGTCAAGAGTTGCATTGCAGATACTGGGAACAGCAGGAGAAATAGTCCATAAGTGGATGTGGTGATGGGAGATGGAAAGTAAAAGTCTCAGTGAAGATTCTGGAAAATGGTGGAGGGTTCTGAGTAGAGGAAAGACATGACTTTGTCAGGAAACTATCATTCCAGCTGCTGTGCTGAGAATAGATCTTGGAGGAGCAAGTGGGAAGGTTTCTGACAGGTATTGCAATAACCAGGCAAAAGATGAGGGTGGCGTTAACCATAGTGGAGCATTGAAGTGGTGAGAAGGAGTCAGACTCTTGATCTATTTCCCAAGGAGGATGAACAGAATTTATTAATAATTTGCATGGGAGGCAAGTAAGAAAGAGGAGTCAAGGATGATTTCGATGTTTTTGACCTGAGAAATTCAAAGAATAAGGTTGCTATCTATTGGAANCATGTGCCCCGACCCTGTGCTCACATCCAGGAAGCCAGAGAGCTCCGTCTGCAGCAGCTCTTTCAGCTCCTTCTTGCTCAGCTTGTACTTGTCTCCCTCTTTGCCCGAGTGGGCATGGAACACATTGATGAGAGTCTCCATCGCCGTCTCCAGCTCAGAGCCCATCTCGAAGCTCACCTACCCACGTCCCATCATGGAAGTGAGCTTGGACCATGCTTAGGGTACCTGGGGTTGGGGTAGGGTCCCACAGCTCAAAGAGCCCTGAGATCGGATCCCCACCACAATTCATCTTTCCTGAGATTTTACACAAACAGAACCTCTAGACTCATTCTCTGAGCCCTTCAGTCCGTACCCTAGCCAGAGGGAGTCAGGGCTTTGGGCACGGAGGTGGAGCAGATGGAGCTGGGCTCACTTTAGAGGCCTGGAGTGGACTCTGCTTGGCTCCTGGCTGCCTGGATAGACATTGAAGTGGGTGGGGCAGGCAGGCGGGGGTGGTCACAGGACCCAGTCTGGCTTCCTCTGGCTCTATTTTTACCCTTGGATTGCCTGCCTAGCACAGCCAAGCTCTGGTACTGGGGATGGTGGGCTGGGCTCCCCTCTATAACCTTGACTCTGTGGCCCACCATAAACAGCCTAGAGCCCTTGGACAGCTTGGTGGAGAGGGTAGCAGTCCGAGAGGGTGGTCCAGGACTCATAGGGAGGGAGCCTGGACTTGTCACTTCGGCTTCCCTCCGTCACCTCTAGTTTGGTTCCTCTTAGTCCTCTGCAGAGCCAGCCCTTCTACTGGGTAGTAGTGGGAAGGGAAAGAGGAATGTCTGAGTCTTTTCCCTGGAGCTAGGGCTCCCAAGGAAGAGGAGGAGATACCTATGGGATCTTGTCTCTGCTGTTGGCCACTCCTGTCCCCAGGCCAACTTGGGTGATGTTGGGACAGTGGCAGCAGGGAGGATGGGGCTGGTATGTGTTTGGGGAGATAAAGGCTGAATGCGTGAGGTCTTCTGAATCCAAAGGGCTGGGAGAAAGGAGGGGGAAAAATGGAGGGGTCTGTTGAAGAGAGGGGACTACCAAGCCAGGGGGCCTCTTTCCCTTAGCCTTGGGACAGTGGGCCCCTCCACAGCCTCTGGAGGCAGCTCAGGTGTCTCAGATCAGGTATCCCCATCCTTCCCCAGGCCTGAGGGGTCAGACAATGGGCCCTGATCAGATGACATCCTAGCTCTTCAATGGAGCCCTTGTATGCGTCACCTGAACTCCGGACATGAGAAGCGGTTGTCACAGAGACCTAGGGGAGATGGAACCCAAGCCGGGGCTGATAGAGGGGATAAGGAGGAAGAGGGAGGGGTGCTTGTGGCTCAGTTACCGGCCCCATCCAGGAAGGGCACCTAGAGGTTGCCTGGAGACGTCGGGCAGCCTGGGATTTTGCGTAGGGGCCATTCTGAAAGGACCTTGGCGGGGAGGGGGTAGACAGAAAAACAAAGGGAAAGAATGAGAGGAAAGAGGAGCCGAGGTATGGGACAAGGAGGAGGAGGAGGAGAAAGGGAGGTCATATGAAGGGAGGGTGGGAGTGGGTAGAGTTCCCCAGTGCCCCCTCTTCCTGGTATCACATGGTCCCTGCTCTGGGAGGGAACCTGGGCAAGGCTGGGTGGAGTGGCAGATAGACCAAGGCTGCCGGTGGGTGGGTGTGCAGAAGGAGCGGTTCCATCTGCTTTCTTATTCTTACGCCACTGGAAGCAAGGCAAGAGCTGGGTCTCCTCCCCAGCACCTGGGAGATGGAGGGAGCTTTGTGGGGGCTCTTGAGGGCTCTGTGGTAGGAGGCCTGGGTCTCCTGGAAGCTCAGTGGCTGGGATTCCCACTGGCTTCCTCATCCCGCCCCTGCCCCAAGCCCCCAGATTTCCCTCTGACCTTCGCTTGCCGCCCCCCAGCACCTTCCAAACAATGTCTCCCCCAAACCCCAAACTCCTCTCAGACCCTCAGGGCACTGCAGTGCCATGGTCCTCAGTTTCCTGGAGCCCTGCTGAAGCCCCCTCTTCCCCAGGCTGGCCAGGGCAGGGAGCGGGGCAGATGGGGCAGGATACTCACTGTCAGCCTGGGAGCAGGTTCTGGACAGGCAGACGAGGCTGCAAATGTCGCTCCTGGAGCTGTGCGGGAAGACCTGTCTTCAGTTGTCCTTCCCCCGCGACGCCCCCTCCACACCGGCTCCACCCCTTCACAGACAGACACCCAGTGGGGCGAGGGGCCAGGAGTGGACAGAGGCGCCCTCTGTCTCCTGGGCTGAAACAGGCTGCCCTGTGTCCTCTTCTCCAGCCTTGGATGCCACCCCCACGCGGGGGCCCCAAATGGCAGGGTCCAGGAGGAAGGGAGGTTGGAAAGGTCCTGGGAAGAAGGAACACTGAGAGGCCTTCTGGGCTCTTCCTCCCACGCTCCACCCTCCCCTCCCAGTAATAATGGGTGTGCAGCCGGGCAGAGAGGAGGTGCGTGCACCTGACTGAGGGGGCACATCTTGGAGGGGACTCCTCGGTGAATAAGTCTTGGTCTTGGGAGTCTCCCTGAGGGGTTTCAGCTTGGCAGCCCCACTGGGGGATTTCAATCCAGGGTATCCTCTGTGCGGGGCACTCAGCCTGGGTCCCCCTCTGTTTGCCGGGTCTCAGCCTGGATCCTCTGTGGAGGCCTTGGGCTGCAGGGTCCTTAGTGGGCTCTCATTTTGAGAGGCCCTGTGTGGTGTTTCTTAGATGGGACCTCTCAGTGCTGAGCTCCCCCAGTTGGTTTTTTCAATCTGCAGTGGTTTCTCCCAATGGCAATAGGCTCCTGCTGCTGCTGCTAAGTCGCTTCAGTCGTGTCCGACTCTATGCGACCCCATAGACCGCAGCCCACCAGGCTCTGCCATCCCTGGGATTCTCCAGCAAGAACACTGGAGTGGGTTGCCATTTCCTTCTCCAATGCATGAAAGTGAAAAGTGAAAGGAAAGTCGCTCAGTCATGTCTGACCCTCAGCAACCCCATGGACTGCAGCCCACCAGGGTCTTCTGTCCATGGGATTTTCCAGGCAAGAGTACTGGAGTGGGGTGCCATCGCCTTCTCCGCAATGGAAATATACATACACCTGATTAGAGAAGGGGCTCCCAGCAGGCTCCCTGTGTTGGGAGCGATGGGATCCCAGGATGCCTGCTGAGTGGGATCTGGCGAGGCAGCTCCAGGCAAGTCCCCTCCCTCACCAAGTGGAGGCAGGGGGGCTGGGTTGTGGGGATCAGGGTTCCTGGCCTGATTGCTGGAGCCGGGGTGGGATGCGGTAGGCGTGATTGGGCAGGTCTCCTCTCCACAATCTATGCCGGAAACTTGACACCTCCGGGCTTGGGAGGGGCTCTCTCCTCCCTCCTGGACGTTTATAAACCACAGCCCTGGGGCTCCTGCTTGCTGCACCCCATCTCCTTGCCCCGGTGAGTCTTTCCCTTTAACCCTGGGGGGAGCCTGGGGAGCATTTTTTTCCGCCCTGGGCTCCCAAGTCCCTCCCCTGGACCTGGCTTAGACTGGGATTCAGGAAATGGCTTTGGGAAATCCAGCAACAGTCCTCGCAGAGGGGAGGGGGTGGGCTGGAAAAGAGGATGAGTGGGCATGGCCCCAGCCGTCACCCCCTCTCGTCCCCCTCCACCACTGCCTTCGCTGTGAGTGCCAGTACCCAGCCCAGACTGCCATTTCTGGGAGACGAGGGCGGGGAGGGCTGTGAGGTCTTGAGCTCCACACTCTGCCCCGCTGCCCCCGAGGGGAGATGCGAGTGGGGCGGGTTCTGTCCAGATGGAGCCAGTCCTGACCACAGCTGGGCATCCGCCAGACCCTGGCTTCTCTGCTGGGAAGAGCGGCCAGTGTGTGTGTGGGGGCGGGTGCAGTGCAGGCGGGTGGAGACCCAGGTCCTTGCACAAACAAGCTTTGGAGACAAACAACCCCGTGACCCTTTGAGGCTGGTGAAACTCCAAGAAAGGGTCCTTGGGACTAAACCCCACAGAAGGGCCACCGAGACTGAGGGGAGTCCAGAGAAAGACCCCAGACCGAAAGCCTCCTCCCAGACGGAGGGTTCTCCAGACTGAGGGACCAACGCACAGGGGTCCCTGAGACACGGACACAGCCAAAGGATCCCCAGACTGCGAGACCTAGAGAGGAAGGGGCTTCTGGAAGTGAACGCTCCTGCCTCCTCACGCTGAGGTACCGATGCCTGGCCCCTTGCCCCAAGCTCCATCCCCTCATCCCTGTCCCTTCTCTTCTTCCCTGTGAGGCTTCCTCAAGCAGAGACCTGCGTTGGCAGCCCCAGGGCAGGGGGCGCTGTCCTGACACTCCCTTCCTCTCCTCCCCCCTCCTGCAGGCCAGCCCCGTGAGGACGTCAGCTGCGGCTGCAGGGTCCCGATGGCAGCCGAGCCACTCACTGAGCTGGAGGCGGCCATTGAGACAGTGGTCACCACCTTCTTCACCTTCGCAGGGCGGGAAGGCCGGAAAGGCAGCCTCAGCGTCAACGAGTTTAAGGAGCTGGTCACTCAGCAGCTGCCTCATCTGCTCAGGGTAGTGGGGGAGGGTCTCTGGGTATGCAGTTTGGGGAACCAGGGACTGTGGGACACTGGGTCTGTGAGGAGATATTGCTGAGCATAAGGTGACCACAGGTGTACCGAGGACAAGGGTGTGGCAACTGCATGTGTAAATGGTTCAGGCTGTTCTTGCC
Source organism: Neotragus pygmaeus (assembly GCA_006410875.1). Lineage (NCBI taxonomy): Eukaryota > Metazoa > Chordata > Mammalia > Artiodactyla > Bovidae > Neotragus > Neotragus pygmaeus. The sequence continues at coordinate 55,745 of SJYV01023305.1, read as the reverse complement.
TGGTGTGTGTCTGTGTGTGACTAGGTAATACTATGAGTGCGTGTGTCTTGCTGCAAAGGGCTTTGTGCTCCTCTCAGACGATGCTGTTGGGTTCTTGTTGGGTCTCCCTGTGCCTCTCTGGTTTCATTTTCACAGCACAGGACTGGACCCAGAGCTGATTTCTGGAAGATTCATAGGCCATCAGAGCTGAAAGGAGGCCAAGAGAAAATATGGCCCAAAGTCCTCACTTCACATGTATAGAAACTGGGGCCCAGCTATGGGAAAGGGTTTGTTAAAAATAAAAACACAGCCAAACTCCAGAGTCGCAGAATCTCAAAGCAGGAGGTTCCTGTAAGTGGTTTGTGGTTATTCCCCACACTCTCTGGGAATCCCCTCGGTAATACACCTGGCAGCATAGTTCTTTCTCTCCTACTCAGAGGATGGGGTAGGGATTTACGTTTCATCTGCACTGAGTTGGCACATCATCCCAGGTTGTTCACAGTTTCATTTACATCCTTTCTGAAAATTCACAGGCACACGAAAGTGTGTGAAGATGGATTAAAAAAAAAACCAAAAACCCCCTACAAACTAGTCTCTGAAATCCATAGTCTATCAATCGCAACCTACATCCTTAAACTTCTCCCTTCCTCTCCTCACAGGAAATGTCAGGCTCTCCCCTGAAAATACAGCATTCCCTGTAGCCCTGTCAAATAATGACTGGTTTTTCTTCCAAATCTAATTCCTTCTGGGCCTGGAAATGCAGGTTGTGACCTCTTTGCTTTTCATTGCAACTTCCAAATGATAGTTTCTTCTCCTCCTCCTCCCCCACGCTCCCTCTCCCATCCCTGCTCTCCCCATCCCTTCTTCTTCTTTTTGGCTGCACCTGTGCGACTTAGCAGCAGCAGCAGCAGTGCATCTTGTGGGATTTTTTTTTAGTTCCCTGACCAGGGGTCAAACCCAGGCCCTTGGCAGTGAGAGCACAGAGTCCTAACCGCTGCACTGCCAGGAAATTCCATCTTCATCGTGAGACACTCAGCTCCTTGGAAGCTCATACACACGCCTGCCATTCTTGTACACCTTATAGCTCTTCAGCGTCTGGCTTACTGTTTTTCTTCTCATCATTACCACTGTCAGAATCCACACAGCTCATTCAACACCTGGGCCTTTTGATTTCTTGAGTTCCTTACTTTCATAGATTGTCTTCCTGCGTCTCAGCGTTCTTGCCTCTGTGCACCACTGCCCTGTTCAAGATTTTTAGATCCTGTCATTACCAGTGCGTCACCTCCACAGTCTTAGTTTCAGGCCTCTCCTCACCTGCCACCTCCTGTCATTCCAGTTCTATTCCTCTATCTCATTCCTCCACCCCACCACTCTGACTCCACTGGGCCCTTCAGTCTTTTGACCTTAATTAACACTTTTCCGTCTTCCATCGCCATCCCTCGAGACCTCATTTCCCTTCTTACCCTGCTGGGTGCTAAGGCTCACCACTCTAATCACTTGCTCAACTCCCCTTGATTCTCTTTCTTTCTGTCCTACTTATTTGGCAAAATCTCAACCCAGGTTAAATCCCGCATTTCAGCTCCATTAGGTTGCTGGTGAAACCCACCATTCTGAGTCCACATGGCTGAATTTGGCTGGAGAAAAATATACTTCCATGTTGACTTGTCTCACTTTATGACTGTTGGCAAAGCCTGGTCATTCTCCGTTTCCCTAATTGATTCATTCACCAGCCCTTTCAGATGGTTATTTCACAACGTTTCCTTTCTCCTCAACTCCAGGACCCATTCTCATAGTCTCCTTGTCACTGAGAACTTTTCTCACTGAGACAATATAAGCCATCACAAAACTTCCATGTGCTTCCTTGCCCAAATTTACTAACTGATCAGCGCGGTTCCTGCCTTCCTTCATGTCACGGGAATGATCTATCTCTGCTTTTAAAGCCGGTGCCTCTGCTGGTGCGCTAAGTCCCATCCCTTCTCACCTTCTGAAAGACATTACCCTCCCAACGCTTCCTCTCTTCTCTTGCATCATCAAAACTTCCCTCTGTAGGGACTTCCCTGGTGGTCCAGTGGTTAAGACTTCCCATTTCAATGCAGGGGACACGGGTTCGACCCCTAGTCAGGGAGCTGAGATCCCATACCTTGTGGCCAAAAAATCAAAATGTAAAGCAGAGGCAATACTCTAACAAATTTAACAAAGCCTTTTAAATTGGCCCACATTAAAAAAAATCTTAAAACTTCGCTCTCTACTAGATTGTTCTGATCAGTTTGCGAAAGCACTGTGCTACCTCCTGTCTTAAAAGGAAACTGCCCTTGACCCAGTAATTCCCTCCAGCTATGCCTTACATCTCTGCTTCCCTTGTAGTAAAACTCCTCAAAAGCAGGGAGAGTTATTTATGCTTGCCGTCCCTGGTTTTCCCCTCCTGGTTCAGAATGCACATCCCCTAGGAGTCTGCTAGGCCTACTCCTCATTTGACTCAGATGGCACATCCTCGGGGTGGCCCTCCTGTGCCACCGAGCACAGAAATCACCTCCTGTGCCCTGTCCCTTTGCCGTTGTTGAGTCGTTCAGTCATGTTGACTCTTTTGTGACCTCATGGACCGTAGCCTGCCAGGTTCCTTTGTCCATGGGATTTTCTAGGCAAGAACACTGGAGTGGGTTGCCATTTCCTTCTCCAGGGGAGTCTTCCTGACCCCGGAATTGAACTCTCCTCTCCACATCTTGTGCATTGCAGGTGGGTGCTTTACTGCTGAGATACCAGGGAAGCCTAAGACATCAGGACTGGTGTGTGCTTAGTTGCCCAGTCGTCTCTCTTTGCTACCCCTTGGACTCTAGCCCGCCAGGCTCCTCTGTCCATGGGATTTCCCAGGCAAGAATACTGGAGTGGGTTGTCATTTCCTGCCCTGGGGGATCTTCCCCACCCAGAGATCCAACCTGCGTCTCTTGCGTCTCCTGCACTGGCAGGTGGATTCTTTACTACTGTGCCACCTGGGAAGCCCTCTGCCCCCTTTACCCTAGAGCTGTTTTCTTTCAGGACAGTTTCTTCACAACAGCCTCCATTACATAATTTAATTTTATTTATTTTTAAGAAATTTATTTACTTATTTGACTGCGCCAAGTCTGAGTTGCAGCATGTGGGATCTAGCTCTCTGACCAGGGATTGAATCCAGGCCTCCTGCATTGCGAGCGTGGAGTCTTAGCTGTTGGACCACCGGGGAAGTTCCTCCGTTATATAATTTTCTGTTACCAAGAAGTAACATGCAATTTCCTTCCTTTCCATTGTAGGAAACATTTTTATTTTCATAAAGGTGAGGAATCTGCTCACTGTTCTATTTTCAGCACTTAGCGTAGTGTCTGACTCTTAGCTGTTGTTTAGCTGCTCAGTCTTGTCTGACTCTTTGTGACGCTACGGACTATAGCATGCCAGGCTTCCCTGCCCTTCACTGTCTCCTGGAGTTTGCTCAAACTCATGTTCGTTGAGTCAATGATGCCATCCAACCATCTCATCCTCTGTCGCCCCCTTCTCCTCCTGCCCCCAATCTTATCCATGTTTCCTTTCACATCCTTCAGTGCAGTTTTCTTCACAAAAGCTTAATATAGTTCTACATTTTCCATTTATTTTTTACTCTTTTAAGGGGAATCTTTCATATTATATTTCCAAAATGGTATTTGTTTTTGAGTATTAATATTGTCACCAGATACTTTATCATTTCTAATAGTTTTTTTTTTTTGGTGGGGGAAAGAAATACAGAATGGCAGCTAAGAGCATAAGCTCTGAGTTAGACAACCTAGGTTCAAATACAGGGTCTAGTTTGTCATCTGTGGTGAGTCCTTTAATCTTTCTGAGCCTTAATGTCTCATCTGTGAACTGGAACTCATAGTAATACCGTTCTTGTTGGATTGGTCTTGCATTTATTCAGTCAGTATTTATTGAGTGCCTACTCTGTCCTGTTCTGACATTGTCCTAGGCTTTGGGTTATAGTAGTGAACAAACCTCCACTATGTGCCAAACACTTTCCCAGGCATTGGTGTCATGGTGGTGGACAAGACAGACAAGGTCCGTGTGCTCCTAGAGCCTTTCATTCTGGCAGATTATGAAGACAATGATGGAAAGCATGTAATATGTTCAGCATAATGCTTGGAACAGTCAGCACTATTAAATGCTTATGCTTGTTGAAATGTTAGCTTTTATTGCTCTTTTTGGTTTTTCCTAGGTATACAATTATATAATTGCTAATATAACAAGGGGTGAGTTTACATCTTCTTTCTTAACAATTTTACCTTTTGTTTCTTTCTCTTGANCAAACAAAAAACAAGTTCATATATATGGATCAATGGAATAGAAGAGAGAGCCCCAAAATAAAACTACACACCTATGGTCAATTAATTTTCGACAAGGAGGCAAGAATACACAATGAAGAAAAGACACTCTCTTTAACAAATAATGCTGGGAAAGTTGAACAGCCACATGTAAATCAATGTGGATAGCATACACCCTCACACCATTCACAAAAATAGACTCAAAATGGCTTTAAACACTTAAGTACAAGACATGACATCATAAAACTTCTAAAAGTGAACAGAGGCAAAACATTCTGACATAAATCCTACCAATGTTTTCTTGGTTAGACTCCCAAGGCAATAGAAATAAAAATAAACAAATTGGACCTAATCAACTTACAAGCTTTTGTACAGCAAAGGAAACCATAAACAAGATGGAAAGACAACCTACCAAATGGGAGAAAATATTTGCAAACAACAAGGGCTTAATTTCCAAATATAAAAACAGCTCATACAACTCAATATCAAACAATCCAACCGAAAAATGAACAGAAGACCTAAATAGATATTTCTCCAAAGAAAACATATGATGTCTTCAGAATGGCCAACAGGCACATGAAAAGGTGTTCAACACCTCTAATTATTAGAGAAATTAAAATCAAAACTATGATATATTGATGGACATTAGGTACTTAAGAATTTATTTACAGGGCAGCAGTGGAGAAACAAACACAGAGAATAGACTTATGGACATGGGAGAGAGGAGGTGAGGGTGAGATGTGTGGAAAGAGTACCATGGAAATGTATACTACCATATGTAAAATACATAGCCAACAGGAATTTGCTGTATGGCTCAGGAAACTCATCAGGGGCTCTGTATGAATCTAGAGGGGTGGGATGGGGTGGCAGATGGGAGGGAGGTTCAAAAGGGATCGGATATATGTATGACTATGGCTGATTCATGTTGAGGTTGACATGAAAACAACAAAATTCTATAAAGCAATTATCCTCCAATAAAAAAAAAATTTTTTAACTATGATGTGGTGATCTCACACCAGTCAGAATAGTCATTATTTAAAAATATAAATCACAAACGCTGGAGAGGGTGTGAAAAAAAAAAAGGAACCCTCCTACACTGCTACTGGAATGTAAATTGGTACAGTTCAGTTCAGTTCAGTCGCTCAGTCATGCCCAACTCTTTGCAACCCCATGAACTGCAGCACGTCAGGTGTCCCTGCCCATCGCCAACTCCCAGAGTTTACCCAAACTCATGTCCATTGAGTTGGTGATGCCACCAACCATCTCAGCCTCTGTCATCCCCCTCTCCTCCCTGCTTCAATCTTTCCCAGCATCAGGGTCTTCGCATCAGGTGGCTGAAGTATTGGGAGTTTCAGCTTCAACATCAGTCCTTCCAATGAACATTCAGGACTGATTTCCTTTAGGATGGACTGGTTGGATCTCCTTGAAATCCAAGGGACTCTCAAGAGTCTCCTGCAACACCACAGTTCAAAACCATCAATTCTTCAGCACTCAGCTTTCTTTACAGTCCAACTCTCACATCCATCCATGACTACTGGAAAAACTATAGTCTTGACTAGATGGACTTTTTTTGGCCAAGTAACATCTCTGCTTTTTAATGTGCTGTCTAGGTTGGTCATAACTTTTCTAGCAAGGAGTAACCATCTTTTTATATCATGGCTGCAAGTCACCATTTGCAGTGATTTTGGAGCCCCTAAAAATAAAGTCTGACACTGTTTCCACTGTTTCTCCATCTATTTGCCATGAAGCTATGGGACTGGATGCCATGATCTTCGTTTTCTGAATGTTGAGCTTTAATCCAAATTTTCACTCTCCTCTTTCACTTTCATCAAGAGGCTCTTTAGTTCTTCTTTGCTTTCTGCCATAAGGGTAGTTCTATCTGCATATCTGAGGTTATTGATATTTCTCCCAGCATTCTTGATTCCAGCTTGTGATTCATCCAGCCCAGCACTTCTCATGATGTACTCTGCATATAAGTTAAATAAGCAAGGTAACAATATACAGCCTTGACCTACTCCTTTTCCTATTTGGGACCAATCTGTTGTTCTAACTGTTGCTTCCTGATCTGCATACAGATTTCTCAAGAGACAGGTTAGGTGGTTTGGTATTGCCATCTCTTTCAGAATTTTCCACAGTTTATTGTGATCCACACAGTAAAAGAATTTGGTGTAGTCAATAAAGCAGAAATAGATATTTTTCTGGAACTCTTGCTTTTTCGATGATCCAGCAGATGTTGGCAATTTGATCTCTGGTTCCTCTGCTTTTTCTAAATCCAACTTGAACATCTGGAAGTTCATGGTTTACATATTGTTGAAGCCTGACTTGGAAAATCTTGAGCATTACTTTTCTAGGGTGTGAGATGAGTGCAATTGTGCAGTAGTTTGATCATTCTTTGGCACTACCTTTCTTTGGGATTGGAATGAAAACTGACCTTTTCCAGTCCTGTGGCCACTGCTGAGTTTTCCAAATTTGCTGTCATATTGAGTGCAGCACTTTCACAGCATCATCTTTCAGGATTTGAAATAGCTCAACTGGAATTTCATCACCTCCACTAGCTTTGTTCGTAGTGATGCTTCCTAAGGCTGACTTAATTTCACATTCCAGGATGTCTGGCTCTAGATGAGTGATCACACACCATCATGATTATCTGGGTTGTGAAGATCTTTTTATACAGTTCTTTCATGTATTCTTGCCACCTTTTCTTAATATCTTCTGCTTCTGTTAGGTCCCTACCATTTCTGTCCTTTATTGAGCCCATCTTTGCATGAAATTTTCCCTTGGTATCTCTAATTTTCTTGAAGAGATCTCGTCTCTCCAATTCTATTGTTTTCCTCTATTTCTTTGTACTGATCACTGAGGAAGGCCTTCTTATCTCTCCAGCCACTATTAAAAAGTATGGAGATTCCTCAAAAAAACTGAAAGTAAAGTTGCCATATTATCCAGCAATCCCACTCCTGGGCATATTTCCAGATAAAGCTATAATTCAAAAAAATACATGCACCCCTACGTTCACAGCAGCACTATTCACAACATCCAAGACATGGAAACAACCTAAATGTTCACTGACAGATAAAGGGATAAAGAAGACATGGCATATATACAATGGGATCTACTCAGCCATAAAAAAATGAAACAATATCATTTGCAGCAACATGGATGGACCTAGAGATTATTATCCTAAGTGAAGTAAGTCAGAAAGACAAATACCATATGATACCATTTATATGTGGAATCTAAAACATGACACAAATGAGCTTATCTACAACAGATTCACAGAGAGAACAGACTTGTGATTACCAGGGAGGAGGGATGTAGGGGATGGATGAACTGGGAGTTTGGGATTAGCAGATGTAAACTGTTATAAATAGAATGGGTAAACAACAAGGTCCTACTGCATAGCACAGGGAACTATATTCAATACCCTGTGATAAATCATAATGGAAATGAACAAGGGAAAGATATATATATTTAGAACCAAATTACTTTGCTGTACAGCAGAAATTAATACACTACTTGAAAAAACTAATTAAAAAAAAGAAAAGCTCACAGATACAGAAAAAAACATTGCTGGTTTCCTGAGGTTGAGGTGGGAGATGAAAGAAATGAGTTAAGGGAGTCAAATTTCCAATTATAAAAAGTACAAATTTCCAATTATAAAAAATAAGTAGTGGGTTCATAATGTACAGCATAGAGACTAATAATGTCATACTGCATATCTGAAAATTGCTAAGAGATTAAATTTTTAAAGTTCTCATCTTAAGAAAAAAATCACTAATTATGTATGGTGATGGATGTTCAGTTCAGTTCAGTTCAGTTCAGTCATTCAGTCGTGTCTGACTCTCTGAGACCCCACGAATCGCAGCACGCCAGGCCTCCCTGTCCATCACCATCTCCCAGAGTTCACTCAGACTCGCGTCCATCGNGGAGACCTAGGCAGAGATGTGGTCTGCGAGCTGTCCTCTCTTCCCCTCGTCCTGGCGCCCAGGCCCTGTGAGGCGTGAGGCAGTGAGATGGCGGACTCCTACACGGAGCTAGAGAAGGCGGTGGTCGTCCTGGTGGAAAACTTCTACAAATACGTCTCCAAGCACAGCCTGGTCAAGAACAAGATCAGCAAGAGCAGCTTCCGGAAGATGCTTCAGAAAGAGCTCAACCATATGCTGACGGTGAGGTTCCCCCCACTCAAAGGCCTGGCTCTCCTCAGCCGCCAAAGCCCTGTCCCCTCTGGGTATCCTTCCCGACTGCTTTCTCTGTCCTTTCAGAGTTCCCCCCAAAACCAGGGTCTCAACCCCATGCAGCCCTCTGTCTTCAGCGTGCCCGGGCCTGAGCCAGTGAGGGCTCTGTCCCCGTTTCCCAAAGGCAGCAGCAGCCCAGGCCTGGGGTCCTGCCTGGGGCCACTGTAGAGCCACCACATCAGCACTGCTGATCCTTGATTCTCCCCCAGGACACGGGGAACCGGAAGGCTGCCGACAAGCTCATCCAGGACCTGGATGCCAACCACGACGGACGCATCAGCTTTGACGAGTACTGGACCTTGATAGGCGGCATCACCAGTCCTATCGCCAACCTCATTCGCCAGCAGGAGCAGCAGAACAGCTAGTCCCTTCCCCCATGCCCGTCCTAGGCTGCCTCCTCAGCCTCCTCTGCCCACCCAGGCCCCGTCCTCTCTTCTCCCTCTAGACCCTCTTCGGACCATAGCTGAACAGGGTAAGGGGAAATGTCAGGGCCCCTTTGTGAGTGTCTCAGTCTGGGGGTGCCTCCCTGTGGGTCTCAGTCCCTGGAGCCAGCGGACCCTGGGGCCCCTCTGTGACAATGCTGTATGGGGACCCGAGAGTTTCCCTACCTGTTCAGTCCATCTACCCTTCTGACTTCCGATGTTCCTGCCTGATTCCGGGCCTCTCCTGACCTCAGAGGTCAGTTTGCTGCTTCAGGTCTCCGGGGTTCCTGGCAGCACCAGCAGGGACTTCTCTCTCGCTCTCCCCTCAGCCCCTCTGCTGGGTAGAGGAGACTTCCAGGGATTGTCCTCCAGCTGCCTCTGTGTCTGGGAACAGGGTCGATCCTCCTCCCTCCTCTTCAGCCGCTGAAATGGGAAAAAGGCTGGATCTAGAGTTTTCCTCCCCCTCACCCAGTCCCTCTGTCATGTTTATTAAAGCCTTTCCACTTCTTGGAACCTCCTCAGGCTTTGGTGATCTTTGCCAGGGGTCCTAAGGCAAGAGAGCTGCTAGGGGGAATCTCCTGAGAAACCCCAAGGGCAGAGGAAGAAAGAAGGACTCTGGGACCCTGCAGGTGCTGTCACCAGTAGGTCAGCAACTTCTTCCTCCCTCCTTGGAGGGCCAAGGTCACATGTCATTACCTCTGGGCCCTCTTAGCCTAAACTCAGCTCACATTCAACTTCTGGGCACACAGTGCACCCCATTTGGTTCTCACTGTAGTTCCTGGAGAGAGGGGCCACAACTCTCATGTTGAATCATGAGTAGGACTGAGATACTGAATTCTCATCAATAGATTATTCTAGTACACAGAGAAGTTTATGGGATGACGAAGTGGGGTACAAAGAAGGAGGGGTGTGGGAGGCTAGAGTTAGGTGTTACACCTGATGTGGGGGACAGTGACAGCTTCTGTGTTTCTTCCCTGCCATGGAAAGACGGACCAATGCCCCAGGAGAAATAGGGCAGGAGGTCCAGCCTGCAGGGCTCTGGATCAGTGGTTTTCAACTCCAGGAAGGGTACCCCAAGGTTTAAGGTTTTTCAAAAGATGCACAGTCATAAACAGTTTTACAGTTTTATTGGAATCCATTACCAATCCTCAACCTTCTAAAAGTGACCTGCCTCAGTATGAGCTTGCGGTCAAACTATATGTTTAATATGGTGCCATTTGTCTATTTGTTACTTGTTTCTTTTTTTTTTTTTTTGCTTTTTGTTACTTTTTTTTTGGTGTCATCAGTTTAGTTTAATTTAGTCACTCGGTCGTGTCTGACTGACTCTTTGCGACCCCGTGGACTGCAGCATGCCAGGTCTCCCTGTCCATCACCAACTCCCAGAGCTTGCTCAAACTCATGTCCATCGAGTTGGTGATGCCATCCAACCATCTCTTCTTGTCATCCCCTTCTCCTCCTGCCTTCAGTCTTTCCCAGCATCAGGGTCTTTTCCAATGAGTCAGTTTTTTC
>SJYV01023305.1:30801-41608 GCA_006410875.1 Neotragus pygmaeus | reverse complement strand
CAGGTCTCCCTGTCCATCACCAACTCCCAGAACTTGCTCAAACTCATGTCCATCGAGTTGGTGATGCCATCCAACCATCTCATCTTGTCATCCCCTTCTCCTCCTGCCTTCAGTCTTTCCCAGCATCAGGGTCTTTTCCAATGAGTCAGTTTTTTTCACATCAGGTGGCCACAGGATTTGATGTCAAGGAATGCTTGCTTGTTACAATGTCCTGAGGATGTCTCCCTAAGTTTTCTTCTATGAGTTTCATAGTTTCAGGTCTATGTTCAGGTTCCCATTTGAGTTAATTTTTGTATATGGTATAAGGTAAGGGTCCAGGTTCATTCCTTTGTATATGAATATCCAGTTTTCCTAATACCATTTGTTGAAGAGACTATCACTTTTCCATTGTGTGGTGTTGATATCCTTATTGAAAATCATTCCATCAAATACATGAGGGTGTAGTTTTGGGCTCTCCATTCTGGCCCATTGGCCTGTATGTCTGTCGTTTTGCCTGTTCGTACTGTTTGGATTACTGTAGCTTTGTAATGTGTTTTGAAATCAGGACGTGGGAGGCCTCCAGCTTTATTCTTCTTTCTCAAGATTGTTTTGATTACTTGGGGTCCTTTGAGATTCCATATGAATTTTAGGATAGTTTTTTTTCTATTTCTGAAAAAAATGCCATTGGGATTTTGATAGGGATTTCATTTAATCTCTAGGTCACTTTGGATAGTATGAACATTAAACTGTATTAAGTCTTCCAGTCCGTGAATTTGGGATGTCTTTCCCTTTATTTGTGACTTCCTTAATTCAGCAATCTTTTATAGTTTTCTGTGTTCAAGGCTTTTGCCAAGGACTCGATGTGGTAGTTCCTTAAAGCCTAAGGTGTGAGGATGCCATGAAAGGTCCCGGAGGCAACTCAGAATAGAGCTCCCTTCACTGTCCCTGGTTTGTGCCTGGAGACCAATACTTTACCCATCAAGAGTTTAGAACAGCAGGTGGGAAATGAGCAGATGTGTGACCCCAGTTCATGGCTTATTTTTAGAGGGTTCTAAGTGTAACCCTAGAGCACTGGAGATGACGCTGAGTTCAGTGGAGGTCAGAGAAGCTTACCAACAGTCACTGCTCAGGCTCCAGGGCCTGGAGCCAGAGAGGCCCCAAAGGAACAAAAGCAGCCACTTCGAGGTCAGGCAGCTCGGCTGGAGGCCTCCCTGGGGAGGCTTGAGGCCAGCAAAGGGCCAGGCTTTCTCCCTCACCCAGGAGTCAGGGACCAGATGGCCTGAGCAGGGCCTGAGCAGAACAGGGGGATGGAGCCCAGAAAGAGGCTCCTGTGGGGGTCCCACAGTGGAGCTGAGAAGGGTCCTTCTGTCTGGGGTCTCACACTGGCCTGGCCTAGTGTCTAAACTATTGGGACTCAGGGGGTGGGTACCCAATAAATTGTGCCCATCAAACCCATGTGTCCCCAGGCTTGTCATTCTACNCCACAGTGGAGCTGAGAAGGGTCCTTCTGTCTGGGGTCTCACACTGGCCTGGCCTAGTGTCTAAACTATTGGGACTAAGGGGGTGGGTACCCAATAAATTGTGCCCATCAAACCCATGTGTCCCCAGGCTTGTCATTCTACAGGGTGAGAACCTGGCTTATCTTGCCACATTAGGGTAAGAACCCTAAAACCACCTGGGTCAGCTTTTGTATTTCCTATACATTTTGGTTTTCAGTTCCATTTCTATTCCTAGTAAAGTCCCTTTCAGAAAACAAAACAGTCCTTTCTGTAAGTCCAGTGTTAAAAATTTTAAAAAACTTTTCTCATCCAAGGCTGTTGTGGTCCTCCTGGCAGCCCTATGAGATGGGGATCATAATCCACATTTTACAGATGAAGATATCGAGGCTCAGAGAATTGACGTGACTTAGTTAGAGACGCGCTGCTGATCTGACCCGCGGACCTGTGCTCAGGCCCCTGCCATTACTAACTCTGTGTGGACTGCCTGAAGGGCAGAGGTCTGTATCTTGGCCCCAGTGATTATGAAGCATTTAAGCCCCTTACAGGTCCTGGATGGTGGTTTGGTTTCTTCTGCTGAGGATGCATTCATTTATTTATTCATTTACTCAGTCAGAGCATAGTACTTTGGGGTCTTCCCTGGTCCAGTTGTTAAGAATTCGAGCTTCCACTGTTAGGAGTGTAAGGAGCGTGTGTGTGTTCCATCCGGCAGTGCAGCCAAAAAAATAAATAAAAATTAAAAAAAAAATGAATATAGTACTTATATGTGCCAGGCACAGTAGATAGTGCAGTAAAAAGAGAAGGAAAAATATGTTTCCTGATTTTATGGGACTTTCAGTTTAGAGAAAACAACAAATAACCATGCAATCACACAAACAAGTGGATGATTACAAAGTGAGGTCAACTGCCAAGGGATCATATTTACAGCAATTTTTTTTTCCCTTGCATCAGGCCTCTTGTGGGATCTTGGTTCCTGGATCAGGGATCAAACCTGGGTCATGATAGTGAAAGCACTGAGTCCTAAACACTGGACCATAGGTAATTCCAAACACTGGCCCATAGGGAATTCCAAACACCGGACCATAGGGAATGCCCTATAGTATTTTTAAACAAAGAAACCTGACTTAGTCTGGGAGTGGGAAGTGACCTTGTGGAAGTGACTCTTGAGATTTAAAAGATAAGCAAAAGTTATCCAGGCAAGGGGAAGACTGTGAAAGTAAAGTTGAGGGGAAGAAGTGCTACCCAAATAGAAAGACCATCATATGCAAAGTTTCTGTGGTAGGAAGCTCCTTTTTACTGAGGGAAAGTGAGTGTGGCTAAAGCCCAATAATAAGATGAGGCTGGAGAGTTCCCTCAGGGGCATGTTAAGGATTTACAGCCATTGAATAGTTTTTTTCAGCAATGTGAGCATGTGTGTGTGTGTGGGCACTTGGGTGTGTGATGTGCTCAGATTTGCATTTTGAAAATGTTCACTTATTTTGCCACATGGAAAAGATTAAGAGAGGGGGTAAAGTAGGGGCAGGGAGACCAGTGAAGAGATAGTTTAACAAATAATAGTTAATTGTTACTGAGCACTTACTCTATATGCGGTTTCTCTGGTGGCTCTCTGGTTTTCTCCAGTGAAGGACAAGGAAGCCTGGCATGCTGCAGTCCCTGGGGCCACAAAGTGTCAGACACAACTGAATGACTGAGCAACAAGGGGTGACTCAGTGGTTAAGAGTCCATCTGCCTAATGCAGGAGATTCGAGTTTGATCCCTGGGTCAGAAAGATCCCCTGGAGAATGAAACAGCAGCTAATTCCCCTATTCTTGCTGAGAATTCCCATGGACAAAGGAACCTGGTGGGCTGCGGTCCATAGCATCGCAAAGAGTTGGATCAGATACGACTTAGCAACTTAACAAACAAACATACTCTATACAGGCACAATTCTGAGTGTTTCACACATATTAAAACCCTAATCCCCAGAACCCAGCGGAGTAAGTACTTCTGTTATCCCCATTTGACAGGTGAGGAAACCGAGGCACAGAGAAGTTGCATAACTTACCAGAGATCATACAACTGATAAGCGGTGGGACCCAGGCAGTCTGATTTGGGAGCTGCGGCTCTCAGCTACGGCTGTCTCCTGAACTGCGGTGGAGAGAGTGAGCGTGCAGGTGCATTTACCCCAGTCAGCATGTACTTGTTTAGTGCTTACTACCTGCCGGCCAGAATTCTATCTCTGGGGAGCTTGGAGTCTAGTCAGGTGGAGATACACGAACAGCAAGCAAACAAGGAAATCATATGGTGTGTAAAGAAGAATAAAACAGAGATGAAGAACAGCGAGTTGTGGGGAGAGGAGTGGTGGGGAGATGTGAGACGCAGATGCATTTGTGAGAGATTTAGGGGGTAAAATCATCAGGTCTTGATGGATTGGACATATGGACCAAGGAGAGGCAGGTGTCCAGGAGACCGATATTTCTGACTTGTGAAACCAGATGGATGGTGGTGCCATTTATTGGCACAGGGAAAACTGGAGGAGGCCTAGATTTGGGGGAGTAGGTGTGTGGATATAGCAAGTTTAGTTTTATGTAGTAATGTCAAAGAAGTCGTTGGATATACGTATCCAGAGTTCAGAGGACAGGGCTGGATTGGCAGGTTGGGAAGCTGAAACATACAGACGGAAACCTAAGCATTGGGCATGGATGAGCTTGCAAGGGGTAGAGAGTGAAAGGAGAAGAGAAGAGGTTCTGTCTAAAGAGCATCTGCAATTCTGACACCAATTCCAATTTTAGAGTGTGAGTTTTTCCCCCACGTCACCAAGCAGGGTGTCCTAAACTCAGCTCAATTCTGACACTTCTATCTACCAGAAGACAGCATCAGACCCAGCAGTTAAGGGTTCAGTCCTACAAAACGTGCCCCCAAACTCTCCCACTTCAGTTACGAATCGAAAGTCTGTCTATAAAGAGAGGTTTTCACAACCTCTTCTTTCAGTTGCTGCTGCTGCTGCTAAGTCACTCAGTCATGTCTGACTCTGTGCGACCCCATAGACGGCAGCCCACCAGGCTCCCCGCTCCCTGGGATTCTCCAGGCAAGAACACTGGAGTGGGTTGCCGTTTCCTTCTCCAATGCATGAAAGTGAAAATTTAGTCCTAGAGCACAATTCTCTTCCCCAGATGGTCACGCGGCATCTCCCTCCTCTCCTTAAGATCTTTGGTCAAATGTCACTCTCTCCATAGAGCCTTCCTGATCACTTTAGTTAAAACTGAACCTCTCCACAGGCTGGTATACCCTATTCGCACTTCCTGCTTTATCTTTCCTCATGGCACTCATGACCTCTAAAATTCCACGTGTTTTTAGTTTTTCTTCACTGTGTATTGCAAGCACCACAAGGGAAGATTTTACTGTCTCAGTTGTTCACTGCCGTGTCCCCAGTGCCTAGCACACAGTAAGTACTTAATATTTGCTGGGTTTTCCCAGGTGGCTCAGTGGTAAAGAACCTGCCTGCCAGTGCAGGAGACGCAGGAGACTGGGTTCAGTCCCTGGGTTGGGAAGATCTGGAGAAGGAAACGGCAACCCCCTCCAGTATTCTTTTTTTTAATTTTACTTTACAATATTGTATTGGTTTTGCCACACAGCAACATGAATCGGCCACGGGTGTACACGTTTCCCATCCTGAACCCCCCTCCCGCCTCCCTCCCTGTACCATTCCTCTGGGTCATCCCAGTGCACCAGCCCCAAGCAATCTGTCTCATGCATCGAACCTGAACTGGCTATTCATTTCACACATGATATTGTACATGTTTCAGTGCCATTCTCCCAAATCATCCTACCCTCTCCCTCTCCCACAGAGTCCAAAAAACTGTTCTATACATCTGTGTCTCTTTTGCTGTCTTGCATACACAGGGTCATCATTACCATCTTTCTAAATTCCATATGTATGCGTTAGTATACTATATTGGTGTTTTTCTTTCTGGCTTACTTCACTCTGTATAATAGGCTCCAGTTTCATCCACCTCATTAGAACTGATTCAAATGTATTCATTTTAATGGCTGAGTAATACTCCATTGTGTATATGTAGCACAGCTTTCTCATCCATTCATCTGCTGATGGACATCTAGGTTGCTTCCATGTCCCACTCTCCAGTATTCTTGCTTGGGAAATCCCACAGACAGAGGAGCCTGGCGGGCTATATAGTTCACGGGGTCACAAAGAGTCAGATACAACTGAGCACGCGCGCACACACACACATACACTCACACACACACTGTTTGTTGAACAAGTGAGCTTCCACGTGGGTGACTCACAGTACACGAAACTGACCAAGTCCAACAACAAACTCTTGGTTCTCCTCGTGATCTGTGTCCTCAACCCCAGCTCCCATGTTAATGGTGCTATCATCTGTACATGTTCAAGTCAAATCCAGAAGTCTTCCTGGGTTCTTCCTTACGTCTTACTCACCATACCTAATTGATCAGCAAGTTCTTTTATTTAAAAATAAATCTCAAAATATTCACTTCTTTCTCTCTATAATGCCCTTCCCATCACCTCATTAATCTTTTAATTAAAAATTTAAAAAAATTTCTTTTGGCCACGTGACATGCAGGATCTTAGTTCCTTGACCAGGGATCAAACCCGTGCCCCATGCAATGAAAGCACAGAGTCTTAACCACTGAACTACCACCCTTCCCATCATTTCAAAGCCATCACTATCTCCCTGTCACTGCAAGGGCCAGTCTTCTCTGCTTCCCACAAATCCTGCTTCAATTCATTCTTGAAATAACTGCCAACGTCATCTTTTCTCCTTCTAAAGGAATGCCCATGACTCATATCCATCAGTAGCAGCAACAAGAACAATAAATTAAGCAGCAAGTTACAGAGAAGAAAGAAAAAAATTAATCACTATCCCACTGTCCAGAAATAAGCATTAACCATTTGTTGAACACCATTTGGTGCTCTCTCCTTCAGTACAGACAGCTAGAAAGACTGATAGATAGATTACAGAAGAAAAAGTTATAAAAATGGGAACATGTTATTTATAATAAAAGAAGCTATTTTAAGTTTTGCTTGTAGATAAAAGGGACAAGTAGCAGAGGGAAAATGAACAAATTACTGAATTTCAGGTAATTTATTTTTAATCATAAGAAATATTAATGTGTAAAAGAGTCAGAGATAAAAAAACAATTGCCCATCACCTACCNTTTATAATAAAAGAAGCTATTTTAAGTTTTGCTTGTAGATAAAAGGGACAAGTAGCAGAGGGAAAATGAACAAATTACTGAATTTCAGGTAATTTATTTTTAATCATAAGAAATATTAATGTGTAAAAGAGTCAGAGATAAAAAAACAATTGCTCATCACCTACCAGAAGGATGAGGAAACCAGTATATTTATGCTTACTTCCATTTCCCCTCTCCCAATCTACTAATTGCTGAGAGTTATATTAGTTAATTTTAAAATGTTGACATATACAATATTTACATTCTGTTTTTGTAACCACCATTTCCAAGGCACGTTTAGTTTTAGTTCTATGAATTCAGCACTCACAAATAGACCTTTTAGCCTGGCTTCATTTCAGCATCCTTTATTTGAGTAATTATTTGGTTGATTGGATTTCAAAAGGCTCTTGGCTTCTGTATTTCCTGAGTTCTTTCAGCTTGAGACTTGCTGCTTGGCAGGGCATAAAATTCTCAGGTCCTACATTCTTTCTCTCTGAACCCTGTAGACATGGCTCCTCCATTTGCTGCCAATGCGAGTTCCATGGGAAAATCTCAGGCTAAACAACTTTTCCTACCTTGTCTAAGGCTTACTTTCCCTTCATGGATGCTCTTTCCTTTCATATTCTTTTTCTACTCTTTTAATGATGAAATATTTCCTGTATATAGAAAAGTACAGAAAATAGCACAGTATCCAATCATAATCTTTTCTGAATTTAAACGTTAAAAAATATTTGCTTTAGGTCCCTTAAAACAATCAAAACTTACAGATCTAGGTGAAGGCCTCCACGTGCAATCCTTTATTGCACTGACCTTCTCCACAGCTGTAGCCAATGTTGGGGAGGAAGAAATTTTCCTCTGCCCTCATAGGTTCTTTTGACTGGTCTAAGAATTGAATTGACATGAGACCAATTCACAGGAGAAGAACAAACAAAAGTTTAATAATATGTATATGTGGGAGAGACCCAGGAAAACCGCATATCACTATCTCATCAGAATGGGCAAAACCCTCACTTTGAGTAACATCTTCAACCAAAGACAAAACAGGAATTTGGGGGGCAGTGGTTTGGAACTTCAGAGGGAAGGAAGATAATTCAGTCGGAGATAGAAAAGCAAATATTTGGTAAATAAATGTTTGCTGGGCCGTGAGGAGACAATGGGACACGAGTGGACTCTGATCTTGCCCTACCACACCTAGCCTAGATTCTGTGCAGATAACTTTGGTGATAGCTTTGTTTTGGCTTTTATCTTAATTCTTTAGGTGGCGCACTGGATAGGAATCCACCTGCCAGTGCAGGGGGACATGGATTTGATCCTTGATTCTGGAAGATTCCACATGCTGTGGAGCAACTAAGCCCACACGCCACAACTACTGAGTCTCTGTGCCAAAACCACTGAAGCCCAGGCATCTAAAGCCTGTTCTCTGCAACAGGAAAAGCCACTCGATGAGAATCCAGGGCGCTGCACGGAGCAGTAGCACCCCTCCCTCCTCACTCCCCGGCCACTGCTGGCTGCAACCAGAGAAAACCCACGCAAGGCAACACATATCCAGCTCAAGCAGAAAATAAATACATATATTTTTGGCAGCTAAGGAGGAGGTAAAAAAGGTGCAAACAGCTGGTTCATTGGAAAAGACCCTGATGCTGGGAAACTTTGAAGGCAAAAGGAAAAGGGGGTGGCACAGGATG
Source organism: Neotragus pygmaeus (assembly GCA_006410875.1). Taxonomy (NCBI): domain Eukaryota; kingdom Metazoa; phylum Chordata; class Mammalia; order Artiodactyla; family Bovidae; genus Neotragus; species Neotragus pygmaeus. The sequence goes on along the minus strand of SJYV01023305.1, from coordinate 33,252 downwards.
AGATGGTTAGATAGCATCACTGACTCAATGGACAGGAATTTTGAACAAACTAAAGGAGATAGTTGGAGAAGGCAATGGCACCCCACTCCAATACTCTTGCCTGGAAAATCCCATGGGTGGAGGAGCCTGGTANACAGCAAAGGGACTCAGCTATATATATATATATATACATGTAAATATTTAAAACATTTCTTTTAAATGTTTCTCTTGTATGCAAAATATTGCTGAAAATAATTTTAAACCCAATCTGAGAATCTTTTAAGAAGTATGTTTCTTTTGTTCATCTTTATTACAGACACTGGAACTTCCCTGATGGCTCAGGTAGTAAAGAGTCTGCCCGCAATGCAGGAGACTCAGGTTCGAGCCCTGGGTTGGGGAGATTCCCTGGAGAAGGGCATGGCAACCCACTCCAGTATTCTTGCCTGGAGAATTCTGTGGACAAGAGAGCCTGGCGGGCTACAGTCCATGGGGTCTCAAAGAGTCATACAGGACTGAGCTGATAACACACATTACAGATATCTATATAGTATTAAGACTTATTCTGCCATTTTATTTTGATTTTTCATATAGTGTGCTTTTTTGGTCATCCCCCGCCCCCTTTTTTCTTTCTTGCTTTCCAATGGATAAAGCCAACTTTCTTCTTATATATCAAAAGTTATACCTTCTGTATTTAAAAAATGTTGTAACTGCTTTAACTTAACCCCATGTTCCTCCTTGGAATAATTTCTAAGTGTATCATTCATTTTATATTTCCCTTAACAGGAAAAGTATTTTTTCACACCCTCATATTCTTTTAGTCTTGTCCTTTCTTCTCTCTCTTATCCCATCATCTTGACAGTCCCTAAAATTCAGGTTCTTCTTTTGCTTAAGTCCTCAACCAAATGCTAGCTAACTTGCCCTTCAAGTGCTTTCTTTCAGGCTGATAATAAAATTCTGTGCCAAGGCCCTTTTCTTTTTGCAAATATAACCTGCAACAGCTGGAGATTCTGCTCTCCAACTAACCATTTCATTCTCTCTCTCCTCATTGCCCTTTGGCCTTTTAAAATAATCATATTTTATTTTATTTTTTTGCCACACTACACAGCTTGTGGGATCTTAGTTCCCTGGAGTTGTCCCCTTTCCCTCCTCTCCCCTGAAGTGGAATCACAGAGTTCTAACCACTGGACTGCACTGAGGATATTTTTTAATACCCTCACATTTGATTGACTATTTGGCTCTTTGCAAGATTTCTTTGAATATTTTAAAACATTGTGGTAACCTGCTATGAAGCACAGGAAGCTCACCTGGCACTCTGTGATGACCTAGATGGGTGGGAAGGAAGTCCAAGAGGGAGGGGATATATGTACACATATAGCTGATTCACTTCATGTATAGCAGAAGCTAACACAACATTGTAAAGCAGTTATATTCCAATAAAAAAGAAAACTAGGAAAAAAACTGCTATTTTTGTCTTCTTGCATTTAATGTTTCTGTTGAGGAGTCTGATGTCACTTTGATTTTTGTTCCTTTGTATTTCTTTTGAAGATATTTAGAATTCTATCTGATCTGAAGTTCTTAAATTTCCATATGAGTTTGAATGTGTTTCCCCCCTCCCCCCTCTTAGTTACCCCAGTTACCACTTAGCAAATGCGTTCAACCTGAGACCTTTCACCTTTCTCTAATTCTCAGAAATCCATTACCATGTTTCTTCAGGTATATCTGCCCCCTTTTTTTCTTCCGCTCTTTGGGGAATCCTATTATCCTGATTTCACACTTTTTATGTCATTTTGCATCTTTTGAAATATTCCGTCTCTTTAATCTTTTCTTCTGCCCTTTGGGAGACTTTGTTTTCTTGGGTTCCAAAATCACTGCAGATGGTGACTACAGCCATAAAATTAAAAGACGCTTGCTCCTTGGAAGAAAAGCTATGATGAACCTAAACACCATATTAAAAAGCAGAGACATTACTTTCCTGACAAAAGTCCATATAGTCAAAGCTATGGTTTTTCCAGTATTCATGGAGACGGATGTGAGTTGGACCATAAAGAAGGCTGGGCTCCAAAGAATTGATGCTTTTGAACTGTGGTGTTGGAGAAGACTCTTGAGAGTCCCTTGGACTGCAAGGAGATCCAAACAGTCAGTTCTAAAGGAGATCAGTCCTGAATATCCATTTGAAGGACTGATGCTGAAGCTGAAACTCCAATACTTTGGCTAACTGATACAAAGAACTGACTCATTGGAAAAGACCCTGATGCTGGGAAAGATTGAGGACTGGAGGAGAAGACAACAGAAGGTGAGATGGTTGGGTGGCATCATCAACTCAACGAACATGAGTTTGAGCAAGCTCTGGGAGATGGTGATGTACAGGGAAGCCTGGCGTGCTGCAGTTCACGGGGTCGCAAAGAGCTGGACACAACTGAGGAACTGAACTGAACTGAACTGGGAGATTCAGCCTGATCTCCCAGTTCACCC
>SJYV01023305.1:0-15159 GCA_006410875.1 Neotragus pygmaeus | reverse complement strand
GGTCCCATCACTTCATGGCAAATAGATGGGGAAACAGTGGCAACAGTGGCTGACTTTATTTTTGGAGGCTCCAAAATCACTGCAGATGGTGACTGCAGCCATGAAATTAAAAGACACTTATTACTCCTTGGAAGGAAAGCTATGACCAACCTAGACAGCATATTAAAAAGCAGGGGCATTACTTTGCCAACATAAGTCTATCTAGTTATAACCATGGTTTTTCCAGTAGTCATGTATGGATGTGAGAGTTAGATTATAAAGAAAGCTGAGCACTGAAGAATTGATGCTTCTGAACTGTGGTGTTGGAGAAGACTCTTGAGAGTCCCTTGATTGCAAGGAGATCCAACCAGTCAATCCTAAAGGAGATCAGTCCTGAATACTCATTGGAAGGACTGATGCTGAAGTGAAACTCCAATACTGTGGCCACCTGATGTGAAGAACTGACTCATTCGAAAAGACACTGATACTGGGAAAGATTGAAGGCAGGAGGAGAAGGGGGTGACAGAGGATGAGATGGTTGGATGGCATCACCGACTTGATGGACATAAGTTTGAGGAAGCTCTGGGAGTTGGTGATGGACAGGGAAGCCTGGTGTGCTGCAATCCATGGGGTCGCAAAGAGTGGGACACGATTGAACGACTGAACTGAACTGAGGAGGAATTTCCCTGGCGGTCCAGTGTTTAAGATTCTGAGCTTCCAGTTCAGGGGTACTTGTTTGATCCTTGGTCAGGGAACTAAAGTCTCACATACTTCACAGTGTGGCTAAAAAAAATATAAAGAATGAGTAGGAGATTGACGACAAAGGTGCCTATAGTCAAAGCTATGGTTTTCCAGTAGTCATGTATGGATGTGAGAATTGGACTGAAAAGAAGGCTGATTGCCAAAGAATTGATGCTTTAGAGCTGTGGTCCTGGAGAAGAATCTTGAGAGTCCCTTGGCCTGCAAGGAGATCAAACCATTCAATCCTAAAGGAAATCAGTCCTGAATATTCATTGGAAGGACTGATGCTGAAGCTGAAGCTCCAATACTTTGGCCACCTGATGTGAAGAGCTGAATCATTGGAAAAGACCCTGATTCTGGGAAAGATTGAGAGGAGGCAAGAGGAGAAGGGGGCAACAGAGGATGAGATGGTTGGATGGCATCATCGACTTGATGAACATGAGTTTAAGCAAACTCTGGGAGACAGTGAAGGACAGGGAAGCCTGGAGTGCTGCAGTCCATGGGGCCGCAAAGAGTCTGACATGACTGAGCGACTGAAAACAACAGCAGATCGACAGGGGGATGAGCAAGAAGAGGCTTCTTCCTGAGAGAATGAATGGCTTGGGCAAGGGCTCAGAGTCCCGGAAGGGCATGGCATGTGCCTCAACACAGCTGGGTACCTAGGAAGGTGTACCACGCTGGGTAGCCTTCTCCTAAAGAGATGACTCAGTGTTTTTACCTGCGGAGTGACATGGTCAGATCTGAATTTTAGGAAGATCACCCTGGTGGCAGAACTGAGAATGGCTCAGAGTTGGGGACAAGGTTAGAGGTGGGGGAAAAGGACAGATGTACTTACGATAGCCTAGGAGCAAGGTGATACAGCGGGATCTCAGGCAGCGTAGACAAAACTGAGCAGTATTTAGGAGGTCAGGTCACCTGACCTGCGTAACTGGATGGCAGTAAGGGGAGGATGGGAAGACAGCCAAGTTTTTGATTTGGGTCACTGTGTGAAGAGGTATTATTTGTTGCAACAATAAGAGTCAAGGAAGGTGGCAGATTCTGAGGAAGTTTTTTTTTTTCTGTTTTTTTTTTTTTTTAAACTTATTTTAGATTCAAGCCAGAGTGCATCTGGAGGGAAAGGAAGAGGNATTATTTGTTGCAACAATAAGAGTCAAGGAAGGTGGCAGATTCTGAGGAAGTTTTTTTTTTTCTGTTTTTTTTTTTTTAAACTTATTTTAAGATTCAAGCCAGAGTGCATCTGGAGGGAAAGGAAGAGGGGTCATTGAAGATGTCAGACCAGAGCAGGCAGAGAGATGGGCTCCTAGGTACTGGATGAGGTCCAGAAAGAAGACTCAAAGGTTGGGTATGATGTGAGGGGATGGCTGGTTGGTCTGTACAGGAATCAGAAGGTTAAGATTCTAGGGGATTCTTTTTTTTTGATGTGGACCATTTGAAAAAAAAAGTCTATATAGAATTTGTTACAAAAATGCTTTGGTTTCATGTTTTGGCATTTTGGCCACAAAGCATATAGAATCTTAGCTCCCCAACCAGAGATTGAACCCACACCCCCCACATTGGAAGGTGCGGTCTTAACCAATGGACCGTGAGGGAAGTCCCTAGGGGATTCTTGATGACTGGCTCTTCTAGGTAGGTTTGCCATTGTGGCCACCTGTGTTTAAGCCATGCCTCATTAATTGTGTGGACTTGGGAAAACTTCTCTGAGCCTCAATTTTCTCCTCTGCAAAGTGGTGGTAAGACTGTACCCACTTTCTGGGAGTTTTGTGTAAATTAAATGGGATGATATATGGACATTGCTCAGCACACAGTAGGTGGCTCATAATGTCAGTCTGGACTCCTCCAGCAAAGGATATGACAAATTCATTACACATGGAAGATCCAGAATGACCCAATCCCAGTGTGATAATGCAGGCTCTCTCATGCCGAGTAGGCTGTCCCGGGATGTGCTGTGCTGCGCTCACTCAGTCGTGTCCAGCTCTTTGTGACCTCATGGACTGTAGCCTGCCAGGCTCCCCTGTCCGTGGGGTTTCCCAGGCAATAATACTGGAGTGGGTTGCCATTTTCTCCTCCAGGGGATCTTCCTGACCCAGGGATGGAACCCTCGTCCCTTGTGTCTCCTGCACTGGCAGATGGATTCTTTACCACCGAGCCACCGGGAAAGACCCATCAGGGGATAACTAGATAAATTATTTCGTGCAGTTTGTTGAGAGAAAATTTATCAAAGCAGATTTGGGGAGGGCAGAGGAATAATAAAAAGGATACTTGTGGTGACAAATTTTGAGTTCAGAGGTTGGTGCAACTTCCTCAAGTTGCATGCTTAAGTCAGGGGAAAGCAAGGGCCCTAGGCCCCAACAGCGAGACCATTTCTCTTTCCCTGGAACTGCCCCAGGGATGGTGGGGAGGTTGGCAGAGCTTGACAGTGTTCAGCCCCTCACTTCTACCGCCTACTTCCTTCCTGCCTCCTCCCTATGGCTTTTAAACTGTTTACAGGCATCCAACTTCCGTTTCAGAAGTCCACCTGGGCGTCTCAGCAGGAACTGTCCTGGAAGCACTTCATACGTCATGCAGGTGTGAGAGGTGTGGGCGTGGGAAGGCTTGCTGGAGATGAATCAGCATTATCTTCTCCTGCCTGAGTCAGGAGCAGGGCTGGGCCAGGGCTGGCCGACCCAGACAGGAAGGAGGGAAAGAATAGGGAGAGACCAGCCTGCAATGACACATCTCAACCACCAGGGGGCATGAACAAGACGGGGAAAACCCAGGAGTTGCTGACGGGAAGCCTTGGGCACCTGGAACCAGGCCTAGGAGAAAGAGGACACCCAGCTTCCCAAGCTGGGCACGGGCGCAGTCACTGCCAGGACGTGTCCACTGCCTGCCTGCGTCCTGGCTTCTCTGCCTTCATGAAGAAGCGGAGAGCACAGAATGGGATTGGACTTTGAGGGGTCAGCCTCCTGTTCTGCAAGGGGAAAGGAATTACTCTAGATTACACAGCTAGTTAGTGGCAAATGACTGTGATTTTCATCAGTTCAGGAATACGGCTCCCTGATGGGCACCGCCCTGGTCTCAGTTTGGGGACAGGGGTCCAGATGCTGCCCCTAGCATCAGAAGCGCTCTCTCTTATCTCTCTGGGCTTCCCTTTTCCCTCACACTTTCCGTGACTCTGTTTTTCTTTGACTTTCTCTCCCAGTTTTTGTCTGACTGCCTCTTCGTCTCTTCCTCTGTCTGCCTCCTGTCTCCATCTCTGCCCTCTGGGGACTTTGCGGTCCTCCTTCCCTCAATGGGTCCCCAGAGCAAGATATTTCCTGCAGTCACTCCTCAGGGACTCATAGCTCTCTGAAGCTCTGTTTTCCAACCCAGTGTCTCAGTTCCACTCCTGGGAGCAGGCAGAGAAGTTATGGTTTGGTAGCATCATCAGTGATGTGATTTCGGGAAGTGGGAAGGCCCCCTGTTACTGTCCCCGGCACCCTACCCACTACAGTGCCAACCGTAAACTTAGGATGGCACCTGGTATGGGCAAGACATGCCGTCCCGGCCTGGTGAGCTCACCACGTGGGAGTGAGGGCGAGAGAAGACAGGCACATGAGTGATTCAGTCGAGATCAGAATGCTCTGAGTACAAAAGGAGCGCTTGCTGCGGGACAGAGCAGGTGGAGACAGACTCTGGTTAGCCCTGGGGCGGCTCCGTGATGTGGGGGCCTTGAATTGGCCTTTGAAGGAAACGTGGGACTTCGGGAGGCAGGGATGTGGTGGGTGGGCACATTCTGAGCAGAAGTCTCGGCCACTCCAAGTGCTCAGGCACAGTGAGCAGGAGAGGTTGGAGATGCAGGTAGGGGCCAGAGCCCCAGCACCTCACTTCCAGCAAGGGCCACGGGGACGCCACTGCAGTTTCTGAGAAGTGCCATCTGCCGAAGTCCTCAGTTAAAATGGAAGAAGTGCTGTGAAAACCAATGCGTTGCACCCCACTGATCCTTACCCTCGGGGAGAACAATTTTTATTCCAAGCTCAACCTGAAATAGGTTTTGACAGGGAAGAGCAGTAGCACAAGGGGGTCAAGTGCCTTGGGGAGGAAGGACACTGGGCGGCTTTGCAGAGGTGTAGCAGAGGGCACCGGGGGCCCTCGAGGCCTGATTTCATCTGTGCTGCGCGTGGCCGCCAGGGAAAGAGCAGCCTGGCTTGATGTCTGATCCTCTGTGGGTCCTCAGTCTGAGTTTCTCTGTGGTGTCACGACCCAAAACTCCCCAGAGTGGGCCTGATGAGGGGGTCTCTGTTCCGGTGCCCAGTCTGCCGGAGCTGGGTTGTGGTTTCTGCCTGCTGCCCCGTAACTTTGGCTGCCCTAGCCCTGGGGGAGGAGGGCGGTGCCGCTGAGTCACTGCCTGAGCCTCTGGGCCTGGAACGTAGGGTGAGTCACCCAGGACTCGGGGCGCCGGAGGAGGGGAAAGAAGCTGGTGGACATCTGGAGTGGGGAGGGGAGCTGGCACACGGGAAGGGCGGTGCCCGGACTGGACCACGGCAGTAGGCGAGGGCGGCCTGGGAAGGGGCCGCGTGAGGTCTGCCCTTCTCTGAAAGGCCCGCCCCTGGGCTGGGTCCTAACAGGCCTCAGTGTTTGCCTTTCTCTGGGGAGGGGCCTGGACGAGTGGGTGAGAGGCTGAGGCTGTGGCCTCATCCCCAGCCTGGCCTCCTGGCTTGGGGAGCTGTTCGGGCCTCCTCCTCACCTGCCCACCTCCCAAGCGGGAGGAGACTCCCGTTTTCTCCTCCCTTCAACCCTCCTGGGCCTTCCTTACACACACAGACTGCTGCTCAGCCCAGCTGACTATAGCAGAGCCATTCCACCTGTCACTGCCCGCCCTGTCTCCTGCCAGACCCCTTCCTACCCGAAGGGGGCCTTTCCGGGTCTTTTCAAGCACACTCACTTGCCTCAGTTACTGACAGTTATTCTGGGGCCAGCTATTAAAAGCCACTTTGTTTCCCTGCGGTCACCCCTGCCCTCTTCGTCCTGATGGCCCCCAGCTGCCTCCTGGTTCCCAGCACACACACAGGCCCGTGAAGTCCCAGCACGCACCTGCAGCTTCCGGCACGCCGATGAACTGTAGCCCGCAGGCATTCGTCATGAGAACAAGACTGGGCCTGAATCTCCAGGCCCCCGTGAGCACGGGCTGCCTCCCCTCGCCCAGGGCCCAGAATACCTTTTCCCGGTGACACCTCCTGCTCTCGCTGTGGCCAGGGCGGGGCCGGGGGAGGGCTGCCCTTGGCTGCCCAGGAGCCGGTATTGTCGGGAAGGGAAGGACTGGGAGGGGGTGTGTGGGGGTGGCAGGAGGCCAGGCTTTGGCGGGATCAGGTTAGGGCAGGTTTGGTTTCCTTAAAACGCAAAGTTGGGGGCCACTGGGGCTAGCATATAAATTCCAGCTCTAGGCACCTGGCCCTTAGCTTTCCGTCCTGAGTCTCTCTCTGCCCTCTGGTCTGGTGAGTACCTCTGTCCTGGGCAGGGCTGGGTGGGCAACACCCCCGCGGGTCTCTGCCTTTGTCCCTTTGGCTTTTTTCTTTAATGGGTTTTTGTCGGAGCAGAGCTGATTTACAGTGTTGTGTTCGCTTCTGCGGCATGTCCCCTTATGCTGCTGTTTGTCTCCTGGTTCCCTTGGTGGAAGGCCTGGGGCCTCTGTGGGTCTCCACATTTGGGGGGACTTCCTGTGAACTGTCAGACAGAGGCTGTTTCCCAGCTCCTCTGTGAGGTTTAGGGGTTACTCTTGGCGTCTGTCTTGCATCTCTCAGTCTAAGTGTTGCTGCTTCTTGGGGGTTTGGGTCCAGGCATATGAAGTGTATGTGGTGGTGGGAGGGTTGGAGGGGTTGCTTTAAGGAGAATCCTGGGTTGGTTTGTTTGTTTTTGAAAAGTCCTGGATTCCAGCAGGACTAAGAGCCAAGGATCTCAAGTGAGTGGGCCTGCCCGGGGCCCTGCCCAAGGCAGCGGGATAGCCCTGCGCTTCCTGTCTTCTCCCACCTCCTGAAGGCAGGGCTGGCAGGATGGGCCCAGCGTGCTTCTTGCCTCTGGCGCCTGCTCCTCTGGCCTCACCCTGGGACCTGCCTAATCCTCCCAGAGTGGTGTGACCGCTCTGAGAGGCTGGGCCTTGGAAAGGATGACCTCCGAATTCTGTCCTTGGTCTCAGATTCTGTCCTGACCCTGGGGTACTGGGCTTTTAACTTCTTGAATTCCAGTCCCAGAAGAATCTTTGCTGTTAGGGAGAGTGTTCAGTTGCCAGCACCCCTGCTCCGGTGCCTCCAGCGTGAGGGGAGACACATTCCCTACCGAGTGAGAGCCCCTGGTCTGATGGAGGATATAACCTACCGAAGGGAGCTTCCAGTTAGATGGGAGAACGCCGCCCTCTGGCTGAGGGGGGAGGCCAATCCTCAGGGAACCTCATGCCCCTGGGCTGTAGCCAAGGCCGCTGCCAGAGCCCACTGAGCCCCACTAGCTAGTGCATGGAGATGCCTGTCTCTGCAGCCCTGGCACAGAGCCCACTGGCCTATGATAGAAGCTGACAGAAAGGATCCCCAGTGGGACTCTGGCCACCCTGTCTTTCCTTTTCCCCCCATAGACGCTCTGGGCCCCAAATATGATGGGAGGAGACATGAGGCCCTTCCAAGTGTGAGACGGAGCCTTCTGGCCAGGGAGCCACAGGCTGAGGCGGAGATGCAGCCCTGCCTGCCCATTCAGAGAGGGACTTGGAGAGGCAGCTTGGGGCATAAGGGCAGCAGACGGTCCTGCAGGCTGGGCTGAGGCCTCTCCCTCACTTGCCACCCCTGTAGCCTCAGATCCAAGATGTCCAGTCCCCTGGAGCAGGCGCTGGCTGTGATGGTCGCCACCTTCCACAAGTACTCTGGCCAAGAGGGAGACAAGTTCAAGCTGAGTAAGGGGGAGATGAAGGAACTTCTGCACAAGGAGCTGCCCAGCTTTGTGGGGGTGAGTGGGGCAGACCGGGGGTGAGAGGGTCCTGGTGTATGGTGTGGGGGCACAGGATGACTCTCTTCTCCCTCCCTGGCTGGGGGTGGGCGGGCCTGGGGATGCAGACACCAGAGTGGAGTCAAGCCTTTTATGGCCTCACCAGAGTGAGAGGGAGGCCCTTGTGTGAATGCGTGAGCGGGCACTCTGCTGCTGGCTCTTCCCTGCAGTGTTCCCGAGAAAGGCTGTGTTGTCAGAGCCCAGAGAGGGGACGTCACTCGCTCAGGATCACACAGCTCTCATTTGTCCTCTCTTCCTCCCTCCATCCTCTCCCTCTTTTGTTTTCCATATTTGCTTGCCAAACTAAGAAGGTGTCTAGGAAGAGAAAAGCTCAGCTAAGACACACCCTGAGATGTTTTGGAGAGAAACAAAACATCAGTTCTCACTCAGCCCCTTGCCCTGCCTTTAATCAGCTCCTCCCTCGTGTGTGCTCACATGCTCACTTGGTCAGTCGTGTCCAGCTCTTTGCAACCGCGTGGACTATAGTCTGCCAGGCTCCTCTGTCCAGGGAACTGTCCAGGCCAGAATACTGGGGTGGGCTGCCATTTCCTCCTCCAGGGCATCTGCCTGATCCAGGGGTCACACCTGAGTGTCTTGTGTCTCCTGCACCGGCAGACGGATTATTTACCACTAGCGCCACCTGAGAAGTGTGCCACTCCCCCTCCGCCCCACCGAAAAAACAGTTATTTGGCTGCACTGGAGTGAGGACAGAGAGGGGTACATGGGCAGGAAGCTCCGGCCCTCCACCTCCTTCCACAGGCCAGTGGGCTCTGGGCCAGGGCTACGGAGATGCGCATCTCCTGGGCTGGCCAGCGGGGCTCACTGGGCTCCGGCAGCGGCCTTGGGTACCGTCCAGGGGTGCGAGGTTCCTTGAGAGTGCATGGGTGGGAGTCTTAGTTGCGGCATGTGGGATCTAGTTTCCCGGCCAGGGCTCGAATCCAGGGCTCCTGCACTGGGAGTGTGGAGCCACTGGTCCAAATCCCAGTGGAGTCTGAGCTGCTGGAACAAATCCCAAAGTCACATCTCAGGCTTTGAACATATGAGGCATGTCCTTTTTTTCTTAAAAAAAAGTTTTTGATCATACTTTTCTAATTTGGTTTCATTTTATCTAGTATGGGAAAGAGCCTGCCTTTTTGGAATTCATTTTTCTGGTGATGAGGCATGGTGGTAGCTTCAGAAAGCTTGAGTTTCCGCATCAGCAGGATGTGGGTGATGCTCGTCTCGCTGGGCCCCTGTAGGGAGCAGAGCGGATCCTCTGAAGGGAGGGTCTGGGGTCCCCCAGCAGGGAGAGCTGGAGGCTCTGGCTCACGCCCTCCCCCGTGTCCCCACTCACAGGACACCCTAGTGCTCCTAGGACTGCCCTGCCCCCCATCACTCCAGGTGCTCCCTGCTCACCACTTACCTGCTGCCCAGGGAGGAGGGGAAAGCTGGGTTCTGCCCCAAGAGCCAATGGCCTGACTGTCTCTTGCTTTCAGGACAAGGTGGATGAGGAGGGCCTGAAGAAGCTGATGGGTGATCTGGATGAGAACAGTGACCAGCAGGTCGACTTCCAGGAGTACGCCGTCTTCCTGGCCCTCATCACGATCATGTGCAACGATTTCTTCCAGGGCTCCCCAGCGCGGTCCTGATGCAGAGCTCGTGGCTCCCTGCTGTGGGTCTCTCCGGCCCAGGAGGACTCTCTGTCTTTTTTAGTTTTGCTCAATAAACTCTTTCTGCTGGTTGACAGTATTTTCATTGCTCAGGGTTGCCCTGTCATCTGGCTGGCCCAGTTGCTGTGCTGAAAGTTAAAGACCCAAAGCTGCTTTTTGTTGTGAGCTGTCTTTATCCCTTTCAGTGCAAGATGATACAATTCCTTCAAAAATGTTGCGGGCTTCCTGTGTATCAACTTAGAAATTCAGTTAGACAAAAGCCACATGTATAAATCTCTTTGAGACTGGCCCTTTCCACTTTAGAGTCAGGGTGCTGGGAGAAAATGTCCTTATGACTCTTACAGACTCTCTTGTGTGAAAGGCTCAAGAAGACACATTGTTAAAATTATTAGAAGACATAGTATGTATATGAAATCTGAGCCTTGCCCTTAAATCTTTTTGAAGTCCACATGAAATTTCTCCTCTTTGACTTTATCTTACCCTGAGGCCCTTTTCCTGGGCAGGGCCAAGGATTTTATCTTGGCCCCAAGGCCATATATTACTCTGAGAGTCATTTGTTGTCTGGGAAGGCTGTCTGGGGCTCCCTTGGTGGCTCAGACAGTAAAGAATCTGCCTGTAGTGTGGGAGACCCGGGTTCAATCCTGCGTCAGGAAGATCCCTGGAAGAAAGGAATGGACACCCACTGCAGTGATCTTGCCTGGAGAATCCTACGGACAGGGGAGCCTGGTGGGCTTGAGTCCATGTGGTCGCAAAGAGTCACACAACTGAGCAACTAACACGACCTTGTACTACGACTGTCCTCTCTGTATTTTCTCTAAATTCTACTCGAATTGAAGAGCTCCTGTAGTTTGGCTGAACCATGCAGGATCTTAGTTCCTCCACCAGGGATCCAACCCATGCCCCCTGCAGTGGAAGCGAGGAGCGAAAAAGAGTTTTAATGAAAAGGAAAGGGGGGATGGATAGTAGACAAGTAATAGACAATATTTTTGTGAATTACTTTCTTACTTTTCTCACTTCCCTGGGAAGCTCTGCTGCTTGGGAACTGCTTACAGAGTAGCTCAGACAAAAGCTCCCCCCCAAAAAGGGGTGAGACACCCTGCCTGTTCTCACTGTTTCGCTTTAACTGCACATCTGGGGCTGGTGCTGGGCGAGGTTGGGCAGGATGAGCAACGAAAAGAGAGGAGGCTATTTCCTAATATAATACCCTGTAGGGAAAGGAACGGGTGAACACAGGTCAGGGATCTATGATAATGGTAATTAACATTTCCACAGCAGTTCCCGAAGCTGCTTTCATGAACACTGTTTCTTCAGCCCCATGGTAACCCCCCAGAGAACTATCATTAGGCCCCTTTTACAGATAAGGAAATTGAGAGGAGGAAGCGTCTGCCATCGAGGCGCTCTCGTTTTGGCCAGGCTCTCTGATAGGCCTGTTCGAGGAACATCCCACTGACTCTTCACAGCGGTTGTGTGAGGGCTGTATCACTAGTTTCCACATTTCACAGAGGAGGACACAGGGGCTGGGAGAGGTTAAGTACAGGCTTCCCCGGTGGCCCAGTGGTGAAGGATCTGCCTGCAATTCAGGAGACATGGGTTTGATCACTGTGTTAGGAAGATTCACTGGAGTCGGGAATGGCTACCCACTCCAGTATTCTTGCCTGGGAAATCTCATGGACAGAGGGGCTATAGTCCTTGGGATTGCAAGAGTCTGGCGTGACTTAGCCACTGAACAGCAGCAACAGAAGCTATACAGGGAGCGGTACTGGAATTTACCCCAGGTCTGTGAGAAAGGGGCTCCTGCTTAAGGGACATGCAGGCGATAGCCTGGGCCTTCCTCTCCTTCCCCTTGGGCTTTGTGTGAGATGAAGGGGACCTGGCTGGCCAGAGTCCAGATACCCTTGGTCTCTCGATCCTGAAGACATGGGGAAGTGGGTCTGCTTGGTGATCACATGGCCGTAATGTGACTGCTTGCAGTGGATCCTGGCTTCTGCTGGCCCTCTGTCCCAGATTCTGGGGCTGTTTGGGCTGGTGGAGACTGGCCATGGTTGGCTGCCTCTGGAACTGTTCCCCGACTGGCTAGGCACCTAATGGGACAAATTTCTTTCTGTGTATTTGACAAACTAACAAACGCATGAGTTTCCTAGCTGGTCTCAGTAATCGTCCCTCATCCCACTGCTCCCTGCAAATCTCCGTGCCAAGGCAGAGAGCAGGAGGGTCTGGAAAGTGGTGCTTGCTGTTCGGGGGCCTGCTGGCCAGATTCTCTCTCACTTTCTCCTGGAATTATGGCAGGAAGCAGAACCTCAGGGAAATATATCTCCCCTTCCATTGTGTCCCACTGTGATTCTGCTCTTTGCTCTTCAAGGTCTGTCCTGCAAGAAAAGAGGGACAGAAGGCAAAGGTGGATTCTGAGACAGTTCAATTCAGTTCAGTCTCTTAGTCGTGTCTGACTCTTTGCAACCCCATGGACTACAGTACTCCAGGCTTCCCTGTCCATCACCAGTTCCCAGAGCTTGCTCAGACTCATGTCCATTGAGTCGGCGATGCCAACCAAACATCTCATCTTCTGTTGTCCCCTTCTCCTGCCTTCGATAGGAGTGACCCAAATGAGGCTCCCCATGCTCCCACATTTAGGTCATTTGAACTCCTCACCAACTCAGGGCTCCCATCCAGGAAATGGGCACAGTCAGGCATTGACTAGGCGCTCAAAAGAGGTAGTAGGTCTAAGCTCTACAGATTCTCTTTGATCCCAGTTCAGATTCTCTCCTCACCCCCATTCCCTAATTCTGTGGCAAAGGCCTCCCTGGCTCCAGCCTTGGTAAATCAAATACCCCTTCCCACACTCTCTCCACACTGGGCTCAGATGATGAGAGAGAGGAGATGAGTCAGTTTGAGGAGGTTCATTGACCCCCACAGGGCTATGAGACTGGGGGTGGGGTCACCCTGTCCCTTGGGCCTAGGTCCTTGTGGCACAAGTACAAGAATGTTTGGATGCTCCAGGACATTTCATCTTATTTCTCCCTGAGATGCAGAACCAGACAGTGACCTTCAGGGGGCAAGGGGGTTTCCCGGAGGCCTTTGTAAGGTGAGGGTGGTGATAGTGGGGAACCGAGGCGAGGAGGGAGGGGAGATGGAGAGGAGGGCAGTCCTGCCAGTAGACAGGAGGTATAGCCATAAGCAAAACAGAGAAAATCAGAGCATCTGCTTCTCTTCCGGCCATCCCCACTGAGTCGGGGCTTTTGTGTGCCGTTGCTGAGTAACACATGGGGCCCTCCACTCTCACACGCTCCACAGGACTGTCAAATGATATGAAGAACGTTCACACTGAAGTCTCAGGGCAGGAATCTTCCAGATCAAAAACAAAACAAAACAAAACAAGACCGAAACAAGGTAAAGGACATGCTCAAGGTGGACAGAGGAGGGTGGTGGAGCTAAGAGTGAGGGCTCGATGAAGGGGTCTTCTCATGACGGTCCTCCAGCCCCAGAGCACCTCCTCCCAGACTCTCCAGGCCACCCACCCTCCCCTAGGCTGTCACCTCCTAGTGTGAGCGCCTGCCTGCCTCAGTCTGGGCAAACAAAAGGGCGGAGTCCCGGGGAGGTGCAGCCAGGCTGAGAAACAGGGAGGGCTGGGGGATAAGGACTCAGACTGGGAGCAGGTTGCCCGGCTCTCCCTTGACCACTCACATAAAGTACCCCAGGCCCCACCACTGTAGCCCTGCTTTCTTGCTCTTCCTTGCACTTATGTTACCCATCTCTCATAGCATATTTGTTACCGTTTGTTGCCTGCATTAGAGGGTCCTCTCCACAGAACTTGGACTTCGTTTTGTTTATGGCTATACCTCTAATGCCTAGGAGAGGTGCTTCTAAATCTTCACAGGAGGACTTCTTGGTGGTGCAGTGGCTAGGAATCCACCTGTCAATGCAGGGGACACAGGTGTGACCCCTGGTCTGGGCAGATTCCACGCGCTGTGGAGCAGCCAGCCCGCGTGTGCCTAGAGCCCGTACTCTGCAGCAGGAAGAGCCGCCGCAGTGCGAAGCCCTCCCACTGCAGTGAAGGGCAGCCCTCGGTCCTCAAGACCAGAGAAAGCCCACTGGGCAGCAACGAAGACCCAGAGCGGCCAAAAATAAGTACACTTCAAAAAAACAAAATAAATACTGACATGAGTCACGAATGGCTCTTACCCCATCACTAATTAGCTGTGTGACTTGGGCAAGTTACCTGCCTCTCAGCTAACATTCACACGCTCACCAGGTGCCAGCGCTATTTGTCTATGAGCTGTGTACATATTAACTCATTTATGCCTCACAGCAGTCCTATGAAACGGTGACCATTATTTTCCTTGGTCATCCACAGATGACGAAAATGAGGCCCGGAGAGGTGAGGTGATCTGCTTAAGGAAGGTGGCTGCTCGTGGCATTCCTGGGATGGCACAGGTGGGAACAAGTGCTTGACCTGGAACTGAATTAATCGCTGTTCCACACTGGCCCCATGCTTCTGTCCCCTACTCCCCATAATTCCTTGCCTGTAAAACAGAGATAATCACAGCCCTCCCTTCCCTGCCCTCCCACCGCTTGCTTCCCTCATCTAAAGGGGCTGAGTCTTTAGGGAGCTGATGGCAAGGTTGAGCTGCAGGTGCAGGGGACTCCAAGGAGGCCAAGGGGTCATGAACTCTCTGGCTGCTCCATAAGCGTTAGGGTTTCTTCCCCATTCCACACTCTTCTGGATCTTGAGTTCTNGTCTTTAGGGAGCTGATGGCAAGGTTGAGCTGCAGGTGCAGGGGACTCCAAGGAGGCCAAGGGGTCATGAACTCTCTGGCTGCTCCATAAGCGTTAGGGTTTCTTCCCCATTCCACACTCTTCTGGATCTTGAGTTCTCTTTCTGAGAAATGAGGAGGGGGTCTCTCGGGGCCAGGGATGAGGGGCGGGAGGAGAGAATTGATATAAAGGGATTTCCATTTCTGGTAATATGGTGATCTGTGCTGGTTCCAGCTAAAAACAACAAAAAGCGCTGGAGAGAATAAAAACAGCTTTTCAAAGAAAGCATTAAAGAGCTCACAAGGCGGTAAGGAATGAGATAAAAATCTAAGTGAAAGCAGATTCCAGGAAGAGAGCCGGCTCCAGCCCCTTGTATCCTGAGGACATCACTCAACTGAGCCAAAGTGAGCTTTGGCTTTGTTTGCGGAAAGAGGAAGGGTTCATTTGAGGAACAGAGGCAAAGGGGACACCCCAGTTAATGCTGGGACCCCAGAGGGCTATACGCTTAAGCCCCAAACCCGAGGAAACCTACCCCCACCCCAAGGGAGTGCAGGGAACTCGGCCTTGGTGCCACGTGGAGCCAGAAGGAGAGGGCACAAGAGCTCTAGCTCCAGGCTGCCCTGGCGAGAGTCTGTGCTTGTGGGGTGGGGTGAGGGGGCATCAGGGAAACACAGCCTGGACTTCCGGAAGGGCCCCCAGGAGCAGCACGCCTTCCTCCCGGGTCCCAAGGCATTCTACTGATGGTCCTCCCAGGGAAGCAAGCAGTTTTCCGCCCAGGGTGTCCAAGCAAAACCCTTGGGTGCTGTTTCAGGGGCTCCAAAGAGCTCCAGTACCATAGTTCTTTATGTCTCAGCACAGAAAAGAATTCAGGGAGAGGTGAAGTGATATAGTGAAGAAATGATTTCCTGGAATAGGACGCTTGTGAGACTTAACAAGCGGGAGGACGAGAGATGCCACACTGTGAGAGCTTACTGGGCTACAGTTTTATCTGCTGCTGCTGCTAAGTCGCTTCAGTCGTGTCCAACTCTGTGCGACCCCATAGACGGAAGCCCACCAG
>SJYV01023300.1:58910-80078 GCA_006410875.1 Neotragus pygmaeus | reverse complement strand
GAGAAGGAAATGGCAACCCACTCCAGTGTTCTTGCCTGGAGAATCCCAGGGACAGCAGAGCCTGGTGGGAGACCATCTATGGGGTCACACAGAGTTGGACATGACTGAAGTGACTTAGCAGCAGCAGCAGTACATTTGGTAATACAAAATTGGACATATATATGTTTACAAATATGTTAAGCCTATAATGGACCCAGGCAAAGAGACTAGTTACCTTCTTTGATGCTCTTTATTGTATTGTAAATTACCTTATTTCTTTTTTAATTTTTAATTTTTTATTGTGAGGTGTTTATATTTCAAGTTAGAAATTTTATTTAGAGTTGAGTCTTTGAATAAACTAAATAATAATGATCGAAATGTGAAGGATTACCATAGCTTTAATAGCTAATTAGAGACCATCAAATTCTTTATGACTACAATATCTTGCACTTGATGAGAGTTGCATCAAATTGCATTTGAGATGACTTCAAACAAGAATCTAGAATCTTCTAAATTCTCTACTGTACTCACAGGCCTGGCAAGAGCAACAGCCATAAGACAGGTAAGGATGAGAAGTTTCATGGTTGTCAAGATCTATGTAAGAAAATAAAATAGTTAGGTCTTATAATCAAATTTGATTCATCAAAAAGATATTCTTGATTTTTCCAACAAAGGAGTATATTATGATAAAAGTTGTTTCAGTTGAAAGTAATATTTTTATTCATTTAGTTTTTAGTTTTGCTCTTCAATATAAACATTTACTGTTCAAATTATTTTGCTTAGTGCTTATGTGAGATAAGAAATACCATTATGTTACTACACTTTAAAGTAAAGCATTTGATCCTGAAAGTAATAGTACGGTTTTGTCAGAGGAATAGAGAAACATCAATACTTAAATATTACAAAATTTAAAATACGACAATAAAAATTAAAAAGAAATTTCCTCTAGATCATTGGATTTGTTAAAATTGATAAACTAAATCCCACTGATAAATTACATTTAATTTTATCTGTAATTTTTTGAAAATGTCTTTATCCTTTAGCCTGCTCTTTCAGAGTCTTCATGAAAAGCATTGTTTGTGCATTATGTAGAAACTATTAACCTTCCTTAAATTTTTAAAAGGATCTAGCTATTACTTAATTTTGCTGGGTTGATATATCCATGACATGACTGTATGAAGATGATTGAACAGAATCATAAGTCAAACATATCACATTTGACTCCTAGAGTTCCATTAAATTGCAAGACCCCAAAATACATTTATATGAGCTGGAAAAATGCATTTCAGATAAATAAGAAAAATTAGATTATACATGAAATTTGTTTATACCTTAGTCAGCAAACTAATGACAGATTATTTTATATAGGCTGCTTCAGTTTACAAACTGTAGAATCTACCTGCATTTGTTAAAAAAGACATATTTATAAGCCCCAAATGAGTTTACTGTTTTCATATATTTGTACCCTTATAAATATCCAAATTTAATCATCTTTATAAAAGTAGTCATTTATATCTAATTGTCTATCATTGATATTTCCTTTATAAAATTAATTTCATTAACCTAATTACACAGAATAAAAATGGCCTTGAAATATTCTACCAGAAATGATCTTCATTATAAAAAACAAAAATATTATAAATTATTCTGTATGGCAACTATTTACAGAATTTGACAAAAATGATTCAAGTTATGTATCTACATTTTAAGTACATAAGAATTTATTTTAAAAATGATCAGACAATTTGGTCTTTATAAAAGTATTTAATTATCACCTATAGCTCTGAGATAGATAGTATCAACATTTGCAAATATATTTTTAAGCTAACAGTATATCATAGGAAAGTGCCAATACTTGCAATCACATAGAAAAGTTAACAACTGCGTATTAGTGAAGAATGAAAGATGAGACAGAGGAAAATCATGGAAATTTTGTTATATGTATACATAATACCTTGAACCCAAGATTGGGAAGAAACAGCAAGCTGGATTGATGATCAAGGTGATGGCAGACTTTTGCTTCTGAGCTATTTAAACCTACTGATTAGTAAAATGCTAATTTTGTGGTTTCAGTTTAATCAGTAGGTTTATTTAAATTCTAAGAATTTTCTCACATAGGAAATCAATGTTCTGTTCAGTTCCTCTCCCAAGAAATTCTAAGGAGAGTTCACAACAAAGAAGTGATTCATTATACAGGAAATGTAATGGCATTGTCCTAAATTAACATACCAAAAAAACCCCCAATAGAACCCTAGATTTATGGTTATTATGAGAACATACATTTATATCAATAAAATTTCCTTTGTAACTTTTGAAAAATTCAATACCTGTAAAGGAAATTCTTGGGACAAAATGGGGTCTTCAAAAATTTTCAATTTTTATTAACATACAAGACCATGAGAAGAATTCATTATTTATTTCACCTCTTAAAACTCAGTTAATCCATATTATTTATTTTAATTATTTACCTTGTGAAATAACTTACATTATATGTGATCTAATCTTTTTCCTGCAGAAAGAAAATATAATTACCATATAAACTTTGGTGGCATTTATTTATACTACCGAGCTATTTTTGGTTTATTTTGGATGTACTAGTTGTGGCAACTAGTTCATTCATTCCAGTGTAAATTGTTGTTGTTTAGTCGCTAAGTTGTGTCCAGTTCTTTGTGACCCCATGGACTTCAGCCTGCCAGTCTCCTTTGTCCATGGAATTTCCCAAATAATAATATTGGAGTGGGTTGCCATTTCCTTCTGCAGGGTATCTTCCCTACCCAGGTCTCCTGCATTGGTAGGAGCATTCTCATTACAGATTATTTAATTAAAATTAATACTTATTCAAGAATTAAAAATTTTAAATAGTGCAAAAAATAAATCATAACTCTGATTTTCCATCTTTTAAAGTAAACAAGTAAAAGAAAAAAATTCCTATGTCTCCAATTCTTAATTGTACTCCTAGGACTAACTGGCACTGTACATTGTACAGTGTATTAATGGCATTGTACAAAATATTATGTGCTAAATAAAATATCTGTACAAGTGAGGACTTTAAAAACTTGTTGATTGCAACTCCTTGTTTATAAGAAAAGAATCATATTGTATACTTTAAAATATCTATAGTGATATTTTCAGTGTATTCACAGTTGTATGACAGGAACATTATTTCGTATTAAAAGAAATTTCAAAACTGTTCAGGCTCTCCACTTTGAAGACAGAAAAGACTATAATTTCCCATATTGAAGTTTTCTTTAGATATTTCCTTCTTTACTGTCTTTTTCACATCAATTTCAACAAGATANCAGGAACATTATTTCGTATTAAAAGAAATTTCAAAACTGTTCAGGCTCTCCACTTTGAAGACAGAAAAGACTATAATTTCCCATATTGAAGTTTTCTTTAGATATTTCCTTCTTTACTGTCTTTTTCACATCAATTTCAACAAGATACTAGTGTTTTCTATTCACTCCAATTTATTCAAGGAGCTGAGAACAAAAATCCTCGCTGCATTTTAATACTCTACCTTGGTCTTTCCCAGGAGTGTATCTGGACTTTCCAGGTGGCACTAGTGGTAAAGAACCTGCCTGCCAATGCAGGAAACATTAGAGATGCAGGTTCGATATCTGGGTTGGAAAGATCCCCTGGTGGAGGAAATGGCAACCCACTCCATTGTTCTTGCCTGGAGAATCCCATGGACAGAGGAACTTGGCAGACGACAGTCCACTGGGTCGCAAAGAGTAGGACATGACTGAAATGACTTCGCATGCATGCAAAGGAGTGAATCCACCACAATTTGAAAACAGCAGTCCTTTGACACTCATCCTTCTTCATAGTCCAATTCTCACATCTGTACATGGCTACTGGAAAAACCATAGTTTTGACTATAAAGATCCTAATCAATAAAGTGATGTCACTGCTTTTTAATATGCTGTCTAGGTTTGTCAGAACTTTCTTTTCAAGGAGCAAGCATCATTTAATTTCATGGCTATAATCACTGTCTGCAGTGATTTTGAGTCCAAGAAAATAAAATCTGACACTACTTCCACCTTCTCCCCCTCCCCCTTTATTTTCCGTGAAGTGATGGGGCAGTATGCTGTGAACTTAGTTTTTTGAACATTGAGTTTTAAGCTGTAGATGAGAGACTACACAACTGTGGCTATCTGGGTCATTNGAAATTACAGAAGACACAACACATCCAGAGTATTGTAGAGATAAGAGAACATTTCATCATAATGAGAATGGAAATTGTAAAATTTACATAGATTATGCACAAGACAGCGGAAGTGTTTTACCAAGAGTCAAATATATAGGTACAGATTAATATTTAAAGCAGCTTTTAAATATTTGCATATATAATTTCAATATTCTTTGTGGTTGCTTGGGTGAGTAAATGAAGAAAAAATTTGACCAAGTGAAAAAATATTTATAAATAAAAATTAAGTTGATTTTTCCAGAAAATACATTTGTCATTGAAGAAGTAGTTGATACTTACCGCTACAAGAAACCTGAGTAAATTTTTATTGAGGACTTCCTGTAGGAATTAAATTGTGAATTGTAAAAATGAAAAACACAGTCAAAAAAGGAGAATGTTTTTCCATTTAAACACAAATTCTCCATTTATTTAGGTAAACCAAAATATTTCTTAGGTAAAATAAGAGATAATTAGTTTCAGTTTTATGATTTTATTTTAAAATCTGAAGGAGACACCATATTTGGTTCCTTCTTTACCAGGCTTATAGGTTTAGTCAGTTCATACTTATCAAATGTCAAAGGAGGAATTGAACAGGAATGTAATGAAAACAGAGAAGTGAGAGGGTAGTCAACTATTTGAGTACCTGGATACAATTGAAATGAACGTATACAAATGAAAATTGAAATGAAGAAGACATTCAGTATTTATGATAGCTAACTGAAAGAGAAATTAGTTGGAGTAAAGAAAGACCATTAACTCTCTGCTGTCTGGCTCATTCCATAAAGATTAAAAAATGAACTAAGCAGTGGATAGGGTGGAAGATTAATGACTCTTGTAAAAGTGTGTGATAGAGTACCTAATTTAATACTTAGTGTGTAAATTGAGATCAAGTTGTAGATCATGTGTTTGAGTGCAAAGAGAAGAGATAGAAAGAATCAATAATGCATTAAAATAGACCACATATACATATTCTATTTAATTAGCTATTGCTCTTGCATAATACAATTTTTATTAATCATAAATACGTAAGTCCAAATGCCCTCTTCTCTAAAAAGGTTTGTGAGAGCAGATCAATATTCAGCTCAATAGTTGAAGATATTACACCTCAGCAAATGTGAAAATGGCTGTTTTCTAGAGAAGGAAGGAAGAAGACTACAATCTATATATTAGCAATTTATCATCACTTAAGCTACACAATTTACAGTGAGTTCTTGGAACATAGAATAGAACACTCACTTGAGAGAGTCCTTGGTGCTTGATAGGATGTTTCTGTTAAAAAAAAAAATGCAAGAATTATAAAAACAAAAGCACTCAAAGTACAATAATAATAATATCACAAGGCACATGTAATAGTACATTTAATAGTGCTGTTTAAGAAGTTTGTATTTTAACAGCTAAATTTGACACCAAGTTCCCCTGGGAGGGAAAAAAAAAATTTATTGACAAAAATAAAAGAAAAATAAATTATCTTCTGTTTTTAGAGTATGGTGGAGAAAAGTATATGAAAAGATAAAAAATAATCTGAAATATTGTTTGACTGGATTTTATTTTTTATCATAAATTAAATTATATAAAATTTTAACTCTGCATTTTAACTGTGGGAACAAGATTTATGTTTGTTAAATGTTAGCATTAAAAAATGATGTTTTCTTTGGAAAAGGATTAAAGAATCTGTTTGCTGGGGGATCTATATCTGTTTCACTGATAAAAGGAAAAGATATGGACTACTCCAGTGACAAATTTCTGAAGAACTTGGATCCTTTTTTCATAACTTACTGTCAGATACTTCCTTCTTTTGATGCTTAGGGTTTAGCACAGACAGAACTCTATTGGTTAAGAAGCTGGATTATTAGTGATCCTTCATTATTTAAAATTTAGAAAATAGGAGTTTAACAATAGAATATCTCAGCATTTCAGAAACTTTTGCATCTATATTTGATAGTTTGAGTGTCCAAATATCCAAAACTATTATCTTATTTGAATCGCTTTCTTGTCAGTTGATTCCTATTTATTTATTTATCATTATCCGGAGGTCACAAAGGAACAGGATAACTTTTTGTTTCACATTAATAACTGAATTTGTTTTTTGAGAAGAAACTTAAGTTACTTTACATTATCTAGTTTTTCTTTCTACAAGGACCAAATTGTTAGATCTTTGAATCAGCTGAATGAGCCCAACCTTCTGTACCTTGGGAAATATTGGTTGGCATGAGCCATCTGAAATGAGAGTTTGATTTAGGTTCCAAAAGTAGATATAAGGTTTAATAGTATATTTGGTTGCAGAAGACAATGACAACCCACTCCAGTACTCTTGCCTGGAAAATCCCATGGATGGAGGAGCCTGGTAGGCTGCAGTCCATGGGATCGTGAAGAGTGGGACATGACTGAGAGACTTCACTTTCACTTTTTGCTTTCATGAATTGGAGAAGGAAATGGCAACCCACTCCAGTGTTCTTGCCTGGAGAATCCCAGGGACAGCAGAGCCTGGTGGGAGACCATCTATGGGGTCACACAGAGTTGGACATGACTGAAGTGACTTAGCAGCAGCAGCAGTACATTTGGTAATACAAAATTGGACATATATATGTTTACAAATATGTTAAGCCTATAATGGACCCAGGCAAAGAGACTAGTTACCTTCTTTGATGCTCTTTATTGTATTGTAAATTACCTTATTTCTTTTTTAATTTTTAATTTTTTATTGTGAGGTGTTTATATTTCAAGTTAGAAATTTTATTTAGAGTTGAGTCTTTGAATAAACTAAATAATAATGATCGAAATGTGAAGGATTACCATAGCTTTAATAGCTAATTAGAGACCATCAAATTCTTTATGACTACAATATCTTGCACTTGATGAGAGTTGCATCAAATTGCATTTGAGATGACTTCAAACAAGAATCTAGAATCTTCTAAATTCTCTACTGTACTCACAGGCCTGGCAAGAGCAACAGCCATAAGACAGGTAAGGATGAGAAGTTTCATGGTTGTCAAGATCTATGTAAGAAAATAAAATAGTTAGGTCTTATAATCAAATTTGATTCATCAAAAAGATATTCTTGATTTTTCCAACAAAGGAGTATATTATGATAAAAGTTGTTTCAGTTGAAAGTAATATTTTTATTCATTTAGTTTTTAGTTTTGCTCTTCAATATAAACATTTACTGTTCAAATTATTTTGCTTAGTGCTTATGTGAGATAAGAAATACCATTATGTTACTACACTTTAAAGTAAAGCATTTGATCCTGAAAGTAATAGTACGGTTTTGTCAGAGGAATAGAGAAACATCAATACTTAAATATTACAAAATTTAAAATACGACAATAAAAATTAAAAAGAAATTTCCTCTAGATCATTGGATTTGTTAAAATTGATAAACTAAATCCCACTGATAAATTACATTTAATTTTATCTGTAATTTTTTGAAAATGTCTTTATCCTTTAGCCTGCTCTTTCAGAGTCTTCATGAAAAGCATTGTTTGTGCATTATGTAGAAACTATTAACCTTCCTTAAATTTTTAAAAGGATCTAGCTATTACTTAATTTTGCTGGGTTGATATATCCATGACATGACTGTATGAAGATGATTGAACAGAATCATAAGTCAAACATATCACATTTGACTCCTAGAGTTCCATTAAATTGCAAGACCCCAAAATACATTTATATGAGCTGGAAAAATGCATTTCAGATAAATAAGAAAAATTAGATTATACATGAAATTTGTTTATACCTTAGTCAGCAAACTAATGACAGATTATTTTATATAGGCTGCTTCAGTTTACAAACTGTAGAATCTACCTGCATTTGTTAAAAAAGACATATTTATAAGCCCCAAATGAGTTTACTGTTTTCATATATTTGTACCCTTATAAATATCCAAATTTAATCATCTTTATAAAAGTAGTCATTTATATCTAATTGTCTATCATTGATATTTCCTTTATAAAATTAATTTCATTAACCTAATTACACAGAATAAAAATGGCCTTGAAATATTCTACCAGAAATGATCTTCATTATAAAAAACAAAAATATTATAAATTATTCTGTATGGCAACTATTTACAGAATTTGACAAAAATGATTCAAGTTATGTATCTACATTTTAAGTACATAAGAATTTATTTTAAAAATGATCAGACAATTTGGTCTTTATAAAAGTATTTAATTATCACCTATAGCTCTGAGATAGATAGTATCAACATTTGCAAATATATTTTTAAGCTAACAGTATATCATAGGAAAGTGCCAATACTTGCAATCACATAGAAAAGTTAACAACTGCGTATTAGTGAAGAATGAAAGATGAGACAGAGGAAAATCATGGAAATTTTGTTATATGTATACATAATACCTTGAACCCAAGATTGGGAAGAAACAGCAAGCTGGATTGATGATCAAGGTGATGGCAGACTTTTGCTTCTGAGCTATTTAAACCTACTGATTAGTAAAATGCTAATTTTGTGGTTTCAGTTTAATCAGTAGGTTTATTTAAATTCTAAGAATTTTCTCACATAGGAAATCAATGTTCTGTTCAGTTCCTCTCCCAAGAAATTCTAAGGAGAGTTCACAACAAAGAAGTGACTCATTATACAGGAAATGTAATGGCATTGTCCTAAATTAACATACCAAAAAAACCCCCAATAGAACCCTAGATTTATGGTTATTATGAGAACATACATTTATATCAATAAAATTTCCTTTGTAACTTTTGAAAAATTCAATACCTGTAAAGGAAATTCTTGGGACAAAATGGGGTCTTCAAAAATTTTCAATTTTTATTAACATACAAGACCATGAGAAGAATTCATTATTTATTTCACCTCTTAAAACTCAGTTAATCCATATTATTTATTTTAATTATTTACCTTGTGAAATAACTTACATTATATGTGATCTAATCTTTTTCCTGCAGAAAGAAAATATAATTACCATATAAACTTTGGTGGCATTTATTTATACTACCGAGCTATTTTTGGTTTATTTTGGATGTACTAGTTGTGGCAACTAGTTCATTCATTCCAGTGTAAATTGTTGTTGTTTAGTCGCTAAGTTGTGTCCAGTTCTTTGTGACCCCATGGACTTCAGCCTGCCAGTCTCCTTTGTCCATGGAATTTCCCAAATAATAATATTGGAGTGGGTTGCCATTTCCTTCTGCAGGGTATCTTCCCTACCCAGGTCTCCTGCATTGGTAGGAGCATTCTCATTACAGATTATTTAATTAAAATTAATACTTATTCAAGAATTAAAAATTTTAAATAGTGCAAAAAATAAATCATAACTCTGATTTTCCATCTTTTAAAGTAAACAAGTAAAAGAAAAAAATTCCTATGTCTCCAATTCTTAATTGTACTCCTAGGACTAACTGGCACTGTACATTGTACAGTGTATTAATGGCATTGTACAAAATATTATGTGCTAAATAAAATATCTGTACAAGTGAGGACTTTAAAAACTTGTTGATTGCAACTCCTTGTTTATAAGAAAAGAATCATATTGTATACTTTAAAATATCTATAGTGATATTTTCAGTGTATTCACAGTTGTATGACAGGAACATTATTTCGTATTAAAAGAAATTTCAAAACTGTTCAGGCTCTCCACTTTGAAGACAGAAAAGACTATAATTTCCCATATTGAAGTTTTCTTTAGATATTTCCTTCTTTACTGTCTTTTTCACATCAATTTCAACAAGATACTAGTGTTTTCTATTCACTCCAATTTATTCAAGGAGCTGAGAACAAAAATCCTCGCTGCATTTTAATACTCTACCTTGGTCTTTCCCAGGAGTGTATCTGGACTTTCCAGGTGGCACTAGTGGTAAAGAACCTGCCTGCCAATGCAGGAAACATTAGAGATGCAGGTTCGATATCTGGGTTGGAAAGATCCCCTGGTGGAGGAAATGGCAACCCACTCCATTGTTCTTGCCTGGAGAATCCCATGGACAGAGGAACTTGGCAGACGACAGTCCACTGGGTCGCAAAGAGTAGGACATGACTGAAATGACTTCGCATGCATGCAAAGGAGTGAATCCACCACAATTTGAAAACAGCAGTCCTTTGACACTCATCCTTCTTCATAGTCCAATTCTCACATCTGTACATGGCTACTGGAAAAACCATAGTTTTGACTATAAAGATCCTAATCAATAAAGTGATGTCACTGCTTTTTAATATGCTGTCTAGGTTTGTCAGAACTTTCTTTTCAAGGAGCAAGCATCATTTAATTTCATGGCTATAATCACTGTCTGCAGTGATTTTGAGTCCAAGAAAATAAAATCTGACACTACTTCCACCTTCTCCCCCTCCCCCTTTATTTTCCGTGAAGTGATGGGGCAGTATGCTGTGAACTTAGTTTTTTGAACATTGAGTTTTAAGCTGTAGATGAGAGACTACACAACTGTGGCTATCTGGGTCATTAAGACCTTTTAAATACAGTTCTTCTGTAATACTATTCTCGCTACCTCTTCTTAATTTCTTCTGCTTCTGTTAAGTCCTTTTTATTTCCCTCCTTTTTCATGCCCATCTGGGTTGGGAAGATCCCTGGTGGAAGATCTTGGGAAGTGGGAAATATTCCCTTGTGAAATATTTCTATGACTGCCGTAGTTATCTTGAAGAGATCTCTAGTCTTTCTCATTCTATTGTTTTCCTCTACTTCTTTGCATTGTTCATTTAAGCAGGCCTTCTCATTCTCTCTTGCTATTTTCTGGAACTCTGCATTCAGTTGGGTATATCTTTCCCTTTCTCCTTTGTCTTTTGCTTCTCTTCTTTTCTCAACTATTTGTAAAGCCTTCTCAGACAACCACTTTAACTTCTGGATTTTTTTCCCCCCTCTTTGGAATAGTGTTGGTCACTGCCTCCTGTACAATGTAATAGCCAGATCTAATCCTTTGAATCTATTCATCACCTTTACTGTATAATCATAAGGGATTTGATTTAGGTCATAGTTGAATTGTCCATTGGTTTTCTCCATTTTCTTTTTAAGCCTGAATTTTGCAATAAGGAGCTCAAGATCTTAGGCACAGTCAGCTCCAGGTCTTATTTTTTACTGACTATAAAGAGTCTCTCCATCTTTGGCTGCAAAGAATATAATCTATCCAATTTCAGTGTTGATCATCTGCTGATGTCCATGTACAGAGTCATCTAGTGTTGGTGGAAGAGGGTATTCACTATGACCAATGTGTTCTCTTGACAAAATTGTTAACCTTTGACTTGCTTCATTTTTAACTCCAAAACAAAATTTCCTTTTACTCCAAGTATTTCTTGACTTTCTACTTTTGCATTCCAATCCCCTATGATGAAAAGGATATTGAATTATTTATTTGGTGTCGTTCTAGAAGGTCTTGTAGGTCTTTGTAGAACAGGTCATCTTCAGCATCATCAGCGTTAGTGGTTGGGGCACAGACTTGGATTACCATGACGTTGAATGGTTTGCCTTGGAAACAAATGGAGATCACTCTATTGTTTTCGAGATTGCATCCAAGCACTGCATTTCAGATACTTTTCTTGACTATGAGGGCTACTCTATTTCTTCTAAGGGATTCTTGCCCACAGTAATAGATATAATGGTAATCTGAATTAAATTGCCCATTCCAGTCCAATTTTAGTTCACTGATTTCTTTCCTGCTTGACCATATCCAACTTGCCTTGATTCATGAACCTAACATTCTAAGTTCCTAATCAATACTGTTCTTTACAGCATTGGACTTTACCTTCATCACCAGACACAACCAGTCATTTCTGCTTTGGCTCACCTGCTTCATCCTTTCTGGAGCTATTAGTAACTGCCCTCTGCTCTTCCCTAGTAGCATATTGGACATCTGATTTGGGCAGCTCATCTTCTGGTGTATCTTTTTGCCTTTTCATACTATTCATGGGATTCTCATGGTAAGAATACTGCAGTAATTTGCCATTCCCTCCTCCAGTGGACCTCATTTTGTCAGAACTCTTCAGTGTGACTTGACCATTTTGGGGAGCCTTGTATGACATGACTCATAGCTTCATTGAGTTACTCAAGGCTTTTCACCACAACAAGTTTGTGATCCATGAAAGGGATTGTAGATTTACATAATGCCAAATCATGCAAAATATTAGCCTATGTTTATTTGATTTATACTGATATTTTCAATTTTGTTAATCAAAATTCTTCACTTCCAACTACTAAACAAGGCTTAAATTTGAGACATATATTTAGACCATTTGTAGTCAAATGGGCCTTTGACTTGTAAATAAAGAAATATATTAATTTTCTGATGTAACAGAGTCATACATAGAGTGACCATAAAGTTGGTCATCTAACATTGATCATTTATGATAGTAAAAGGGTTTACTCTTAATAATTATAACAAAACAATACATATAGATTGGACTAATTTAAGAGCTCAAGGGCATCGATACTCTAGTGATATCACAAATTGTTTTGAAAATCCAACAAAATCCCTAAAGAAATGAAACTGGTAATAGATCGGGTAAGGGAGAACTAAGCTTTCTTGACTTTCAAATTTCAATAATGAAAAAAATTGGATTTAAATTTATTAGAAAAATTAGCACACAAAAGAAAACATTATTAGTAGATTTTTGAAAAACAAAACTATGAGTTAAGAGACAGACTATCTTCTGCAAGATTATGTACGTTGTTGCTAAATATTCTAGTCCAGATTCAAACCTCTTTGGAGGACTGACTTTGTTTGAGACAGTGAAAAATTCAGAGAAGTTTCAAACTGGTTTGTCAAAATTCTCCCAGGAACATCTGACTGATTAGTCTTCTAAGAAAGTGTTGCTTAATTATATAACAAACAGTCAACCTTCCAGAAGGAAAGTTACTGAGAAATGTGAAAGATGTTTTTATTTTTCTCTAGGAATCCATATGCCATTTGGAATCTAAGAAAAGATACACAATAACATCATTAATGATTACTCTTAGATATTGTATAAATAGAATTTTAGTATCCAAAACTAAAACAGAGTTCTTTTATATTATAAATATATGATAGTACTGGAAATGTGGAACCTATGCTAGATTTTATATTTGGGTTTAAAACAGTGGCCTTTTTAACTTAGTACCCTGTCAATTAGTCTTTGGAAATCTTAAGTGAACATTATTTAAGTAAAGATGTAGAATGTAGTGGTTGCAAGACAATGCTTCAAGGTCAAATTGTAAGTTTAATTTGTGGCTTTCAATGACCAGCAGTGTAATTTTGCAAGCTCACTTTGTCTCAATGTTCCCATCTGTTTAGTAATATCCACTTCCTATGAGGTTGAGAGGAAAAAAGTTACACACTTAGAAGAGTGCCTGAAATAAAATTAAAAAAAAAAAAAAAAAAAANAAGAGATGGGAATAGCAGACCACCTGATCTGCCTCTTGAGAAACCTATACGCAGGTCAGGAAGCAATAGTTAGAACTGGACATGGAACAACAGACTGGTTCCAAATAGGAAAAGGAGTACACCAAGGCTGTATATTGTCACCTTGCTTATTTAACTTCTATGCAGAGTATATAATGAGAAACACTGGGCTGGAAGAAGCACAAGCTGCAATTAAAATTGCCGGGAGAAATATCAATAACCTCAGATATGCAGATGGCACCACCCTTATGGCAAAAAGTGAAGAAGAACTAAAGAGCCTCTTGATAAAAAGTTAAAGAGGAGAGTGAAAAAGTTGGCTTACAGCTCAACATTCAGAAAACTAAGATCATGGCATCTGGTCCCATCATTTCATGGGAAATAAATGGAGAAACAGTGGACACAGTGGCTGACTTTATTTTTTTGGGCTCCAAAATCACTGTAGATGGTGATTGCAGACATGAAATTACGATGTTTACTCCTTGGAACAAAGTTATGACCAACCTAAATAGCATATTAAAAAGCTTTTATCAACAAAGGTCCGTCTAGTCAAGGCTATGATTTTTCCAGTGATCATGTATGGATGTGAGAGTTGGACTATAAAGAAGGCTGAGCACCGAAGAATTGATGCTTTTGAACTGTGGTGTTGGAGAAGACTCTTGAGAGTCCCCTGAGCTGCAAGGAGATCCAACCAGTTCATCCTAAAGGAGATCAGTCCTGGGTGTTCATTGGAAGGACTGATGTTGAAGCTGAAACTACAATACTTTTGCCACCTGATGCGAAGAGTTGACTCATTGGGAAAGACCCTGATGCTGGGAAAGATTGAGGGCAGGAGAAGAAGCGGACGACAGAGGATGAGATGGTTGGATGGCATCACTGATTCGATGAACATGGGTTTAGGTGGACTCCAGGAGTTGGTGATGGACAGGGAGGCCTGTTGTGCTGTGGTTCATGGTGTCACAAAGAGTCAGACACGACTGACTGACTGAATTGAACTGAACTGAAATAAAATAAGTACTCATTTTAAATTATCCATTAATAGAACATGATCTTTGAAGAATTCCATCTGATTATTTTGTGCCCAAATTATTTTCCTACTTCGTGGACTTGTTAACTTTTGAGAACTTATGGATTATATTTTTACATTTATATATGCATTGAAAATGTACATAAAGGTAAAGACAAAATTTATAATAGTGACCACAATTGAAGAAAACCTGGAATGGAATATGAAAGGGGAATTGAAAGGAGAACTTTTTGGTTTTATTAATGAGATTTTTTTGTTAATGAAATCTTACATAATTTTATATTTACACAGAATAGTGAACTAAAACAGTGCTTATTAAACTTTAATGTTTATGAATCTCTAGGATATCATGTTAAAATTCTGATTCAGATCTAGTAGATCTGAGCTATGTCCTCTGTTTCTGCATTTTTAACAAGTTCTTAAGTGATATCACTGCTGGGAATCTATGTGACACACTTTGAGTAACTAGGAACTAAGAGATTTGAATATGTAAGGTATAGTCCTCTCTTTTAAACTTACTCAATAATGAAAGATTGTACACAAAATACCATTGAGAAATACCTAAAAACTTGAAAATTGTAACAATGTATAGAAGTAATAATGACATTAAAAATACTGAGTTGTGTTTCCATGAAAGTGTTTACCTTTGTAACAATGTCTAAAATAAAGCATTTCCTTATCCAATTGTAGATTCTTTCTGTAAGTAGGATATCACTCTAGTAACAGTTTATCTGTCTATGTTGAACTAAAGTCACTGCTCTCCTTTTATCTCCAGCCAAAAATTCACTTATTTTGCACTAATAAGGCATCCACCTACCTAAGACACTTGGGAGAAAATGGACTAAAATTTAACTGTGTTAACTAAATGCTACCTAATGAGTTCTTTCTGAAAGACTGTATTTTGGTGGGTAAAGAGATTTTACCTATCATGAATATCTCTTCTGACTTGACAAAATGTGGTTTTCATGATTGATAAATCTTCCTAGCTCTAGTCATTTGTTGTCCATGTTTAACAGTGTTAATATGAAGATATAATGTGTTTAACATGCCTTACTAACTCCAGGAGATAGTGAAGGACAGGGAAGACTGAAGTGCCTCAGTTCATGAGGTCACAAAGTGTGAAACATGAATTAACAACTGAACAACAGTAACAATGATCTATCAATACTAGCTTTCTTATCCTATCAGATGGGATAATAAACCATCCTTCTGTAGAATGGAATATATGCATTTATTAATCAATTTTTATAGTTCTTTGCATTGTCTAAAATCTTCTTTTAATTATGAATCCATTTACTCTTTATAAGAATGTGTAGTGAGGAGAAAGCAG
The DNA here is from genome assembly GCA_006410875.1 of Neotragus pygmaeus. NCBI lineage: Eukaryota > Metazoa > Chordata > Mammalia > Artiodactyla > Bovidae > Neotragus > Neotragus pygmaeus. The sequence goes on along the minus strand of SJYV01023300.1, from coordinate 64,211 downwards.
AAGTTATTCTTTCTCTTGTAGATAAGGAAACCAAATCTGTAAGTTAAAGTAAATTAACCTCTGTACAAGGTCTTTCATCTGCTAACAAGGAAAGGATGACTCAGACCTTTCAACACCAAAACCTGTGCTCTTTCTAATATACCCTTCTGCTAATTCTTTTACTCAACAAAAATGCTTAATATATGCAAGATGTTGTATCTTTAGATAAATAATGAAGAATGCAACATTCTGGCAAGTGGAGAATGCCTAAAATGCATAAAAGATGAACTGATTTAAGCCATCAGGTGTAGTGTTAGAGTAAGAGCTAGCAGTATAAGAAGGACTCACATTGTTAAAGACAAACTTTACAATAATTCTGCAGAAGTCTGTAGACTTCTAGACATGTCTTTCCCTAAATCCAATATGATCCAAGAACAATCTTCTAATGCTTTTGTCTTTCACTAACTACAGCAATATCAATAACAATGCTTCTTCATTCACTAACTAATCTTTAATAGTGGGTAAGTGTTTGGGCTCTTATAGAAGTGCTGAAGTGTCAAAAAGTCAATGTTAGAGCAGAGAGAGAAAGACATTGGGAATTTGATTGGGCCACTTGAGTGGGTACCGATATTTTCTAGGATCATGGCAGTTTCAAGATGGAACAAAGAACAAACTGCAGGATCAGGATTGTCTTAGGGAATCCTGAAGGACAGTAAATGGTAGCTGTGAGATGAGAAAAAGGCCAGACTCTAGAAAAACAGAAATTTTAAGGTAAGGAGGCCATTTGAATAAAACTAGTAGAAAAAGTGAACAGGAAGTGGAAAGAGAAGCAGAATGACCATTTCTTCCCTTCCTGGAGGTCCTTCTGACCTCCGGACACAGGCGACAATACAGAGGGGACACTTTCTTCCCCCATCCTCTGTGAAAGGTTATAAAATGAGATACTTTTATCTGGGGGATTCAAATTCAAATATCTGTCTTTCTTGAAAGTAAAGGAGATGAAAGGAGTTACTGGAAATGTGATTAAATTTTTACAGACACAGTGAAAAGGATTATTGATGGACTGTGAAGCTGGTATGCTTTAGACTGGAGATTCTTTGAACATGGTTGTTGATTAAAATTTACAGTGATGAAGTATGTAGTATAGTAGGGAAGATTTCACAGAGGCACATGAAAAGTCATGTAAAATCTAACAGGTAGAAGTAATTTCAAGATTTAATTTCTAAATGGCTGATATAAAAAGCAAAGGACAATGAAAGTCCAAAAGACAGCATATGATGGAATGATGTGGCTTGAAATTTGAAATGACTATTAATATATGGGTAAGACTTGGAAAGGTGAGAAGTGAAAGGAAGATTTATAGATGAAGGAAGTGCTAATGGCAAGTGTGTAGAGGCATCAAATGAAAACTAAAACAATTCTGTTGGGGGGGGACAAACCTATGCATGAATAAATTTTATATATTGACAGGTACTGTAATTGTTGAAGAACACAAGAACACTGAAGGTGCAAAGAGGGAAGTATTAATCTCAGCATGAAAAGATTAGGAAAGGAGTCCTGAAAGATGAGTAAAAGTGTGTGAACTAAAGTGAGAAAAAAGGGAAGGGGGTTAAACGTGGAGGTGGAAGGGAGGTCTTGGTTTGAAGTGTACCATAACCACCAGGAAGTGATGGCTGGCACAGGTGAAAAGGAAGGCAGCAAGCAGAACATGGAAGACCAGGCAGGACAAGGAAGAATTTGAACTTGATTTTCAGAATTAGAAATTTTCCTTTGAGGAAGGCAGATGCCTGAAAGGCTGGCACTCTCTCCTTAGGTGGTGAGGTGAAGTTCTACAGTGCTCTTCAACTCTACCCCACCTCTCCCCACCCCAGCTCTTCCTGGGTGTCCTAACTTCCCCCTTGCTGTTTCAAATCAGGATGGTCATGGATTGTTTCAGTCCAGGTAACTCCAAGAACTTCCTCTTCCTCTGTCTAGAAGCCCTCTGAGAAGGTTAAAGGAAGTATTAATAGAGCCCTCCCTGTTCCAACAATTCACAGCTATGTTCCTGGCCTCCAGGGTCCCTTGTTTCTGAGCGGTCACCTAAGGAGACAAGGAAGGTCATCTCCTCAATGTGCTGATTATTGTAGTGCCAACACTCAAATGCAGCCATAGTCTTCCAAAAGCAGTGCAAGGTGTCATGTAGCTAGCACATTAAAAAAAAAAAATTATTTATTTATTTTGTTGTGCCAAGTCTTACTTGTAACACTTTAGATCTTTAGTTTGTGATGTGTGGAATCCAGTTTCCCTGACCAGGAATTGAATCCAGGCCCCCTGCAGTGGGAGCACAAAGTCTTAGCCACTGGATCAACAGGAAAGTCCCTGATCACGCACTTTTAACAAGCCAGACATTCAGGTACTGTGTTAGTCCCTTTAAAAGATTTTCTCATTAATATGATTTTTCTCATGGTAACCCCCAAAAGTAGATACTATTGTTATTTAGATTTTAGAGATGAAGAAACTAAGGCTTGCAATAGTTAAACAACTTTTCCAGGCTAATACATTAACTGGACTTTGAACTGAGCCATTTTATTCCAGAGGCCCTACTCTTATGCACTGTGGCTCTATTTTTGGCCCCACTGAGCAGCACATGGGATTTTAGTTACCTGATTAGGGATCAAACCCATGTCCCCTACCTTGGGAGCTTGGAGTCTTAACCACTGGACTGCCAGGTCTCTGTGCTTTATTTTTAAAATGTACCCCCAAAGATTTTCTGTGTCCTTGATAAGAGTCCAAACACGTGGCTTTATCATATTTATTTGTTTTATTATTTATATGTATAATCAAGTAGATTACTGAAACATTAAATTCAATTTTAGAATTTCTGACATTTAACTTAAAAAATGAGGCAAAAGGTTTGAGTCACAAGCTTTACTTATTGTAGAAGAGTTGTAGATTTGGGTTTAGTGACTAAATACGTACACAATTTTAAAAAATCAATAAGAGAGAAAAAAAAGATAATTCATTAATCTTCAGCTCAAAGATAAGAAGCCATTAGTAAAAATGTGTAGTATATTTTTTATCTATACACATACATATACACACATATATATGTATATGTGTGTGTGTGAGTAAAGTATATTATATTGATTTCATAAACTACTTGTTCCTCTACTTTTTGTTATGTCATTGTCACATTTTCCCAGTGACTTTTTTTTTTTTTTTTTTTTTAGTGCAGTGCAGTTTATTGCACCGGCGGGCCCAAGGCAGAGTCTCCTCTTAGTCAAGGACCCTGACCAGTTTTTGTGAAAACCTTATATACCCTAAGTGTATGTGCCCAAACCCACCTCCCCTAATTCCCTGAAACTAGTCTGAACAAAGAAAATGAAAGATACAATCAAAGTTAACCCATGATTAATATGCCTTAAGCCTAGGTTGTTAACAGTGGAAAATTATCAATATGCCTATGGACATACCCCAATAAGCATAATAGAATTTATGATTCTGTCGGTTACACAGATAATTAGGGTATTCCTTTAAGCCAACAGAGAGTCTAAGTACGAGCCGTGGAGCTCTTCCATCCAAGGGGCCTGGTTTTCCAGTTAGTATGTCGTTTCCATAGATACTGGGCATATAGCTCAAAGTCCACAGTCTGGCCCAAGATGGAATCCTGCTTTCAAGGTGGAGCCTGTTCTGTCTGTTTCCTCCTTCATTCCCCCATCTTGATGCTCTTAACTCATAGTATGAGCATCATTCATAGGGATATATTGCACCCTGACTCTCTGACCTCCAAATTTGGGAGAACGACATCAACCTTTGGGTTACAAGGTTCATAATACATTGTAAAATAAAGGGTCCACAAAGTGGAACTATCAAGGCAACTATAACAATGGTAAATACAGTTTTCCACCAATCACCCTTCACCCAGATAGGACCGAAGTCCAAAAAGGAAGATTATCATCAGACATAACTTTTACCTGACCTTTCATGTCATCTAGGGTGGCTGATATATAGCCAGATAAATCAGGAATATATACACAACATTCACCTTTAATTATAGCACAGGTCCCTCTTTGTACTGAAACTATGGTTAGTCTCAAGATGATACCAGCAAGTCCTTGTAGCAGCAGTTGATTATAGAGCTTCACCTGTTTCTTCTTTAAGATGATCTTGGTTTCACAGAAATCAGTGGGGTCCTTTTGTGTAGTCTGCTCTGTGTCCTCCGGGTCTTGTGGTATGCTCTCTTCACTCTCATGTGGAGCATCCAGGAGTGACACCTGCAACTTTAACTGCAGTAGGGCTGGTTAGAACAACAGTATATGGACCCTTCCAATGTGGGGCCAAGGAGTCGTGTTTCCAGTCCTTGACCACACCTGATCCCCAGGCACAAATCTGTGAATCTGTTCCCCAAGGGGGAATGGCACCCTTTCTTGTACAAACTTAGTTACCTGATTTATTACCTTACCCAGTTGTTCCATCTGCTGAGAAATCTTATCTCCTCTTACCTGAGGCAAATTTGTTGACACCTGTTTTATTATGGGAGGGGGCCTCCCATACACAATTTGTACAGAGAAGAGCCATGGGACTGTGGGTCATCCTGAGTCTGAGCAGAGCCGTTGGAAACAAGTGCACCCAGGAACAGTCAGTCTCTAAGATCCACTTGAAGAGTGGTCTCTTTAAGTGTCTGGATGGTTTCTTCCACCATCTCAGAACTCTGGGGCCTATATGTTGTATGTAGTTTCCACTTGATGTTTAAAGTTTTGCTTACTTGTTATACTAAATCAGCTACGAAAGCCGGGCCATTGTCCGAACCAATGCTGGTAGGAAATCCAAATCTGGGAACTATCTCCCTAAGCAGGCACCAGGCTACTTTTGATGCTCTTTCAGTCCGAGTAGGAAAAGCTTCTACCCATCCCAAGAAGGTACATATTATGACCAGAAGGTAATGGTAGTGTCAGTGTGGTTTCATTTCAGTGAAGTCCACTTCCAGGTGTTCAAAGGGCAGCGTGCCTTTTACCTGAATCCCTGGAGGTTTCTGTCTGTGCCGAAAGGCAAGATTAACCTGTGAGCAGGCAGTGTAGTTCTGAGATTTCGTCCTGCATAGGGAAGAGAGGCAGGGAACCAAGAAATATTTTCCAGTTACCTCCTCCAGTTTATCATGGCCTAGATGGGTCGCTTGGTGTGTTTCGCTTACCAGAGTGGGTGCCAGCTTCTCCAGTACCAATAATTTGCCACTTGGCAATTCCCACCATCCTTTTTCAGTCTTGATGGCCTCTTCTGCTTTGGCTAGTTGGTTTTGGGCTTTGGTGTATTTTGGAGAGTCTAGCATTAGCTCAGGTAGCTCCG
>SJYV01023300.1:35198-47572 GCA_006410875.1 Neotragus pygmaeus | reverse complement strand
GTGCCCCAGCCCCAAGCATCCTGCATACTGCATCGAACATAGACTGGCACCTTGTCTCTTACATGATAGTATACATGCTTCAATGTCATTCTCTCAAATCATCCCACCCTTTCCCTCTCCCTCAGAGGCCAAAAGTCCATTCTCTATGTCTGTGTCTCTTTTGTTGTCTCACATACAGGGTCATCATTACTATCTTTCTAAATTCCATATATATGTGTCAGTATATTGGTGTTTTTCTTTCTGGCTTACTTCACTCTGTATAATAGGCTCCAGTTTCATCCATCTCTTTAGAACTGATTCAAATGTATTCTTTTTAATAGCTGAGTAATACTCCGTTGTGTATATGTACCACAGCTTTCTTATCCATTCATTTTTAAGATTCTCTGTATTTTGATCACATAAGAAACATTACTCAGGAAGTGTTTAATTTGAAAAAAAAAAAAGGACCTCTCAACTCTATGAAAAGAACTCACTAAAAGAAGTATTTATATATTGCATTCACCATGGAAGGTTTTCTTATCCTTATAACTCTGAAAGTAAATAGCATTAGATGGGGTTTTCTTCATATATCAAGAAGACTGAATTAGAAATTATAGCTCCTGGAGACTTACACATTTTGACACAAGAAGGACCTCCTTTCTTGGCACTGAAGGTTATTCCACTTTAAGAATCCCCCTAAATAAAACAAATTTGAAAAATTGTGTGACAATCAGTGGTTTTCCAACAGTCCTGAGATTGTTACCTACATTTTCCCCTGCAGTACCGACAGTCCCCTGCAGATAAATCTGAATCTGCATTTTTGCAAACTAAATACCACTGTGCAAAATATTACCAGGTAAGGAGAGAAAAGAGAACGATGATCAAATACATACGGAAAGTGTTGGTTAAAGACCATTAGAGCCTTCTTTTAAACTGGGAGTTTCCAGAGCCTTTAAGTCACTAAGGTTTTTATAAATTACTAGAGAAAGATTATAGAATATAGTATTTCAAAAGCATATTTGATAAAGGAACCCTTTCTTTTTTAACCTAATTATGGCTCCTTGAAAATTTTGGAAAATATTAGAGCAAATAATTAGAAAGAGGCTTTTTTGGTACAACTGATATTTTTAAAAAATTTATTATTATCACATACTCTCACCTTCTGCTGCTACAAGTTCCACACAATCTTCACTTTTTATAGTGACTTTTGGCTCTCTAGTGGTATATATTGTCTATAGCTAGGTCCATGAATGATTTTCCACCGGCTATTTTGAAGTAAAATGTCTCCCCAGTGAAGAGAGGGGTAATTTTTGTTAGTAAGCTGAGAATTACCAGGAGAGAATATTCTTTGGTCATATTATAATGCAAATGTGTATAAACCACACAGCAAGAATTTTTATAATTTGTCAGGCATGATATAGAACTCTACCTCTTCAGGATCTAGTGCAGTTTATTGGTTATATTATCTCATAGCTGAGAAAATTATAATTTGGATGGTAATAAAAAACAAATTAGCAATTGATCAATAGATATCTAGTACTACACAGAGAGATTGAACTAATATATTTTTAATGAATGAACAAACACATTCATAGTTCCTAAGAACAGAAGTCAAAAATGTTTTGATAAAATTTATAGCTTGTAGAGATTTAATGTTCCCATTTAATTGTGTCCCTTAAGTTGAATACTCAGAAGAATATTCTGGCTGTAATAGCATAATAGCTCAGAGTTTTGTATAATATCATTAGAGTAATAGAATTATTTATGTAATATAGCAATAAAAGAATGTTGTTCGGGCAGAGTAGATTAGAGGTTATTAACCCATATAGAATTTTCTTTAACACTTAAAACACATCTGACTAGTATCTGGCAAATATTGCAGAGATGATGTTGATTCAGTACACAGAAATAATATCCATAAACTCACACAAAACAAAGCATTGTACACTGACTATACTTTTCTTAGAAAAAACTCTGTGACCTACCAGATGCACTTGGGTTGCCAATAGAAGTTTAGGAAATTCAGACTCTCCACAAATTATGAGTTAGCTAATTTTAAAAATGTGGAATTATAGTTTATAATTTAAATTGGGAAATCTTACAAAAACCAAGAAACCAAAAACATATGTGTCTTGGTTGACTAGTAGGCCCATATTATTATCCTCTTCACATAGGAAACAAAGAAAAAATATATATCCTTTCTTAGAAAAATAATTTAGCAATACCTGAATAGATTTGTCTAATTTAATCCTGATATTTTCATTCTGTTGGAAGTTGTTTTTTTTTTTTTTTTTTTTTTTAATCAAAGTAGCTATGGCAGAGGCTTCCTGAACATTTTGGATGGTGAGAAGATAAAAGCCATATTGTTGACATAAACCCTGGGAAGGAAAAAGTAGAAAATGTAATCCCAATTATTTGTATGATTGTGCACATTTTGCTGAAATAAAATAAAACAACTCCATCTCCAATTTTTGGTGTTTTAAGTGTACTGAAAGAACCAGAGCATGAGGAGGAGGACTTAAAATTATAAGCAAAATCATGTATACATACCTCTGCCTGAGCCCAGTCCAATCTATGGTTAAAATAGGTAAAGCAACTGGACAAGTAATATGATGAACCTATAGGGCATACAGCCACGCTGAGGAAAACTAGAAGCCCTCCTGAGAAGACATAAGAGAAAAGCCAAAGATACTGTCATCTTGGATGACTTCCTGAAAACCTGTGGGAAAAAAGAGAGCCCAAGGTCAGAAATTTAACAAATAAATTGACTAAACATTTGAACACAATAAGTTAATGAAACTTTTCTAAAGATAAGGCACACTTTTTTGTTATTTGATTTTCTATCCAAGGCATTTGGGGCAGCTGGTCAGGGTAAATATTGGGAAGTTAAGGGCAATCTGAATCCTCTAGTCCACCAGGACAAACAGTGAGAAAGTGTTAGCTGTACAGTTGTATCTGACTCTGAGACTCGTGGACTGTAGCCCACCAGGTTCCTCTGTCCATGTAATTCTCTAGGCAAGAATATTGGACTGGATAGCCATTCCCTTCTCCAGGGGATGTTCCTGATCCAGGGATCAAACCCAGGTCTCCTGCATTGCAGGCAGATTCTTTATCTTCTGAGCCACTAGGAAAGCCCCAAAACAAGGTAGAAGGGGTATTAAACTTAAATGTGAATACTGAACTCATGTCTAGACAGCATACAGAATAGAAAATGCAAAAGTTGGAACTAACACTCAGGGGGAAATGATGAAGGGAAGGGATTGTTAGGGAATTTGGAATCGACCTGTACACACTGCTATATTTAAAATAAACAAAGACCTAATGTGTAGCACAGGGAACTCTGCTCAATATTATATGGCAGCCTGGATGGGAGGGGAGTTTGAGGGAGAATGGATACATGCTTAAATTAAGTATGGCTGAGTCCCTTTTTTGTCTGTGAAAGTGAAAAGTGAAAGTTGCTCAGTTGCCTCTGACTCTTTTCAACCCCATGGTTGCAAAGCCTGCCTCCAGCCTACCTGATTCTTCTGTCCATGGAATTCTCCAGGCCAGAAAACTGGAGTGGGTAGCCATTCCCTTCTCCAGGGGATCTGCCCAACCTAGGGATTGAACCCAGGCCTCCTGCATTGCAGGCAGATTCTTTCCCAGCTGAGCCACCCAGGAAGCCCTTTTCTGTCTACCTGCAACTGTAACAGCATTGTTAATCTTCTGTACTTCAACATAAAATGAAAAAGTTAAAAGCAAAAAGAGTTAGAACTAAGACAATGGGATGGATAGGCAGTTATATAGGATACTGCAGATGAATAAGTAATTGTTTCAGATTAGTTATATGGACATGACTGATACAATTCTATCTTCTATATGAGGCTGTGAAACTTGTACGTGCTTCTTTTATCTTCTTAAGTCTTCACTTTGTGAGTCATACGGTACCTGGTGAATTGTGTCCAAACATCTTACTATTAATTATTCGTATTTGGAATGAAACTGAATTATCTCTCTAATCAATCTTATAACACTCTCCTTAACATAATCTGCACTTCATTCAATAACTGATTGCCTCTTCTCAAACTTACCTTCAGTTTACTCACCTCTCTGACTTTGCAGCCCTCTTTTCAAAACTACTGAGATATGCTTTATCTTTATGTGAAAGAAACACAATGAAAAAATGAGGTATGGAATAAAATGGACCTCAGTTTAGCCTCAAGCTCCTTATAATGACATTCTCAGGCAAGGTGGAAAATTTGTCTTTGATATAAGATAAAATGCAGACATTTAATTCTTTTGTCAGTCATAAAAACGTGTTTAGCCTTGTTTATTCTTACAAAATCTTAGCAAAATCTTGACTAGTAAAATTTAGGTTGAAGAGGTGTTGAACTCTAAAAGAATATCCTTTACATGTGGAAATAGTTTACCTAATAGTTGATTTTTGGCTTCCAAAAATTGAGAACCTCAAAACAAGGATATGGGGAACTTGAATATAGACAGAGTATGGGTATCTCTGATTTTAAAGGTGGCAAATTACAGAATACAACAGCAGGTTGAGGTCAAGAAAAATAGTCTTGTAAGATTTTGTTGGAGTTTGGCTGACAGAATTTAGGGGTAGTTATAATAATATTCACATTTGGTGCTTTTATTTTTTCTTTATGCCTACACTGAAGTCCTCTTCTGAAATCAATAAGTGGTGATGAAATTCTGACAAATTCAACAACCTTGTGTAAATGATCTTAGGTGTGGGGCCCTACATGGGAAACCTTAAAAAGAAAGGGGCTAGCTTTGTGTTCGGAAATTTAAGATGGCGCCTGGCGGAAGAGATGGGGGCGTGATCCATGTTGTTTGTCAAAGTTTTTGATTGGCTCTCTTGATTTCTGTGCACGTAAACAGTGAGTGATCACCATAGAATCCTGTTATAATGAAGGTGCATGATTTGATCTTTAACGTGATTGGTGCAACTATGGAAAGTCCCTCCTAAAACCCCCCTGTTTGTCTACATAAGCTGGGAGCCTGCAACAATAAAGCGGAACTGCTCAGACAGAACCCCTGTCGCGTCTGATTGTCTCTCGCTTGCCGAGGGGCTGGGGGGCGGACAGCAGGCTCACCTTTCCTCGGGACCTCTCAGCTTTGCTGAGGGAAGTTCCACTGCCTCTCTCTTTCTGCGGAGCACCCCCCGCATTAGGGATGACAGAAGAAGACAATATATTAATAAGAATTTAAGATGAAGAAGTTTAGCTACAATTGCCAGAGTTGATGCCATGAGCAATTGTTTAGAATGAGGACTAAAAATGTTTAGAAAAGCCATCGCCAGTAATCTAGAGAGGTCTCAATTTTCTATTGGCACACAGGCTGTGATCTTACGATGCCTCCTTAAGATATTCTCATAGAATAGTTGTCCCTGAAGAAGAGTAAACACACTGTGTGATTCAGGAGAGTTATATTTTGTGAATTTTATTTACTGAAAGGTGGAGATGAAGATAATGTTGACTCCTAGGGTTGTTATAAAGGGGAGTAAAATTTGAAAAAAAAAATTACCTAGAAATATATCTGAAATATGGAAGTGCTGAAAAACTTTAAATTCACTGTTCCATGGTATGTCCTCATCCACAAAACTCTCCGTGCTTGGTTCACTTTAAACTAATTTATACTCTTTCTAAACACTCATAGTACATTGCACTTCTGTTAAGGTGTTTAAGTAGTATTATAAGGTTGTAATGTCTATAACAACAAATTTTGTGCAGCCTGTCTCCCTTGATATGTATGTCTTCGACCCTTCCTTCTTTCTTTCTCCTTCCTTCTTTCCCTCCTTCCTCCCTTCTTTGACAGGTTAAGCATTAATATTCATTCTTATAAAACTCAGGGTGTGCTACACCTAATAGGGATGCAATATTTTTAAATAGATGTGGAAATAAATATATATATTTAAAACATGAAAATATTCTCTTGGATTGACATATATACATATATATACACCATTATTATTATTATTTACATCAGAGACAGCAACTTCTAATTTATATTATGGATGAGCTTATAGGTCTAAAATTAAAGTGCTAATACTGTGCAAATAATTGTTATTTGTGTATATTTGTCCTTTCAGTGCATATTATTCCTATCAACCAGGATCCTTGAATGATTCTGTCATTCAGTGATGAACAACCTGAAGTTTAGTATGTATGTTAACCAATAAAGAGCGTATAGGAAAATAAAATAAGAAGATATGCAAAGAAAAATAGGAAAAGAGGGAAACAATTTATATTATACTATATTCTATAGTAACCTTTTGAAGTTCTAGGCAGCTTTCTGTGGAAAACATTTAACGGTTTTGTTGTAGCTGAACTGCATAGATAAACCCAGCTGATGATATCATAATTAAAATGTGACTTGGAAGGAAAGTTATGACCAACCTAGATAGCATATTCAAAAGCAGAGACATTACTTTGTCAACAAAGGTCCGTCTAGTCAAGGCTATGGTTTTTCCAGTGGTCATGTATGGATGTGAGAGTTGGACTGTCAAGAAAGCTGAGTGCCGAAAAATTGATGCTTTTGAACTGTGGTGTTGGAGAAGATTCTTGAGAGTCCCTTGGACTGCAAGGAGATCCAACCAGTCCATTCTAAAGGAGATCAGTCCTGGATGTTCATTGGAAGGACTGATCTTGAAGCTGAAACTCCAATATTTTGGCCGCCTCATGCGAAGAGTTGACTCATTGGAAAAGATTCTGATGCTCAGAGGGATTGGCGGCAGAAGGAGAAGGGGACGACAGAGGATGAGATGGCTGGATGACATCACTGACTGGCTGGACGTGAGTTTGTGTGAACTCCGGGAGTTGGTGACGGACAGGGAGGCCTGGCATGCTGCAATTCATGGGGTCACAAAGAGTCGGACACGACGGAGCAACTGAATTGAACTGAACTGAGGTATTGGCCCAAAATATGCCATTCAATATTACATTCAAACTGTGTTAGGATGGTATGTAAACAGGAATAACTTTTTAGTATTTTTCTAAAACCAAAAAAACTCTATTCCATATGCATGTGTTACAATATTTCTTGGAACTTGGACATAACAAAATAAAAATTATAAACTTTGAAATGTGTCCAAATGATTAAATCTATTGTTTTAGTAAATATTATTTACATTGGTGTTAGACCTAATTTTACAGAAATACTTTGTTTCTTGAAATTATAAATAAATTGATAGCAAAGATAATTACATGTGCCATTTAGCATAGAAGCCATTTAGCCTTCTATGTGTCGTATACCTTCTCACAATGAGGCCTCCTCTGCTTTATTTTTTCCTGAACATCTCAATATACTGATCACATTAAGCCTTCTTTTTTTTCCTCTTTCTTTTTTTGTGTTTTGATGGCCTGTACCATTTCTAACCTAATGTGTAATTTAAATATGTCTATCAAAAGTTTACAGTCTGCCCACATTTTCCTGGAATGAAAGTGCCAGAAAACAAGCATCTTTGTCAGTGTTCATCATTTAACGCATCCTAAGTATCTAGAAGACTGAAGTTTTGGTCTGATAGTTAAAAGAAATAAAATAAGATTACCCAAAGTAATTTAGAGATTCCTAAATACTAAAAAGTCATGCATTACACCAAGATGCTGAACTTCTTAGGGCTATTTTTATTTTAAGAAGTCCAACCTATTTTTCTCATTCTGATTTCTACTACCTCTACTAATATAAAGTTAGTGTTTGGATGTGTGAAGTTCAAAGTTTACTAATTGCTTTATTATCTCTAAACATGTAAAGCTTATGGCTATTTCTTTATAAAATGATGTTAATTTTATTAAAAAGGGTTAAAATATAGATAATTGGTGGCAAAAACAGTTTATGTTTTTGGCATAAAATCATAAATTTGAGGGTTAAAATGACACATTAGGAAATCAAGATGTCACAGATAAAATGCTTGGAAAATGGACACAATGCACTTCCTAGAAATGTTCTGAATGCACTGGCAATTATTTAAAGATAGATTTAGAACAAGGAAATTATTTGTTCGGTGTATTTCAGTGACATGAAGTCTCCAATATCAGTATCTTTATTCAGCCAAAATTAAATGGATAAATGTGAAAAAAAAAAGCAAACTGTTGACTGATTCTATAACATAGATTAAATATATTTTAATCTAAAGGGGAAATGTAATTATTTCACTTGTGTTGATTAAGTTTGAAATCTTATAACATTGAAGAGAAAAGAGATAGAAAATTACCTAATTAAATTACATAGCCTAAAAAACTTACATAGTCTAATAGAATTCAATTCTACTGCTGAGCTGCTAATATTGATACAGCTAGTTCAATACAGTTAAAAACATAGTTTGGCAAACTGTGTTAATACTTAGTCTTCTCAGAATTTGAGGACAAAAATAAGCTCATAAAAATTGTATTTAATTCTTTAGTATTTTGGAAAAAAACAAAGACAGTAAAATTATTATCATAACAGATAGTATACTATTATGTCCCTTTATATGAATAAAGACATGGATTGATTGTTGTAGATAATGAGAAAAAAAATGATACTTTCATTCCAAACATTTAATTCTAAATGTGATAGTTGCAATTATATTTACATAACAATTACAGTTGTTAAATATGGTTGACATTTCTGTTAGCAACCATAAATGACTGACAAGGAATCCAGGAGCTGTTGAGGACCATAGCAATCTTAACTGGAAATCAGTTTCACCAAGATTTTCTCTTGAGATTAGTTTTTCCATCTTAAAATGTATTTTTGTCTTGATCTCATGATGTAGCCCATGGGGTTCAAATTCATTCTTTCCTTTCACTAACCAGATGACATTGGTGCTATGTCTTGTCCACCGAATTCCAAAGTCTTCATTGATCCCTTAGGCGCTTTTGGGCCCAAACCTGAAAATATGGGAAATGGGAATAGAAGGAAAGGAAATTCAATATGTAAGAGGATGTAGGAGTTTTGGGGAAGAAAGCAAAGGTTGAGGAACATGGAAGGTAAAGTTTGGAGTATCCGCCTTATTCAGCACATGTTGCAACATCTGAGATGCCTAATACTGACAGTTTTCAAGAATTATAGTAAGATGTTGTAGAAGAATCCTATGCGTACAACTAGTTGGCTTAGAAGCCCTTTGTAATTCCTCCTGAACCTGAACATTTTTAAATTCAGCCTTAAGGCTGAATAGTAATTTCTCTCCAAATCATTTGTGTGGTAGCAAATTCTTACATCTTGTTCCATTGATCAAAGTAATTATTTTTCAAATGAAAATTCTAATCTAGATGCATAACATTTCCTCCTTACACAATCTCCTTTTGCTTAGTTTTTGTTATATTTACAAAGAAAACTTTAATCAATTTAGAGACGTTTCTACAATAGTATCGTCCCCATAAGTCTTCCTATTTTACAATTAATAATTACAATTAAGGTTGCTCACCTTTGTGTAGGATGTGGTCTTATGGCTCCGAATCTTAATCTGTCTTATATCGGACTATAGTGTGATGAAGTAGAATAAAAAACATTTGAGGTTTAAGTGATATATAAAGTGTTATAATCAAATGGTTTCTTATTTTGTATACTTCTTCTCTAAAGGAAGATTCCCTTATTAAAACAGTTTAATACACTGTTTAATATATGGCATGTCCTATAAAAATGAGAGAACAAATAATTGCTCTAAGAAAAGTATCTGTGGACAATGATGTCTATGCACATGAAGAAAATGAACCTTGGGAAACCACAGATCTGGTGCATGAGAACTGCCATTCAGAGCAGGACTCATTCTGATACAAATCTCAGAGAATGTACAACTGAAAGTAATATACTATTGTAAATCAGCTATACTTCAATAAAAAAATCTGAGTGCTAAAACTCTAAGACAACTCTAAATAAGCAATTTATTGGTCTGAGTATATGTCTATGATAGATTGATTCAAACAGAAGACCAATTTAGTTGTGAAAATGATCAAGAGAGAAAAAAAATATTACATTTAAGCATCAACTAGGAAGGGTTGAATTATTTATATGGAAATATTTCCTCCAAATAAAGAATGTTAAAATTCTAAATATAAACATTCAAATTGTAAAATTAGATTTCATTATCTATGTAATCTCATTTTGAGAATGTTTCTAAAATAGTTCATTTAATTGTAAAGGTATAAACTTTATCTGAATGGAAGATGTTATCTTTTGCTACTAATTTTGTTTCCTTTTCTCTCTCTAGTTTCTATGAAATTCTCCAAGGAAAACATTATAAATTCAGAAACATTTTCCTGTGTTTTGGTTGGATTTTCAATTCTGCTCTCATATGGATGTAAACGTGTCTGTATAGGATAAAAGCAATTTGCCTTATAACTTTCTAAGAGTATGATAGGATTATATTAATATCTTGAAATTGTTTTTTAAAAAATTTCAATGATCATGAATACCTTTCTAAGTATTAAAATATAGTTATTTTTGCATACTTGATCAAAAGTATATTTTTATTTATTATGTCAGTAGTTATAAGAAAAAGGTGAAATTGTATTGAAAATGCTTCTTTTAATGATAAGCATTGTGTGAGCTATGATCCCTTGATTAAAAGAGGCTTTGCTGACACCTACAGCCTGAATTGATTCTTTATGTGCCTCAAAGTTGCTGGTTTTTTGTTTTTTCATTTTGGAGAAATGTTCCATGGTTAGATTTGGATTGGACATAAGTGTGCTTTATTTTCCTTTAACTAGAAAAAATGGTACTGTAAAAGAGTAGATAGGAAAGGAAGACAAGCATGATAGGTACCTCCACTGTGTGTTCTGAATGCAACAGTTTAAGGAAGTGTACATTTGAAAACCGAGTATCTAAAATACATTGATTTCTTAAATGTGCCTATGTCTCATAGCCCTCAGAATATGTTCATGAACCCCTAGAAATGTACCTATCAATTTGAAGACTGCTGTTTCATGCAATTTCATGTTAAATATAAATAACTTTCCTTTGCTGTCCACCTTTTAAATGAATGCCCTCAAATACTTTGAAAGAACTCCGATTTTCACTGGAAGGATACGTTTCTCTTATATTCTACCTAAGGCAGTATAACTATTCTTTTCATGCATGATCCAGAAGTGGGTTAGCATTTTCCTCACTTTCTAGTATGCTTGCTGCTGCTGCTCAGTCGCTTCAGTCGTGTCTGACTCTGTGCGACCCCATAGACGGCAGCCCACCAGGCTCCCCCGTCCCTGGGATTCTCCAGGAAAGAACGCTGGAGTGGGTTGCCATTTCCTTCTCCAATGCATGAAAGTGAAAAGTGAAAGTGAAGTCACTGAGTCGTGTCCGACCCTTAGCGACCCCACAGACTGCAGCCCACCAGGCTCCTCCATCCATGGGATTTTCCAGGCAAGAGTACTGGAGTAGGGTGCCATTGTCTTCTCCTCTAGCATGCTTACAAACTTCTAATTTTTCATTTGATGTCAAACATCTGATCCTTTGAAACTTACACCATATGATAAGTGACTGTTTCACTTTTGTTATCTACTAAACTCATAACTCTCCTAATATCTTAAATTAAACTGAGACTGATGACCTCTTTATAAAAATCCTCCTCTTGCCTCCAAGTTCTATCAAGAGTTAATTCAATATTCCTACACGACTCATCCAAAATCCCAGGCATTGATTCTCTATGAGAGTGCTATTGGCATTATGAAAGCAAACTTTTTATACTTGAGTCTGTTTTGGTTATCTCAAGGTACTGGGAATTTTTGACTTGCCCTTAAATGCAAGTAGAGACTCCTCCCTAGTCCTGTAAATAATCAAAACCAATTCAGCATGCTCCTAGCTCTCAACAGGGAGAGTTGCCCAGTCCAGACAAGAGCCACAACTTCAATACTTCCACCTCTTCATTACCGTTTCCACTTCACTTTTTATCTAAATTTTATGTTATTGAAATATAGTTGGCATACAATGTTGTACTAGTTTCAAGAGTACAACAAAACGATTCAGTTACATAGATAGATATTCTTCATCAGATTCTTTACCCATATAAGTGTTTTTACAGAATATTGAGTGGAGTTCCCTGTACTATACAGTAGTCCTTGTTGGTTATCTATTTTATATATGGTAGTGTGTGTATGTAAATCTAAGCTCCGAATTTATCACCCGGCTACATTTCCCTTTTCACTTCACTTCTGTAACATATTTGTAAGGTTTACCTCTGCTTTAAGACAATAAATATTAATTACCTGGAATTCCTCCACTTTTAAAAGGCTAACTTTGAGTAGGTTAGCTTTTATCTTAACCTCCTCAGCTTCTACTGCTGCTAAGTCACTTCAGTCGTGTCTGACTCTGTGTGACCCCACAGACGGCAGCCCACCAGGCTCCTCCATCCCTGGGATTCTCCAGGCAAGAATACTGGAGTGGGTTGCCATTTCCTTCTCCAATGCATGAAAGTGAAAAGTGAA
>SJYV01023300.1:0-35177 GCA_006410875.1 Neotragus pygmaeus | reverse complement strand
TTTCTGTCCTTTATTGTGCTCATCTTTGCATCAAATGTTCCCTTGGTATCTCTACTTTTCTTGTAGAGATCTCTAGACTTTACCCCTCTATTGTTTTCTATTTCTTTGCATTGATTGCTGAGGAAGGCTTTCTTTTCTCTCCTTGCTATTGTTTGGAACTCTGCATTTAAATGGGTTTATCTTTCCTTTTCTCCTTTGCCTTTTGCTTCTCTTCTATTCACAGTTATTTGTAAGGACTCCTCAGACAACTGTTTTGCCTTTTTTCATTTCTTGGGGATGGTCTTGATACCTGCCTCCTGTATAACAGCATGAACCTCTGTCCATAGTTCTTCTGGCACTCTGTCTATCAGATCTAATCCCTTGAATCTATTTGTCACTTCCTCTGTATAATCATTAAGGGATTTGATTTAGGTCATATCTGAATGGTTTACAGGTTTTCCCTACTTTCTTCATTTTAAGCCTGAATTTGTCAGTAAGGAGTGGTGACTGCATGGCAGGAGTGACTGTGAGGAGATATCCCATGTCCAAGAACAAAGGGGAAGCCCCAGCAAGATGGTCAGTCAGCCAGTCAGCTCAGTCGCTCAGTCGTGTCTGACCCTTTGCGACCCTACGGACTGCAAGCACACCAGGCTTCCCTGTCCATCACCAACCTCGGGAGCAAGATGGTAAGAGGGGAAAAATCACATTTAGAATCAAATCCCATGCCTGCCAGAATCATTCAGAGGGCTCAAACAAACCTGTGCACACCAGGATCCAGAGATCCCACAAGACTGAGACAGAATTGTGTTTGAGTGTTCCTGAGGAGGTACACGTCAGCAGTGGACTGCCACAGGGGCAGGGGCTCGGACTCTGGCTGCAGTAGATGTGGGTATGGCATAAGACTTTTTGGATGAAGTTGTCATTAACCCATAGAGCCGCCAGAACTTACACAGGACTGGGAAAGAAATTTTTGGCAGGCACAAACAGAACCTTGTGTGCACCAGGACCCAGGATAAAGGAGCAGTGACCCCACGAGAAACTGACCCAGACTTGCCCAGGAGTGTCCAGGAGTCTCCGGTGGAAGTGTGGGTCGGTGGTGGCTTGCTGCAGGGTTGGGGGCAGTGAGTGTAGCAGTGCTTGCATGGGACCTTTTGAAGGAGGTCGCCATTATCTTCATTACCTCCACCATAGTTTGGCTCCAGGTAAATAACAGGGAAGGAACACAGCCACAACCATCAACAGAAAATTGGATTAAAGATTTGCTGAACATGGCCCTGCTCATCAGAACAAGACCCAGTTTCCCCTCAGTAGTCCTTTCCATCAGGAAGCTTCCATAAGCCTCTTGTCCTTCTCTGTCAGAGAGCAGACAGACTAAAAACCACAATCACAGGAAACTAACCAATCTGATCACATGGACCACAGCCTTGTCTAACTCAATGAAACTACAAGCCATGCCATGTAGAGCCACCCAAGATGGAGAGTTCTGACAAAATGTGGTCCACTGGAGAAGGGAATGGCAAACCACTTCAGTTTTCTTGCCTTGAGAACCCCATGAACAGTATGAAAAGGCAAAAAGATAGGACACTGAAAGATGAACTTTCCAGGTCAGTGGGTGCCCAATATGCTACTGGAGATTAGTAGAGAAATAACTCCAGAAAGAATGTAGAGACAGAGCCAAAGCAAAAACAATACCTAGTTGTGGATGTGACTAGTGATGGAAGTAAAGTCCAATGCTGTAAAGAGCAATATTGCATAAGAACCTGGAATGTTAGGTCCATGAATGAAGGCAAATTAGAAATGCTCAAACAGGAGATGGCAAGAGTGAACATTGACATTTTAGGAATCAGTGAACTAAAATGGACTGGACTGGGTGAATTTAACTCAGATGGCCATTATATCTACTACTGTGGGCAAGAATCTCTTAAAGGAAATGGAGTAGCCATCATAGTCAACAAGAATCTGAAATGCAGTACTAGGATGTAATCTCAAAAACAACAGAATGATCTCTGCTCATTTCCAAGGCAAACCATTCAATATCATGGTAACCCAAGTCTATGCCCTGACCAGTAATGCTGAAGAAGCTGAAGTTGAACTGTTTTATGAAGACCTATAAGACCTTCTAGAACTAACATCAAAATAGATGTCCTTTTCATTATAGGGGACTGGAATGCAAAAGTAGGGAGTCAAGAAATGCCTGGAGTAATGGGAAATTTTGGCCTTGGAGTACAGAATGAAGCAGGGCAAAGGCTAATAGAATTTTGCCAAGAGAATGCACTAGTCATAGGAAACACCCTCTTCCAATAACAGAAGAGAAGACTCTACACATGGTCCTCACCAGATGGTCAATACTGAAATCAGATTGATTGTATTCTTTGAAGCCAAAGATGGAGAAGATCTAGACAGTAAAAACAAGTCTCAGAGCTGACTGTGGCTCAGATAATGAACTCCTTTTTCAGAAGTTCTTCCAAATCAATTTGCAAAAGCATTTTGCTTACATGTATACATTTATTAAAAATATGTATTTTTGCTTGTTTATTTTAAATTAAGGAAACAACACCTTATGAATTATTTATCTCCCTGTTTTTCTCATTCATGAATGTCTGAGAGATAATTTTTTATCAGTATATACAGATCATTATTTTTAAGTAGTAAGTGTTTAGATGTCTTACACCTGTTCTTCTAATTAGAATGCTATTTCTTCTCTTTCATTTCATTCTTTATAGAAATCTGAGTTGTCCTTTTAAACCTGGCTCAAATATTATCTCTTGCAACCTTCCCTCATCTTGCAGGTTATGTTAAAATGGGCTGAAAGACTGGGTGGAGAAGAGGAAGAAACAGGACCTGATCCATGTGTAAGGTTAATCCCCCTGTGGGGTGTTCATAAATTGAAGTACAAGGTCCAAAGGAGTGGGATGAACTGGAGTGTAATTTTGAGCAGTGAGCAGTGTTCATGTCTGTGGGGGAAAGGGGTTTTTTAGTGGTAATATTTATAAATCAGTGAGTATTAGGGGGAAGCTTTTGTGCTTGGATCCTACATCTTTTCCTTTTTTGAAATAGGATTTTATCTATTAACTAGAGTGAACAAGGAAAGAATCTGATTCTAAAGAAGATAGAATTGAGGCACATGTCATATCTCTTTCCATTTGTCTGAAGTTCAGTATAGAATTCATATCCAACTATGGGACTATGGAAGGCTTCTCTTGTGACTCAGCTGGTAAAGAATGTGCCTGCAATGCAGGAGACTTGGGTTTGATTCCTGGTTTGGGAAGATTCCCTAGAGAAGGGAAAGGCTGCCCACTCCAGTATTCTGGCCTGCAGAATTCCAATGACTGTATAGTCCATAGGATCACAAGAGTTGGACGGGACTGAGTGACTTTCACTTTCACTTTCATGGAACTATGGAAGACGTGGTCTCGTGTAGATGAGCACACTTTCGAAGTTAATGGAGAAGGTTGCAACAACATCGTAAATAAAGAAAGAACTTTTTTGAGGAATGATCTTAAAATAAGAAAAAAATAATTTTAAACNCCATAGGATCACAAGAGTTGGACGGGACTGAGTGACTTTCACTTTCACTTTCATGGAACTATGGAAGACGTGGTCTCGTGTAGATGAGCACACTTTCGAAGTTAATGGAGAAGGTTGCAACAACATCGTAAATAAAGAAAGAACTTTTTTGAGGAATGATCTTTAAGAAAAAAATAATTTTAAACCTTTCCTACCAGGCTCTGTCAGGTTTGGTTCAAGAACTTGAGAGAATGACACTGTAGGAAAAAAAAAAAAATACTTTTTATGAAATTAACTAAGACTGGGGAAAGTAAAAGCACATACTTTTCCTCTTGGTACTTCCTTTGTCATTATTATCATAAATAATACTTCTGGGTAGTTATTATAGCATGAGTTCCTTGAAGGTAAATTTTACCTGTGATTGAATTATGTGTGTTCAGTGACTAACATAATGTCTGACACTTAGTTGATGCTAAGAAATTGTTTCTTGAATTGATTTTTAAATAATTAACTGTTTGAATTGCTTTTCAAAAGAATATCAAACAAAAAAATTAGCTACTCTTGCAGAACTTCAGAAAAGAGTAGCAAATTAGTAAAATTTATTATCTTCAAACTTGCTGATTATCTTTGATTTTCATTGTGCTCCAAGCTGTATGTGTGAGTGTGTACTCAGTCATGTTTGACTCTTTGAGAACCCACAGACTGTAGCCCACCAGGCTCCTCTGTCCATGGGATTTCCTAGGCAAGAATATTGGAGTGGGTTGCCATTTCCTCCTCCAGGAGAACTTCCTGACCCAAGGGATCAAACCCACAGCCCTTACATCTCCTACACTAGCAGACAGATTCTTCACTAATGCACTATGTGCTCCAAGCTAGAAATCAAAAACTGAAATATCTGCAGATACTGATGTGTGCCAGTAGAGAGCAGCATGGCCCTGTACTGCTGGTAGATCAAGAATTCTCTTTGACCAAACCTTAGTCAGACTTTTTTGAGCCCACTACTTGAATAGGCCTGATCTTGGGCTTATCTTAATACGTGTAAAGCATAGTTTGGGCAAGAATTTTGCTAAGTCAGTTTAACTAGAATACCCCATGATTGATATCTTCAGCTCAGTTCAGTTCAGTTCAGTCGCTTAGTCGTGCCCGACTCTTTGCGACTGCATGGACTATAGCATGCCAGGCTTCCCTGTCTATCATCAACTTCGGGAGCCTACTCAAACTCATGTCCATCATGTCGGTGATGCCATCCAACCATCTCATTCTTTGATGTCCCCTTATCCTCCTGCCTTCAATCTTGCCCAGCATCAGAGTCTTTTCCGATAAGTTGGCTCTTCACATCAGGCAGCCAAAGTATTAGAGTTTCAGCTTCAGCATCTGTCCTTCCAAAGAATATTCAGGACTGATTTCCTTTAGGATTACTTTAGGATTTCCTTTAAGAATTCTCTGCATCTCCTTGCAGAGTCTTCTCCAACACTATAGTTCAAAAGAATCAATTCTTTGGCACTCAGTTTTCTTTATAGACCAACTTTCACATCAAAACATGACTACTGGAAAACCCATAGCTTTGACTAGATGAACCTTTGTTATTAAAGCAGTATCTTTGTTTTTTAACATGCTGTTGGTCATAGCTTTTCTTTCAAGGACCAATTGTGTTTTAATTTCATGGCTACAGTCACCATCTGCAGTGATTTTGGAGCCCCCTCACCCCCAAATAAACTCTTTAACTGTTTCCATTGTTTCCGCATCTATTTGCTATGAAATGATGGGCCCAGATGCCATGATCATAGTTTTTGGAATTTTTTCACTCTCCTCTTTCGCTTTCATCAAGACACTTTCTGCCATGAGGGTGGTGTCATTTGCATATCTGAGGTTATTGATATTTCTCCCGGCAATCTTGATTGCAGCTTGTGTTTCTTCCAATCCAGCGTTTCTCATGATGTACTCTGCATATAAGTTAAATGAGCAAGGTGACAATATACAGCCTTGATTTACTCCTTTTCCTATTTGGAACAGTCTGTTGTTCCATGTCCATTTCTAACTGCTGCTTTTTACCTGCATACAGATATCTCAAGAGGCAGATCAGTGGTCTGGTATTCCCATATTTTTCAGAATTTTCCACAGTTTATTGTGATCCACACAGTCAAAGGCTTTGGCATAGTCAATAAACCAGAAGTACATGTTTTTCTGGTACTCTCTTCTTTTTCCATGATCCAGCGGATGTTGGCAATTTGATCTCTGGTTCCTCTGTCTTTTCTAAAAGCAGCTTGAACATCAAGAAGTTCACGGTCCATGTATTGCTGAAGCCTGGCTTGGAGAATTTTGAGCATTACTTTACTAGCATGTGAGATGAGTGCAATTGTGTGGTAGTTTGAGCATTCTTTGGCATTGCCTTTCTTTGGAGTTAGAATGAAAACTGACCTTTTCCAGTCCTTTGGCCACTGCTGAGTTTTCCAAATTTGCTGGCATATGGAGTGCAGCACTTTCACAACATTATCTTTCAGGATTTGAAAGAGCTCAACTGGAATTCCATCACCTCCAGTAGCTTTGTTTGTAGTGATGCTTTCTAAGGCCCACTTGACTTCACATTCCAGGATGTCTGGCTCTAGGTGAGTGATCACGTCATTGTTATTATTCGGGTCATGAAGATCTTTTTTGTACAGTTCTTCTGTGTATTCTTGCCACCTCTTCTTGATATTTTCTGCCTCTGTTAGGTCCATACCATTTCTTTCCTTTATTGAGCCCATCTTTCCATGAAATATTCCATTGGTATCTTTCATTTTCTTGAAGAGATCTCTAGTCTTTTCCATTCTGTTGTTTTCCTCTATTTCTTTGCATTGATCGCTAAAGAAGGCTTTCTTATCTCTTTTTGCTATTCTTTGGAACTCTGCATTCAGATGCTTATATTTTTCCTTTTCTCCTTTGCTTTTTGCTTCTCTTCTTTTCACATCTTTGTAAGGCATCCCCAGACAGTCATTTTGCTTTTTTGCATTTTTTTCCATGGGGATGGTCTTGATCCCTTTCTCCTGTACAATGTCACGACCTCATTCCATAGTTGATCAGCCACTCTATCTATCAGATCTAGGCCCTTAAATCTATTTCTCACTTCCACTGTATAATCATAAGGGATTTGATTTAGGTCATACCTGAAAGGTCTAGCGGTTTTCCCTACTTTCTTAAATTTAAGTCTGAATTTGGTAATAAGCAGTTCATGATCTGAGCCACAGTCAGCTCCTGGTCTTGTTTTTGTTGATTGTATAGAGCTTGGTCATGTCCAACTCTTTGCGACTCCATCGACTGCAGCCTGCCAGGCTCCTCTGTCCACAGGGATTCTCTAGGCAAGAATATTGGAGTGGGTTGCCATGCCCTTAGCCAGGGCATCTTCCCAACCAAGGGATGGAACCCTCATTGCAGGTGGATTCTTTACCAGCTGAGCCACCAGGGGAGTTCCCAGTTCTCACTGGAATCTGGTAATATCCTTTCCCTCACTCCTTCAGGCTAAGAATGGTGATCACTTTCTACTGAAGTTAGTCTCTGGGTGCCTCATCATGCCTTATCAATTCAGGTTCCTTAATCTTGGCTGCATCTTTGGAAATAATCTCATGAAAATCACTTTAGGCAAATCCTCTTGAGTGAATTATATTTTTGCTTGGCTACCATCCAGGTTTTTTGATAAAATTAGGTGACAAAACAAAATTTATCACCCCAAAATATATCTTCAGCTTGACAGTTAGCTTTGGCTGATTGTTTTTAAGAACCAAAAGGCTCAGGAAGTCTTTCTTATTACCTCCCTGTTAGCTGCCTAAAATATTTTAGCTAAAGGGCCTGGTCCAGGACAAGCCCTTTCACCAGAGAGATCTACAGAGAACATGGGCTATTGTGGTAGGAAGCTTATCAGGGCCTGGAGACCAAAGTCTACTCTGTGTCCCAATATCTCTATGGCATAAACAAACATTCCTTTATCAAATATTTGTTTTTCCATCTCCATATGAATTGCCTTTCTTCCCTTTAAAGTCCCAAATGCCTGCTCTCTTCTCTCAGAAGAAAGTTCTCAAGTTAATTTAAACTTGTCCTTGGACCTCAGTGCTATGGAACCTCCAAACATATGTAATCAAATTTAGTTTTTCTTCTGCTAATGTCAATTTAAGTCTTAGCTGAATCAGAAGAACCTAGAAGTACAGAAGGAATTTTTTTCCTTCCCCAGTATCTATATATTGAGTTTTGCAATTAGAGATTTTATCAAATGAGAGTTGAATTATGTTGATGAGTTTATGCTGGATGAGAATAATCAAACTATTGAGAGAACAGTTAAATTTGGACTATGAAGAAGGCTGAGTGCTGAAGAATTGATGCTTTTGAGCTGTGGTGTTGGAGAAGACTCTTGAGAGTCTCTTGAATTGCAAGAAGATCCAACCAGTCCATTCTGAAAGAGATCAGCCCTGGGATTTCTTTGGAAGGAATGATGCTAAATCTGAAACTCCAGTATTTGGCCACCTGATGCGAAGAGTTGACTTATTGTGAAAGACTCTGATGCTGGGAGGGATTGGAGGCAGGAGAAGAAGGGGACGACAGAGGATGAGATGGCTGGATGACATCACGGACTCGATGGACGTGAGTCTGAGTGAACTCTGGGAGGTGGTGATGGACAGGGAGGCCTGGCGTGCTGTGATTCATGGGGTTGCAAAGAGTCGGACTCGACTGAGTGACTGAACTGAACTGAACTGATTTCCATTTAAGTTAAATACTAAAGCAGTATATAGGTTGCAACATGCTGTTTTCATCAATAAAATATCCTTCTTATATGGCTGCATGGATCATACATATAACCTGTCTCTCTCTCTCTTTTTTTTTATCTTTATTGTTTAGTCACAAAGTTGAGTCTGCCTTTTATGTGATCCCATGGACTGTAGCCTGCCAGGCTCTTCTGTCCATGGGATTTCCCAGGCAAGAATACTGGAGTGGGTTGCCATTTCATTCTCCATCATTGAATCTTATTTTGTTCTATTTTTTAATTTTCCCTTCTAAAAGTAAAAGGAGAATAATAATTAAAGAAATTTATGTTCCAGAAACATACAGCTTCTAAAACTAGACATACGGTTTTTCCATGAGGGTAATCTTAATTCTTAGAACAGGGATGTAGCCTTTAGAAAGACATTTGAGACCAAAGAGAAAAGATGCCAAGGATTTATCTTTTTCTCACATCTGCTCTTTTCTTCACTCACTGTGTGGCCTCATGTACTCTTCAATTAGCAGTGCAAATAAAATTTTAGTATCTTGGTGCCATCACTAAATTGTTTGAGATTAACTCCAAGTAATGCAGAGACTCTAGGTTTAGATACCCAGTCATAATCTGACTAGCCCACTGCTGCTGCTGCTGCTGCTAAGTTGCTTCAGTCGTGTCTGGCTCTGTGCAATCCCAGAGATGGCAGCCCACCAGGCTCCCCGATCCCTGGGGTTCTCCAG
Source organism: Neotragus pygmaeus (assembly GCA_006410875.1). NCBI lineage: Eukaryota > Metazoa > Chordata > Mammalia > Artiodactyla > Bovidae > Neotragus > Neotragus pygmaeus. Next base: position 26,231 of record SJYV01023300.1, on the reverse strand, counting down.
GCAAGAACACTGGAGTGGGTTGCCATTTCCTTCTCCAATGCGCGAAAAGTGAAAAGTGAAAGTGAAGTCGCTCAGTCATGCCCAACTCTTCATGACCCCATGGACTGCAGCTTACCAGGCTCCTCTGTCCATGGGATTTTCCAGGCAAGAGTACTGGAGTGGGGTGCCATCACCTTCTCCGGACTAGCCCACTAGGTGGATCACCTTTAACAAAACTGACTTTCAAGGTTCTAAGCTTGTAGAGTTCAGAACATCCTTTTTAGCTACAAATATAACCAAAAAAGAGTTTATGATTTACAGAAATTGTGATAATCTTTTTAAATATATAATTTCATGTGATGGCCCAGAAATTCTATAAGGAAGTTACTCTATGAACATCATGTATAGATAAACCACAAGAAACTTCAATCAATTGCTCAAGGTCACAATGATTAAGTGACAGAACTGGTACTTAAATTCAGGTCTGCCCCAGGTTTAGAGTTGGAGCTGTCAGCCACTTCATCAATCTCCTTATGGAGTCTTGGCTCAATGAGCTTATTCTATGAGAAGACAAAATAAGCTAGTGTAAGTGCTAGCTCTTTGATGGCCTGTTTTAATTGCTTCCTTGATAGCTCAATTGGTAAAGAATCTGCCTGCAATTCAGGGAAATCCTGGTGTGATTCCTGGGTCAGGAAGATCCCCTGGAGAAGGGAAAGGCCGTCTAGTACTCTGGCCTGTATAGTCAGTCCATGGGGTCACAAAGACTGAGCAACTTTCCCTTTCAGTTCACTTTAATAGAAAAGTGGCATTTTAAAATACCCGGAGAAATTGATAGAATTCACATCCTCTCTATAAATATTGCTTTTCATAACCTGGCTTTTGATAAGTACCAGGCAGCACAGAATTCAAAGTTTCTATCTCTGGAAAGCTAAACCTAATTTATTCTTTCCTTTTTAAGCAAGATGTGAACACAAGCATGGGGCAGAGGAAGCAGTATATTCTAACAAAGTAGCAGAGGGAACATGGGACTCTTCCTGTACCCTGACACCTCTGTACTTGCTCACTTGTTCAGCCAGTGTTCACTTCATGAATAGTAAACTCATGTCTGATGTTTTGCAGTTTACAAAGGGTGTTTCCGAAGATGTTCATATTTGCCCCATTTCTTATAGTAAGCAGAGATGTGTTATTCTCTTTTATATAAAGAAATAGTAGTTAAAATAATTGCCCTGCATTGTACAATTTATCACAAGCAGACCAGGTAGCCTCACTATCGAATCTATTTTCATTCACTACTTTATGTTGTTTGAACTCTGGGCTTCAAGGGAAACAACTACATTTGATTTCTCATCTCAATGTATTTACAGTTATATGCTGACAATGTTGAACTTTCTCTGTTGTTCTCCAAAGAAACATTCTTTCTCATGTGACTTTGCTAAGAATCACGGATGCCTGTTTATTGGTGACACCGACACCCTCCACATATCCATGTTTTGCCTTGTTAATGATTAACTGAATAAAATTCATCTTGACTAAACTTTTGATTCTTTCCTTCCCCCAGGGTCCTGAACTTTGTCTTGCTATCTACCTGAATTGATAAACAATTCAATTTAAAATTCATTTTTTCATTGAGATAACATTGGTTTATAACATTATATAAGTTTCATGTGTATAAGATTGTATTTCTACTTCTGTAGAGACTATACTGTGCTCACTACTAAAAATTTCGTTTCCATCCGTCTCCATACAGTGACTCTTTTTACCAATTTTCCATCCCCCTTTAGTAACTATTACTGTTTTCTATCTGTGTTCACTTTCATTTGATTTGTTATTTACTTTGTCCTTTTGTGTGTTTGCTTTTTAGTTTCCACATATGAATGAAACCATGCAGTACTTGTTTTTCTCTGTCTGACTGAGGTCCATCTATTAATATATTGCTGCAAGTGACAGTACTTCATCTTTTTTTTTTTTTTGTAACGACTGAGTAGCACACATCATTTTTTAATAGTCTATCCCCAAAACAGGCTGGCCTCAGGGTGAGCCATTTTCTGACTTTCTTTTGCATCACACGGCTCTTCATTCCATTTCTCCACTCAGGGTGCTTTCTAGTCTGCTGACTTCTCTGTATGAAAGAAAAACCCTTTTGCCTAGCTTTCTCATCCCCAGCTTTCTTTGTGTGTGTGTGTGTGTGTGTGTGTGTGTGTTTACGCATGCATGAGCACACACTCAGTCATTTCAGTTATGTCCAACTCTGTAATTCTGTGATTTATAGCCCACCAGGCTCTTCTCTTCATAAGATTCTCCAGGCAAGAATACTAGAGTGGGTTCCCATGCCCTCCTTTAGGGGATCTTTCCAACCCAGGGATCAAACCCATGTCACCTGCGTTTCCTGCATTGTAGGTGGATTCTTTACCACTGGGAAAGCCCATCGTGGCATAAAACTGACAAATAAAAGTTGTATAAATTGTAAAGTGTGATGATTTTATATAAGTATATATTGTGAAATGATTACCCTGATCAAACTAAATAACATGTCAATCATCTTTTATAGTTAGCTTTGTCTCTGTGAGGACAACAAAAATCAACTCTCAGAAAAATTTGAGTATACAATACAGTATTACTAACTATAGTTACCATGCTGTACATTAGATTCCCAGAACTTATTTATCTTATAGCTGGAAGTTTGCACCTTTTAACCAACATTTCCCATGCTCCCACTCAGTCACTTCCTGGTAACCATGCTTCAGCCATGCTTCTATGAGTCTGAATTTTGGGAGTTCACGTGTAAGTAAGATCATATAATATATACCTTGCCTGACTCTTAAGATGCTTGCCAGTCTATCAGAACGTTCTACATATCACAATGATTCTTCTTCTACCTCGTCTCAGCCCCCTGCCATTTTGCAATAAGCCTTTTAAACAAAATTTATTTCTACTAAGTCAATCTTTTTTGTTCTTTGATAATATAATATCGCAGTCTAGAAGGGATATTCTCCATATCACTGTCAGAGTAAATGTTCTTTTGAAACAGTAATCTAACCTTATTCAAGGTCAGATATTCCCACGATCTTGGCTCTAGATTTTATCCAATCCCCTTCATAATATCAACCCTAATTTTAAAATCTTTTATAATTCTTCACTTCTAATTACATATGCTTTATGTCCTAGTTGAAGGCTTCCCTGATAGCTCAGTTGGTAGAAGAATCCACCTGCAATGCAGGAGACCCTGGTTTGATCCCTGGGTTGGGAAGATCTGCTGGAGAAGGGATTGGCTACCCACTCCAGTATTCTTGGGCTTCCCTTGTGGCTTAACTGGAAAAGAATCCACTAGCAATGGAGGAGATCTGGGTTCAATCCCTGGANGCAGGAGACCCTGGTTTGATCCCTGGGTTGGGAAGATCTGCTGGAGAAGGGATTGGCTACCCACTCCAGTATTCTTGGGCTTCCCTTGTGGCTTAACTGGAAAAGAATCCACTAGCAATGGAGGAGATCTGGGTTCAATCCCTGGATTGGGAAGATTCCCTGGAGAAGGGAAAGGCTACCCACTCCAGTATTCTGGCCTAGAGAATTCCATGGACTGTATAGTCCATGAAGTCTCAAAGAGTCAGACACCACTGAGCGACTTTCACTTTCACTTTATCCTAGTTAAACCAAGACACTTTTGTTGTATTATGAAACTGTATCTTTTTTCTTAAATCTTTGCAGAGGCCCATAACTCTTAGATTACTTTAGAATCCTCTGTAATATTTTTCTAAAGTACAGTATGTGTGCTAAGTTTCTTCCAGTCATGTCCGACTCTGTGCGACCCTATGGACTGTAGCCTGCCAGGCTCCTCTGTGTGTGAGATTGTTCAAGCAAGAATACTGGTTGCCATACCTTCTTCCAGAGGATCTTCCTGACCCAGGGATGCAATCTGCATTTCTTATGTCTCCTGCATTGGCAGATGAGTTCTTTACCACTAGAGCCACCTGCGTGAACCTCCCTTATATTAACTGTATCATATATATCACAGCATGGCTCATTTGGAAAGATACAGTTTTATTTTCCAGGATTTCTACATTAGTTATCATTTAGAACAGACAACTGCAAAACATCAGTGACCTAAAATGAGAAAAATTAATTTCTTGCTCATTCCACTTGAAGGCTACAACTCAGTTATGATGTAACTGGGCTCTGTGACTCTCATTTGTCTCCTTGTTCTAGCACTGAAGATGAAGGAGGAGGTATTATTTGGTGCATTATGTTCTCTTGGTGGAGGATAACAACATGAGTGACAGCCAAAACACACAAAGGCTTTCCAATTTTTGCTCAGATATGGCCTCTGTCATGTCTTCTCATATTCTATTGTAAAAAGCAAATTACTTAGTTTCTTGTAAGATTATTGCAGTAGAGAACTACCCTTCACTTTCAGGTAGCAAGGGTAGTGCACCGTTTCCGGGGGCTGCCATAACACCACAAACTAGGAGGCTTAAAGCAACAGAAATTTATTTTCTCAGAGTTCTGGAGGCTTGAAGTCCAAAACCAAGATATCAGCAAAGCCATGCTTCCTTTAAGATTGTGGATAGAATCATTCCTTGCTTTTTTTTTTTTTTTTTNAAAAAGTCGGACACAATTGAGTGATTGAACTGACTAAGTGAACTGACTAGGTTTGTCCTAGCTTTTCTTCCAAGGAGAAAGCATCTTTTAATTTCATGGTGGCAGTTGCCATCTGCAGTGATTTTGGAGCCCAGAAAAATAGTCTCTCACTCTTTCCATTGTTTCCCCATTCATTTGACATGAAGTGATGGGTACAGATGCCATGATCTTAGTTTTCTGAATGTTGAATTTTAAGCCAACATTTTCACTCTCGTCTTTCATCTTCATCAAGAGGCTCTTCATTTCTTCTTCACTTTCTGCCAAAAGAGTGGTGTTATCTGTATATCTGAGGTTATTGATTGATATTTCTCCCCACAATCTTGATTTGGGCTTCATCCAGCCCAGCATTTCACATAATGTACTCTGCATATAAATTAAATAGGCAGGGTGATAATATACAGCCTCGACTNTGTTATCTGTATATCTGAGGTTATTGATTGATATTTCTCCCCACAATCTTGATTTGGGCTTCATCCAGCCCAGCATTTCACATAATGTACTCTGCATATAAATTAAATAGGCAGGGTGATAATATACAGCCTCGACTTACTCCTTTCCCAATTTGGAACTAGTCCATTGTTCCATGTCCAGTTCTAACTGTTGCTTCTTGACCTGCATACAGATTCTCAGGAAGCAGGTAAGATGGTCTGGTATTACCATCTCTTGAAGAACTTGCCACAGTTTGTTGTGATCCATAAAGGCTTTGGAGTAGTCAAAATATTGTGTCTATATATATACATATATATATATATACTCTATATGATATATTATAAAATATTAGCAATATTCCTGGTGTTGTGCAGTATATCTTTGAAGCTTATTTTATAGCTGACAGTTTGTGCCACTTAATCCTCTATGCCTAGCTTTCCTCTCCCTCGTTCCCTCTCCCCACTGGTAACAGCTATTTTGTTCTCTACATCCGTGTGACTGCTTTTTGTTGTTATATTCACTGGTTTGTTGTATTTTATAGATTCCACATACAAGTGATGTCATACAGGATTTGCCTTTCTGTCTGACTTATTTTATTTAGCATGGTGCCCTCCAAGTCCATTTTTCTCATTCTCTTATCTAAATTTCAATGCTGTCAATGACTAACTTTACCTGGAAATTCCACACTGTATCATTGAGCATGTGATTGGGAGCAGAGATAAGTGAGATTTTAAAAACAGTAATCCAAAGGTGAGTTCTATTACACTGTTCCTTTAGCTGTCATCTGTTTTTGATTTTCAGGGTTGCTCAAGAGTTAAAGGCAAAGATTTTTAAACAAAATGTCTTCCAAGTGACTCTTTAAGACACAAGCAAGTACTATAAATCCCTCTTTGAAAAGTCTCCCTAAGCTAATCTAGGTCTCCTGATGCTCTCTTACTCCTCTAGGGAGTTTAATCTTTCAAAAGTCAACCTCATCCTTTGATTGAGTAAGTGACATTCTCTTACAAATTCTCTTATATTTTGCTCCATCTTGCTTACATTTTTCTTCCTCATCTTTACCTTTACTTCCTTTTCCTCCTTCTCCTTAACCTAGTGATGGCTACTGGCAAATTTAGACATTTGACAAAGAGCCAAGAATGATAAATAACTGGAGAACCTCTAATATCTGTGTGAATAAACATGACTGAGTGGCTTACTGCACCTGCAGGTATGATTCCATGTTTGTTTTACCCCATTGCATCATGAAATCCAGAAAGCCTAGACTCACAAGTTAATCTCCGCCTCCTTCTCTGGTATTCAGAATAAAAACTCACCAGAAACATTCCAAATGCACAGTAGTTCTCATCTTTTTTTGCAGCTTGAAACCTGACTAGGGATTGAAGAAAACTGAATTGGATCACCCAGTGTCTTTCACAGGATCATCTGGACAGGTTTTATCTCTATTATTATTGCTGATATTAATATTTAGATTTTAGATATAGAAAATACAGAATTACTTATTATAAAACTATATTAAAAAGGAAATATAGAGAATAAAGTTTTTATCAATATTTTATTTAGTGTAAAGCAAATAAACACTTTGTGATAAAAGATCACTTATCATTAAAAATAATATATTTATATAATGTTTTGCTGTTTAAATTAAAGAGTTTTAACATAAAACTTAGTATCACAGTTGCCTTGTAAATCCTGCATGTTAAACATATTCTCTATATTACTGAAGTGAGAACAAAACAAGCAGAGTAGAAAAGTTAAAGTGGAGACTGAATTCTAGTCAGATGTTTACTTCTGTGAAATATGTCAGAAGCAATCTATTACTAACAGGGTACTTGCAAATATTACTGTTACTTTTAAGTGAGAGATATTTGACCATCAAGAGCAGAAATCCAAGTCCTTAGTAAGTAGTTGACAAGGTCCACCATTTGCAGGACAGTGGCTGTTTCATCTAGGAATTGTTAGTGGATACTAGAAAACCCAAGGAGATTTGATCTAACAATGAAACAATTAAATTTAATAAAGATTTTTTAGCATCTATTTTGTGACACAGTACTATGGTTCACGATAGAAAAATGACCAAAGGATATTCTCTCCTTTCAGCCACCTTGCTCAAATCCAAATTAGATTGTAGAAGGTGAGGCTGAAGGAAGCCCTTTGCATCTATACTCATTCTGATATTCAGACTTATCACTGTGCCTGGTAACAGCAGAGGAACTCACAGAGAGTATACTTGCCGAATGAAAGGCAGACTGGGGAGTAGAGGAGAGGAAGGTGGAGAAAGAGAGAAAGAAAGAGGAAGGGAAGAGGAAATACAAAGAAAAGAAGAAACATATTTCTTTCCTCAACTGAATTCATGAATCACAATTCTAACAATTTTTAGTCAGTATTTCTAGACAATAGTAGCCTACACACTCAGGGAATGAAGTTGACAATTTCGAACTGAACTGTGTCTTTTGAGAAAGAAGAAAGCTGCTGGAGGTGAATCTGTACATTACAAGATGAGATAAGTTACCAAAAGAAGCTAAACAAAGCAAGGGATTTTATTATATGCCACCTAGTTTAACCCTGAGATTAAAATTGACCATGAAGGGTCAGTCAGAAGTCAGCCAACTGTTTTTGATAATAAATCAGCTACTCCCACTTGACTATAAGCCAATTCTTACAAACTTGGCAGAACACCAAGCAAGTTGTTCATATGAATAAACAAATCAATAGGCAGAACAAGGTATGCCTTTTGTACACATGTTTTTTTCCTCCTAGTGATTATATGAGCAATAAATTTCTACATGAACCACTAAAAAATTAAAAACAACTGGCAATATAAGATGGGAACACTTCAGATATCTTCAATTTATAAATCAATGATAAATTACCTGCTATATATCATTTAGGAAAAAAAAAAACAAAAAACAAAACACTTCTGACGGACAAAATTGACCAAAATGATTAAAATAACCAATAAACTTATGAAACATCAAAACGTGAAAAGTTATAAAATATCTTTGATATACAGATTTTTAGGGGTTTTCCTGGTGGCTCAGATGGTTAAGAATCTGCCTGCAATGCAGGAGACCCAGGTTCGATCCCTGGAAGATTCCCCTGGAGAAGGGAATGGTTACTACTTTAGTATTCTTGCCTGGGAAATCTCATAGACAGAGGAGTTTGGCAGGCGACAGGCATCCCTGATGGCTCAGCAGGTAAAGAATCACAGGAAACCTGGGTTCGATCATGTATATGAGTGTATAACAACTTATCCTACAGGGTTTTTTTTTTTTTTTTGACAGTGGATAAAAGGGAGATCCTACCTTGTGTAAAACAGTTCGCTAGTGGGAAGCTGTTGTATAGCAGAGGGAGCTTAGCTCAGTGCTCTGTGATGACTTAGAGGGCTGAGATGGTGGGCAGGAGGGAGGTTCAAAAAGAAAAGAATGTATGCATACATATAGCTGATTCACTTTGTTGTACTGCAGAAACTACGGGCTTTCCTGGTGGCTCAATGGGAAGGATTCTGACTGCCAGTGCAAGAGATGTGGGTTTGATCCCTGGGTCAGGAAGACTGGGAAGATCCCAAAGATCCCCTGGAGAAGGAAATGGCAACCTACTCCAGTATCCTCTCCTGGGAAATCTCATGGATAGAGGGGCATGGAGGGTTACAGCCCATGGAGTTGCAAAGAGTTGGACATGGTTTAGGTACTAAACAATAACAACAATCCTGAGACAGTCTTGTAACTGAGTATTGCCCGGTTCTCTGGTATGATGAGCCTCCTTTTGCTCAGTAATACCTCAAGTCTTAAAAGAAAAATAAAGGAGATCCTGTGAGGGTAATATCAAAGAAGGATAACGTTTGTGGAGGTGCTATATCACAAACTCAGAATGGAGTAAGTTTGCAGAGGAAAAAGGTAATGAGAGAAGTTGAAAACCAATAAAGGAAAGTTTGTCTAATTTAAAAGTCTAAGGCTTACTCTGAACTTGAAATGAGGTATCATGGGATCAGGCACTGTCAATGATAACCATGTTGTTTAACCTTATAAGTTTCACACAAGTCACTCAATGAGAGCGTCAACTTTACTGGTGAAGTGAGAGAGAAAAGTATAAGTAATGCTAGGGGGTCATACAAAAATCTCCTGTACCTTCAAGAATCCGTTTCTTAGACATATCCATTACAGTGTCATTATTTTCATCTTTTTAATACACTCATCAAGCATTTTATTTTATTTTTTCATTGAATGAAACATATTCAGTATAAAAGAAAGCTTTGACTTTGACATCTGGCAATAGCTATCAAATGTGGCCATTAAAATTTATTATTTAATGTATACAGAATTAATTAAAGGGATTCTTTACCAAAATATTGCTGCATTTTCTCAATCTCTTAGTCTTTTTATATGTTTTATCAGTTTTGACAGAGAAATCAAGGCTCTAGTGGATGTATCACACATTTTGTACATAGTTTTAAAACATGTAACATTTTTGTGCTTTGTACTACTTATTCTTTTATATGTTAGACTTAAGTTGCTTCAGTCATGTCCGACTCTGTGCGACCCCATAGACGGCAGCCCACCAGGCTCCCCCGTTCCTGGGATTGTCCAGGCAAGAGCACTGGAGTGGGTTGCCATTACTTTCTCTAGTAATAGGATTAGAAACTCTTAAAGCACCAAAGCTATGTTGCACATTTCTTTAATATTATTACCCTATATGCTCAACATATAAGAAATGCTAGACACCCAAGAGAAATTTGATGTACAGGACTACCATTGATATTAAAACAACTTAAAGTGCATGTGAAGTGGAAAACATACCTTTTTTTCTTTCAGTGTACTACTCCATGATGAGTTCTTCCAAACCTGCCTATAAAGATTACTTTGGCAGAATCGGTAGAATACCACTGTATAAAAAATTTATTGAGTATTGGCATGATGTGGAGAAATTTGAGGCAAAACCGGATGACGTTGTCATTGCCACCTATCCCAAATCTGGTAAGTCTCTTTGTTATGTCAAAGTTGTTCCCTTTTCACCTAGAAAAGAAAAATCCACCTTTTCTGTTAAATATTAAGCCATTTCTCCCACATTCATTCTCTGTATTAAATAAGGACAGATTATAAAAGTTCTGGTATATACACAGAAAATAGTGGCATATTATAACTCCATTCTCTGCGTATAAGATAAATAAGCAGGGTGACAATATACAGCCTTGAAGTACTCCTTTTCCTATTTGGAACCAGTATGTTGTTCCATGTCCAGTTCTAACTGTTGCTTCCTGACCTGCATACAGGTTTCTCAAGAGGCAGGTCAGGTGGTCTGGTATTCCCATCTCAGAATTTTCCACAGTTTATTGTGATCCACACCGTCAAAAGCTTTGGCATAGTCAATAAACCAGAAATAGATTTCTTTTGGAACTCTCTTGCTTTTTCCATGATCCAGCAGATGTTGGCAATTTGATCTCTGGTTCCTCTGCCTTTGCTAAAACCATCTTGAACATCTGGAAGTTCACAGTTGATGTATTGCTGAAGCCTGGCTTGGAGAATTTTGAGCATTACTTTACTAGTGTGTGAGATGAGTGCAACTGTAAGGTAGTTTGAGCCTTCTTTGGCATTACTTTTCTTTGGGATTAGAATGAAAACTGACCGTTTCCAGTCCTGTGGCCAATGCTGACTTTTCCAAATTTGCTGGCATATTGAGTGCAACACTTTTCACAGCATCATCTTTCAGGATTTGAAATAGCTCAACTGGAATTCCATCACTTACACTAGCTTTGTTTGTAGTGATGCTTTCTAAGGACCACTTGACTTCACATTCCAGGATGTCTGGCTCTAGGTGAGTGATCACACCATTGTGATTATCTGGGTCATAAATCTCTTTTTTGTACAGTTCTTCTGTGTATTCTTGCCACCTCTTCTTGATATCGTCTGCTTCTGTGAGGTCCATACCATTTCTGTCCTTTATTTTGCCCATCTTTGTGTGAAATGTTCCCTTGGTATCTCTAATTTTCTTGAAGAGATCTCTAGNCTCAGAATTTTCCACAGTTTATTGTGATCCACACCGTCAAAAGCTTTGGCATAGTCAATAAACCAGAAATAGATTTTTTCTGGAACTCTCTTGCTTTTTCCATGATCCAGCAGATGTTGGCAATTTGATCTCTGGTTCCTCTGCCTTTGCTAAAACCATCTTGAACATCTGGAAGTTCACAGTTGATGTATTGCTGAAGCCTGGCTTGGAGAATTTTGAGCATTACTTTACTAGTGTGTGAGATGAGTGCAACTGTAAGGTAGTTTGAGCCTTCTTTGGCATTACTTTTCTTTGGGATTAGAATGAAAACTGACCGTTTCCAGTCCTGTGGCCAATGCTGACTTTTCCAAATTTGCTGGCATATTGAGTGCAACACTTTTCACAGCATCATCTTTCAGGATTTGAAATAGCTCAACTGGAATTCCATCACTTACACTAGCTTTGTTTGTAGTGATGCTTTCTAAGGACCACTTGACTTCACATTCCAGGATGTCTGGCTCTAGGTGAGTGATCACACCATTGTGATTATCTGGGTCATAAATCTCTTTTTTGTACAGTTCTTCTGTGTATTCTTGCCACCTCTTCTTGATATCGTCTGCTTCTGTGAGGTCCATACCATTTCTGTCCTTTATTTTGCCCATCTTTGTGTGAAATGTTCCCTTGGTATCTCTAATTTTCTTGAAGAGATCTCTAGGCTTTCCCATTCTGTTGTTTTCCTCTATTTCTTTGCATAGATCATTGAAGACTTTCTTTTCTCTTTGCTCTTCTTTGGAACTCTACATTCAGATGCTTATATGTTTCCTTTTCTCCTTTGCTTTTCAATTTTCTTCTTTTCACAGTTATTTGTAAGGCCTCCTCAGACAACCATTTGTTTATTTTGCATTTTTTTTCCATGTGGATGGTCTTGATCCCTATCTCCTGTACAATGTCATTAACCTCATGATAAACACTGGGCTGGAAGAAGCACATGCTGGAATCAAGAGTGCTGGGAGAAATATCAATAACTTCAGATATGCACATGACACCACCCTTATGGCAGAAAGTGAAGAGGAACTAAAAAGCCTCTTGATGAAAGTGAATGAGGATAGTGAAAAAGTTGGTTTAAAGCTCAACTTTCAGAAAACTAAGATCATGGCATCTGGTCCCATCACTTCATGGGAAATAGATGAGGAAACAATGGAAACAGTGTCAGACTTTATTTTGGGGGGGCTCCAAAATCACTGCAGATGGTGACTGCAGCCATGAAATGAAAAGACGCTTACTCCTTGGAAGGAAAGTTATGACCAACTTAGATAGCATATTACAAAGCAGAGATATTACTTGGCCAACAAAGATCCGTCTAGTCAAGGCTATGGTTTTTCCAGTAGTCATGTATGGATATGAGAGTTGGACTGTGAAGAAAGCTGAGCACCAAAGAATTGATGTTTTTGAACTGTGGTGTTGGAGAAGACTCTTGAGTGTCCCTTGGACTGCAAGGAGGTCCAACCAGTCCATCCTAAAGGAGATCAGACCTGGATGTTCATTGGAAAGACTGATGCTAAAATTGAAACTCCAATAGTTTGGCCACCTCATGCGAAGAGTTGACTCATTGGAAAAGACCCTGATGTTGGGACGCACTGGGGGCAGGAGAAGGGGACGACAAAGGATGCGATGGCTGGATGGCATCACTGCCTCGATGGATGTGAGTTTGAGTGAACTCCGGGAGTTGGTGATGGACAGGGAGGTCTGGCGTGCTGCAATTCATGGGTTTGCAAAGAGTCGGACATGACTGAGTGACTGAACTGAGCTGAACTGATAGCTCTATTCTAAAACTATAATCTGTACATATAATTTGAGCAGCACAGTGATAAATGGGTATTGTTGGCCATATAAGAAAGTCATATAATACAGATGGGTGACTATGGAACCATCGGTAAAATTTAAAATTACCCTCTGTCTTTATGTCACTGTTTTCTTTGTTGTATAGACAAAGCATAAGTATTTTTCATGGATTTTTTAAAAAATTAGCACTTCTTAGCTAATCAGTTCCTCTTTGTAAAGTCCATCTCTGAAGCTCTATTCTATGTTTTCCTGAAATTAACTTGTTAGTCATAGTCTTACAATCTTAGAATTTTAGAAATTAGAAAGTCCAGTCCAGACTTCTTCTCTACCTGGTTGTTCCAATTAGCACTTAAATATGTCAAACATGTAATATACCTTGGGCTATTCTGACTCTAAAGTGTTCTTCCATTCTCTTTCCTGTCTGGATCAATGTCAGCACAAAACCAGTCACCTGTGGAGGACATATGAGAGCTATTTCAGAATCAGTTTCTCTTAATTTCTTCATCTTCCATATTCAATCAATCAATCTGTTTTGCCCTTTTAGTCTCATAGATCTGCCTCAGAGTCAGTTTCTAGTTTTCTTGTCACCTTCTTATGACCCCTCATTCCATTATTGTATTTACTCTGCCACTAGAGGAATTCTTCCAAAACATGAGCCTTATAACCTTGCTTTCTTGCTTGATGTATGGCAATGACCTTTAAAATCTTTTAGAAATGATTTGAACTCTAGTATGAATTACAAGGCTTTGTAGGCTTGGTGTCTGCTTGACACTACATCCTCATCTCCATTCATCCCTTCAAGTAGCCTCTGATTTAGGTTTTATAATCTACATCCATGGAGATGGAAATGGCAACACACTCCAATATTCTTGCCTGGAGAATCCTTTGGACAGAGGAGCCTAGCAGGCTACAGTTCATGGAGTCGCAGAAGAGTCACAACAGAAGCAATCTACATGCAATTCATTTCCTCACCACTTTACTATTTGTAAATGTCTGGCGCTTGATTTTAAAAAAGGAGAGAGAGTTCTTCTGTCTGATAGAGCTCTTTCCTATCTTACACAACTAGTGAATTTCCGCCAATAATTTGTTAAGGCTAAGCTCAATTGCCATGTTCTCTTAAAGTCATTTCTTTCTTGTGGAAACATCATGGCAACACAGAAGCACATAAAGTCCTCCTTTGCTGCTGCTGCTGCTGCAGCTAAGTTGCTTCAATCGTGTCCGATTTGTGCGACCCCAGAGACAACAGCCCACTAGGTTCCCCTGTCCCTGGGATTCTCCAGGCAAGAACAGTTCTTTAAATCCCTGTGCCCATCTGTACTACAGCATCTTAAGAAAAATGAAGTGCAATTTTTGAGCACTGTTTCTGACTCTTCTGAGGGCCCTTGAATATTACAGGACAAGGACCAGACTTATTCTTTTCTATATTCTCTGTACTAGGAACCAACCTGAGGCATAAAAGCTGTTGAGAAACCCTTTGGTTGAAAGCATGCTTACTTTTTAGATGTGAACATTTAGATCCAAATAAGTTATCAGCTTGTACAATATCACAATTCATTTTGACAAGTCAAATTTCTATCATAGATGTATTTTATTACAACTATGTTCACCCTTATTTTTGATGCTATGTTTGGATCCTATAAGAGTAAATATTAGGGGAAATAGTTTTTGTGTCCTGTGGTGATTCTGACAACTTTCAAATACTATTTCATTGGTAGCTTCTTACTTTATCCAACTACAAATATATTGATCCCTGAATTATCAATATGCATTGTCAATGGGAGACTCAGGTGTGTTTAATTTTTTCAGGTACAACGTGGGTTAGTGAAATTATATGCCTGATTTATACTAACGGTGATGTGGAAAAGTGCAAACAAGAAGTCATTTTTAATAGAGTTCCTTACCTGGAATGTAGCACTGATCACTTTATGAATGGTAATACATAAGTTAATTTTAAAAGCTTTACACATATATTTTAATGTTGGGTGTAAATGGTACAAGAAAGACTGTATGCAAAATAGTATTTTTTGGCAATAGTATTAAATGGCAATTAGTATTATGTCATCTACATAGGGAGGTATGTAAATTTAAATCTTGACAGAGTTTATAGTATAGCATATTCCTGGAGTAGAGTGAGTGAGGATAGCTCTGACATGCTTTCATCAGAGCCTAGTAATATATGAGAATTATATCTCTCCTTGGGATATATGCAGTGATACTTTAAACACTAGGGACATATCCATAAATTTTCAAAGATATGCAAAAAGATGTTCATCACAGATTATTTTATTATTGTAAAAAATTAGAGACAATATAAATGTTAATCAATGGAAGGTAAAAATGACATGAAGTCATTAAACATGTTATGATATCATATGTCTGTTTCCACTGAAGTGTTGGTATAAAATATTAAGAAAAATGCAGTTATACAGATTAAAAAATTTCATCTGTGTGTCTGGTATTTATATGGCTATGAGTCTGGGCATATAGGTATACTTGTATGGAAGGATGCTTACCAAAATGTTAATAATGATTTTTTTCAAAGTGGTGAAAATTTATTTAATCTTTTTTTCTGTATGATTTTATCTATATAAACTTCTGTCATAGTAAATACAAATCATTATGAACATAATATAGAATGCATAGATGTTTCTGTTTTAAAAAATCTGTAAAAATCCATACAAATATTTATAATTTTTGAAGTTGTCCAACTTTTTTTTTTTAAATTAGGAGTAAAACAATTAAAAGAGATAGCATCTCCTAGAATAGTGAAGACTCACCTGCCTGCTGAGCTTCTTCCAGTCTCATTTTGGGAAAAGAACTGTAAGGTAACAGAGTCAAGTGTTCTTAGAACTTCACCCAACTCAAAGAATGTCACAATGATAAAGTTAGGTAATATCCTGTGTCTTATATACACTTGTTTATTTATTTCTTCACTGAATCTATAGACATTTTAAAAATGTGGATCATAGTATAGTTAGAAAGTCTAGACTTCAATTCTAACTCTAGAGCTGATTCTCAGAAAAACAGATAAACTCTCTAAGCTTTCAGGAAGCCAAAGTTTCCTCATCTGTAAAAGAGGGATAATAATTGCATTTCACATACAGTTGTTATAAGGATTAGCTAAAATAATGCTTGTGAAGTGCTTAACATAGTACCTAGCATGTTATAAACAATTTAAAATGGCTACTTTTATTTGTTATTATTAGTAACTGTAGTCGATGTACTCTTTTTGCAAACTATTGTGCTTGGCCTTGTGAGGCATGCAAATGAGCTAGGCAAGGATAAACCAGACAAAAATAATAGAATAATTATTTATTGAGTGCCAATCATCAGCCAGCAATATAACAAATACACATGTAATCTTTGTCTTCATGGACACATGGTTCACAGGGGAAAGGGATAAATAACAGACACTACAGAAGGTGATATAAATCAAGTAAAGGAAGAATTCTGGCCTAGATATTGAGGGCAGAGAAGGAACCTTAAAGCAAGTAACATCTCATCTGATATGTGAAGGATGCATAAGAATTAGTCTATATAATCTCTGAGGCAACCCAAAGTGGGATGTGAAACCAGTTCAATTTAGCTAGAAAGCTGAATGCCTGTACTGGTTGGATGAGTGATGGGAGATGAGCTGGATTTGTTTGTAACAGATATGGAAGCCAACTTATGAAGTTTGGGCTCTACTTTGATGATAATGAGGAGTTACAGCCATATTAAGCTGCTAATTGAGATGATCAGTTTTGCTTTTTAGAAAGAATAATAACATGGAATCTTAAAATACAGGCCAAACATTGTCTTAGACCACTGATATTGTTCCTCAAGACCTTACTAGCTTTATTAGGACACACAATGATATATACTAAACATATGAGATGTTAAAGTACTATATGTAGTCATTATTGACAAAAAAGGGATCTATCAGAGTCATGAAGTATTTCTATTTTGTACTGAGATATAACATGGTATACATGACATTTTCTGGAGCTACATAGTGTAAATTTTGAAGATTCCAATGTTTTTTGTTTGTTTGCTTTTATCATAAGCAATCCTAGAAAAATCATATTATATCCTTTTGAAGTCATACATAAGAGTTCTCTCTTTAATAAATACCATTTATATGTATCTTCTGGGAAATGTGTGACTACTATTTTTTCAAGATATTTGGCCAAGTTACTCTTTTTTCTTTGAAAAATGGAATGAAGTCTTGGTGTTTTCCCTTTACTTGTATGCGAAAAGATATTGTACCTTTACAATAGCTACAGTCTTCAAAAGCCTGCTTATTATCTCAGGGATCATCAAAGAGTAGGAGACCATTGGATGAATCACAACTTGAGTACTTCTGGGGTGATTCACTGGTGGACAAGAAGACAGGTGGATAAAAACTATTGGTAAAAGTGTGTTTGGAACTAAAAACTTTAATTGGTTACAAAAAAAGAGAGAGTGAAGAAAAGGAATAAGCTAAAAGCTAAAAGAAGCAATTGAAGTCAGTAAACTTGAGGCTTTGGAGTTGTTGCAGAAGAGATATATCCTTAATAAGAAAGAAAGGATAAAGAAACAAAAGTGTCTTGGAAGAAATCATGGTGCTCAAGGACAAGTCTTCAGAAACTTTAAGGTACTGGACTAGTTTCAAGATTTGGCTACAAATGTTGCTAACTGAAGTAAAATAGAGGTAATGACTAAAGAACCCAAGAACCTAGAGAATCTGATGGATCATGTATACAAATACTAAAATTATACAGCATGATGAAAAGCTTTGGAATGGAGAGTAATATTATGAGTCTGATTTTCAAATCTTAAGTTAAAGCAAGGGAGTGACCATAAGTTTAAAAATGGCTTCAGTTAGGAGAAGAATAAATTATTACAGGACTTTTTCAAATGCAGGATTTTCAAGACAGATTATATCCCAAGTGAACTGTGGGCAAACTAGAAACTTTGACTTGAGAGAGCTGAGGGGAAAGACCTAGATTTTGCTCAAAGGCAGGAAGAGCATACACAGTGAAAGATTAGTGTACAGAATCAAATTTTCCAAAATGGAGAGAAGATAAACTAATGGAAGTTTAAGGAAAGAGGGGCTGCTTTTACATTCCCTCTTTCCCCACCTTGAAGAACAGGGAACTAAGAGGTACCAACTACTATGTATAAAATAAATAAGCTACAATGATATCTTGTACAACACAGGGAATAGAGTCAATATTTTATAAAAGCTACAAATGGAGGTAACCTTTAAAAATTAGTCACAATGTTTTATACCTAAAACTTATACAATATTGTACATCAACTATAACTCAATTAAAAAAGGAGTACATTAGGAAAAAAAAAAAAAACTTCATGGACGACCTGGAGCAAAACTTTAATACAGATTGTATTTTGAGATGCAGAGAATATTCAAGACAGAGGGAACAGTATGAACAAAAAAAGAAATAAAAATGATAAAGCAAATTTGTGGATATATATATATATATAGTGGCAAAGAGTTCCCTTCAGCTCATAAGCAAAAAGGGCTAGGGAAAATTTTAAATAAATGTGGAAAAGTTTCATATGGCTAATGATAGCTTTGTTGAGAAAGAAAGTTGACTTTTTCTGTAGTATTTGGAGCTACTTCTTAGGATATTCAGATTTCTTTAAAATTGTTTGAAAATGTGGAAACTTGAGTAAGACAGATTAGTGAGCCTTATCGGATCCACTAAAGAGTGGAAAATCAAGAGCTGCCATAGACCACGGCATGGCTCAGGTGCCTGAAGGAGGAAGTGGAAGACCATAGAGGACAGAGTTTACTTGTGCAGGTCTTTTCCTGCAATGCAGAGTTGTTGTTTAGTCGCTAGGTCATGTCTGACTCTTCTGCGACCCCATGGACTGTAGCCTGCCAGGCTCCTCTGTCCATGAGGTTTCTCAGGCAAGCATCCTGGAGTGGGTTGTCATTTCCTTACTCCAGGGCATTTTCCTGACCTAAGGATCCAACCTCTGACTCCTACATTGGCAGGCAGATTCTTTACTACTGAGCCACCAGGGAAGCATGGAGTATCAGGGGTCTAAGCATTCCATAAAAATTAGCTTTTCTTCAAGACTGTGAGTAAGAAAATAGCAGGACCTTTTTAAAATTGTTATGCAGGATGATTGTGTAGTATAAAGGCCAGAGGATTTTATTTTTGACTGAATGACTTATCAAATTACTTACTCTCGTTGATTAATTCTCAACCATGTATTCCGACGTATATTTAGTTTAGTTTCTTCACTTATAATTTAGAGATAATAATCTGCCTCACCCAATTTATATCAATGGAATTTGAGGCTCTCAAATGAAACACGTGAAAATGGCATAAAAATGAAAAGTGAAAACTAACATTGAACAGCAATACAAAAGATGTTGTCATTTCAGTTTATTGAAGGAATTTCCTTTTTTATAATTTTAATATTTTGTAAATTTTCTGAAGCAAATATATGTTATATTTACAGTTAAAAACATAAACTTTTTCTTTTTAAATCTTGATGTGACTATATTTAAAAAATAGTAGGTGATTTAATTAATTTCATCTTCCTTAGATCATCTATCTTTTCCGGAATGCCAAGGATGTGGTTGTTTCTTATTATTTTTTCTTTTTAATGGTGACTGCTAATCCAGATCCTGGTTCTTTTCAAGATTTTGTGGAGAAATTCATGAAAGGGGAAGGTATGAAGAGTTTCTTTTTCTGAATTCTTTCAAGGTAAATGATACCAGGCAAATGACATCTTTGGGGATAATTTTTGCTTTCTGTTCTGGTCTGTTATCCTTTCTGGTCCTTAATTAAAACACAGAAGTTCTAGAAGCCCTTGAACTTAGAACAAGCATAGTTTTTCCAGATGAGAATGGCAAAGTTCAGAATCTGGACACTCGAGTACAGTGCCTACAAGTAGGTATATATATGTATATGTGTGTGTCCAACACTCTCTCATGTCTTGTTATTACAAAAGTACTTCACAGTGTGTTATTATAACTTCGTTGAACAAGAAGGAAAAGATAGAGAGAACTTGTTCATTTGTATTTAAGAAAAATTTCAGATACTAAATGAGGCCAGAATTCACAAAGAAGTCTGAATATCTACAAAATTCTTACTCATTGTAGAGTCTGAATAATTAAAACTACATTTCTTAGACTAGCACAAGAGTTACTTGAGCAGAAATTCTTGGAAATTTTGTCTTTTTATTTGACTCCAGACTAAAGCAACAGAGTATTCATATTTGAGAAAGAAAGTGTTCAGAAGAATCTAGTATTAACTAAAAAAGACCATTCTGACTCCTTAATAATAAGTGTAAGGAAAAGGATAATAATGTCATTTATATCCCTCCAAATTAATATTGACTCAATAAAAGTGTGGTATATGTGCTTTACGTTTGTTGCTACCTTTGGAAAATTTTATGCTAAAGCATGAATAAATTACATGCCTCAAGATCATCAAAACGTGCATTGTGAAATGGATAAAGATAATGCTGTACCTCAGCAAAATAGGTGAATAAGATCACTATAAAAGTCATTTATGACTTTTCTGCAAAGAAACAAATGGGACGAAACAGAAGCAGACCTACCCACAGATACAGAGAAAAAATTAGCAGTTACCATAAAGCTGGATGGCATCACTGACTCGATGGACGTGTCTGAGTGAACTCCGGGAGTTGGTGATGGACCAGGAGGCCTGGCGTGCTGCGATTCACAGGGTTGCAAAGAGTGGGACACGACTGAGTGACTGAACTGAACTGAACTGACTGATAAGGGAGAAGGATCGGGGAGGGGCAGAATGATGAAGGGGATTAAGAGTCCAAACTGCTAGCTATAAAATAAATACAACACAGGGAAATACTGGACAATACAGGGATTATAATCATTATATTATACTAACTTGTGGTGTGTAAGGTATTCAAATATTGAATCACTATGTTTACACCTTTGATGTTATTTTAAGTTAGCTATAAATAAATAAATAATTGTCAGTAGGGTCAAAGAACAAAAGAAATATCCAATGACTTAATGCAAAGCAGAATACTTTGGCTCACACATCATCATACTACCATGTCAGCTTTTTACTGGGTGAAACACTTGGATACATGTGAGAAAAGATGAGGGAGAGAAAAGAAGAATCCATATTTTGTCATATCATATCACCTCCAAAATCTTCTAACTTTTTAAAGTGAGTGTGAAACTAAGGATCCCTAAGAAAGCACCCCTTACCCTTTAAACTGCAACAGTGTAAAAAATTATATAATTATAAATTATTCAGTTACCAAAGCTACTTATTAAATGGTAAATTTAAGATCTGGAATGCATTCTAATCATAAAAATGTTGATAGTTCTACTACTCAATTCCTTTCATTTACAACACACACACACAGACACACACACACGCACCATTTTCAAAAATACTCTCATATGTTCTAAATCAAATGGAAAGACTTCCATCACTTTTCCTCTGAGTTATAAACTATGTCATGATAATGAAAGTTGAGATTATATTTCTGTACATAGATTTTTCAACATATTTCCTGCAGAGAAATTTGCCTCAGATGGGCAGTTGATCTCTAGTGTTCATTCCATGACCATTTATTTATATTTTTTTCTCTGAAGCCTCATTTTCAAGCTGAGTCTGAGTGTAGAGCTGATGCTATGTCCTCACATTTTTTTAAATATAAACTTATTTATTTCAATTGAAGGTTAATTATAATATTGTATTGGTTTCGCCATACATCAACATGAATCTGCTGCAGGTATACACGTGTTCCCCATCCTGAACTCCTCTCCCTCCTCCCTCCCCATATCATCCCTCTGGGTCGTCTCAGTGCACCAGCCCCAAGCTCACACTGTTTTTATCTCTGATCTTAGTTCCTTATGGTTCCTGGTATGAACACACAAAATCTTGGTGGGAAAAGAGGAAGAATCCACAAGTGCTATTTCTTTTCTATGAAGACATGAAGGAGGTGAGAAACTCAAAAGATATGGCAACTTCATAATTATCAAAATGTTAGCATTTGACAATAATGTAGATACAAAATTTTGCCTTCAAATAAATAATGCAGGCAACTCCAAAAGTTACAATAATCTAGATACTCTACTACAGATAGAAGCTAGTGAATAAAAACCTTCTGTAAGTGAACATATTTAATCTCAAATCTCAAAAATGTTACCAAAGATAAAAGTGGAAAGAATTTGAGTTCTTAAATCAAAGCAACACCCATACACAACACACACACACACACACACACACACACATACACAGATGCAGATGCACAAAAGGAATCACAATGGGCAAGAAGAGTTAACTGGTTTCTAAATCCATAGATAATGGAATTATTAGAAAAAGACCATAAAATAGCTATACTTCACATGTTTAAAAAAGTAAAAGAAACAAGAGGTTACTAAAATTGACAAAGCAGATTTGGGTGGAAAAATAAAGCAGCAAACCAGAATTTCTAAAATAACTTATAAAAATTAAAATTTGAAAAGCAGAAAGATGGTTTAAATAACAGATAAGGTATGGCTACATAGTGAATTAGTAATGTGGTAGATGATGCTGAGGAAAGTCCACAGGATGTACCTCAGTGAGATAAATAGAACACGTTAGAAAGAGTAATAGATATGTAGGATAGAGTAATAACATCTTACAAGTATTAAGTCAAATTTCCAGAAGAGAGTAAAGAGAATGCCAGAATAGCAAAATGCAAAAGTATGATGACATCACAATTTCTTAAAAATCTAGTTTTTTTCTAGCTTCATTAATAATCAGGGTAATTCAAAATAAAAATGTCTATGAGGTGCTATTTCACACACAGCAGAGTGACAACAATGAGATGTAGTCTGACTGGGCTACGCTTAGTTGCTCAGTCATATCTGACTCATTGCAGACTGTAGCCCACCAGGCTCCTCTGTCTATGGGGATTCTCCAGGCAAGAATACTGGAGTGGGTTGCCATACTTACTTTCGAGGGATCTTCTGAACACAACCCAGGGATTGAACCCAGGTCTCTCACATTGCAGGCAGATTCTTTACCAGCTGGGCTACAAGGGAAGCCCAGTCTAGCTGTAGTCTGGCAATAAATGCTAGTCAGGATGTGGCTTAGTGAGAAGTAACACACTTCTGATAAGAGTATGAGAGTATAAAAACGTTGTGGACAACATGTCACCTAGGGAGGGCAAATGTGTATAACTTAAGGCTCACAAATTCCACTAGTAGATATATGTTTATGAGAAACACTGATGTGTATATTAGTTTATATGCACAGCAATCTCCATAACAGCATTCCGCATGACCATAAAAACAACCCCAATACACATATACTCAGGAAAAAATGTATTGTATGTACTATTATTCTACAATTAATATTATATTGCAGTGAAAAGGAGTATATTTCAAATGTGCTTATCAGTTGAGTAAAATCAAGCTATATGTTGTCTAGGAATACATACATGAGTTTCAAATCTACAGAGTAAAGGCACAGGATTGAGTAGGTCAATTTCAGGACAGCAATTTTGTTTGTTGTTGTTATTTGTGAAAATTGGAATGGAGAGTGAAAAAAATGAAGTTGGGAACTTGCAAATGGAAGAATTTAGCCAATTATGAATGTTTTCTTACATGCACTGGATAGTAGGTAAGGGTGCTGCATTCATATTTATTCTTTAAAGTATATATGTACACATATCAAATAATTTTAAATGAAAGACAAAATACTAGATCTTTTTATTAAGGGATAACAGATATCTTCTCAATTTATTATATATATATATATTTATTGGCTGTGCTGGGTCTTCATTGCTGCTCAAGCTTTTCTCTAGTTGTGGTGACCAAGGGCTACACTACATCGAGGTGGCCAGGCTTCTCATAGCAGTGGCTTCTCTTGTTGTCGAGGATGGGCTCTAGGGCATGTGGGCTCAGTAGTTGCAGTTCTCGGGCTCGAGGGCACATGCTTGATAGCTATGGCACGTGGGTTTAGTTGCTCCACGGCAAGTGGGATCTTCTGGATCAGAGATTGAACCCATGTCTCCTGTATTCGCAGGTAGATTCTTTACCACTGAGCCACCAGGGAAGCCTTCTTCTCTCATTCTTTATTAGCACCAAGAAAGCAATTGATATCCATGTCTTGTTCACATCTTTGAGCAATTATTGAAATTCATTTCCCAGTAATTCTAGAGTTGTTTTGATTAGGACATATTTAAAATAAAATTATGGATATTATTTTAGAAGCAGAATTATTATTTATAGAATTTAATGAAGAACAGATTTGAATGAGAAGCAACCATGATTTGTAGTTTTCTATTATATTACTTAAATTTGTGTTCTATAGCTAGAATATTGAAGATAGTAAATTTAAAAGGCACACGAACAAAATTTATGTTAATCCATCCCTTTCACCCTCCCAAATTGTCTCTATCCATTTACTCCCTATTTTGATCAATAATGGCCAGATTTATGTTTCTTCTCTATTTGCAAACATGAGGAGCAAAGGAATAAATGTTTTCTCTTGTTTCTACAATACATCAGGTAAGAGTAAAAGACATGAACCATATATGTAGAGATACTATCTTTGTGGAAATAATAAAAAATGCGTGAGAATGCATATATGATACAATAGATTTATATGGAATTTATGGAGCAAAAATAGAGTTATCTAACTTAACTTGGAATAGTCAAGGAAATAATCCCAAAGAAGGTGATACTTAAGCTGAAGTTTGATAGGTAAACTGCTCATTAGAAGCCTACTTTCCAATATCAGTGTGGGGAGGAGAGGGGAAGAATGATTTTCTTATTGTGTCCTTTTTTTTTCAAAAACAAAATGTTTTTCTTCTTAGAATATCAGAAAAGAGGTGATGAAATTGTTAGAATTTCTGGGAAGGGAGGCATCAGATGAGCTTGTGGACAAGATCATAAAACACACTTCATTCGAGGAGATGAAGAACAATCCATCTACCAATTATACAACAGTGCCGGATGAAATCATGAACCAAAAAGTATCTCCCTTCATGAGAAAAGGTAAGATGCTCATGGTATTTGCCTCTATTACTACAGGAAGACCTAAGGTTAAACAGTTATTTTACAGGCAAACATCTATTAAAGTCTATTCATGCCTGTGGACCCCACTTGTTTTCTTCAGAGCTGTTCCCATGTTTGAGTGATCAGTTGTGCAGAAGTATAAAATATTAACACTACTACTAAGAAATTACTATTAGAAACATTACTAATAGTAATTGACTGGTTTTTCAGAAGCATAAAATACTAGTACTACTACTAATAAGTTACTACTACATGTTGATTATTTGTTGCATACAACAAATTATATTAATAACTACCAGCAGTCACCCCAGCCTCAGTACTAGCACTAATACCACACCCTACTACTACTACTAAGTCACTTCAGTTGTGTCCAACTCTGTGTGATCCCTTAGACTTTAGCCCACCACACTCCACCGTCCCTGAGATTCTCCAGGCAAGAACATTGGAGAGGGTTGCCATTTCCTTCTCCAGTGCATGAAAGTGAAAAGTGAAAGTGAAGTCACTCAGTTGTGTCCGACTCTTCGCGACCCCATGGACTGCAGCCTACCAGGCCCCTCCACCTATGGGATTTTCCAGGCAAGATTACTGGAGTGGGGTGCCATCGCCTTCTCTGATACCACACCCTACTAGCTATTATTTGTTGTCTTTATGCCTTGGTGCTACACACATATGTCATACAAATTGTAAATTCTATCTTTTTAAAAATTCTAATAGAAGAGTTAGAAAAACTTCTTTTATCTCATTTTGAAATGAGGAAACAACCTTAGAACAGTTAGCCAGCTCCTCCCTAGCTAAGTGGCAGACATTTTTCAAGACTAAATGTCAAATGTCCAAACATCAAATGGTACACATTGAATATGTACAGTTTTCTGTGTATTAATTATACTTCTACAAAGCTGCTAAAAGAACATTAAGTTTCAAAACACTAAGCAGAAAATACTGCACAACTTGGTAAAAACATCAAAATACAATGAGGTGACATCTACTGGGAGGAGGCATGTTCTTGATGAGACACATTCAGTTCATAAATACATAGGCATATAGGATATGGATCTAACAGAAGCAGAAGATATTAAGAAGAGGTGGCAAGAATACACAGAAGAACTATACAAAAAAGAGCTTCACAACCAAGATAATCACGATGGTGTGATGACTCACCTAGAGCCAGACATCCTGAAATGTGAAGTCAAGTGGGCCTTAGAAAGCATCACTACTAACAAAGCTAGTGGACGTGATGGAATTCCAGTGGAGCTCTTTCAAATCCTGAAAGATGATGCTGTGAAAGTGCGACACTCAATATGGCAGCAAATTTGGAAAACTCAGCAGTGGCCACAGGACTGGAAAAGGTCAGTTTTCA
>SJYV01023298.1:46634-62476 GCA_006410875.1 Neotragus pygmaeus | reverse complement strand
GGCTGCTCTGGGTCTTCGCTGCTCTCTCCAGGTAGGCCGCAGGCGGGCCCCTCTCTGGCTGCAGGCCTGCTGTTGCTGAGCGCAGGCTCCGGTGCTGAAGCTCAGTGGTGGGGTGCACAGGCCAGGTTGCTCCACGGCGCATGGGTCTCTTCCCAGACCAGGAGTTGGAGCCCTGTCCCCAGCACCGGCCGGCAGATCCTGAGCCACTGGACCATCAGGGAGTCATTTGGCGGTTTCTAGAGTGAGTTCTACCAAGCACTCAAGGCACAGATAATGCTGACCTTTCACAAATTCAGAGAACAGAAACAATGGAATTATTTCTTTCAACTCGTTGTATAAGGCTAGCATTACCTTGCTTCCAAAAACACACGAGTATGAAGAAGAAAAATTATAGGCCAGATTTTAAAACAAACTGGATGGATTTTCTTTCAACATATTTAGCACTTTGTCTCATTATTTACCTCAGTTTTATGGAGCAGCTTGACCACAGACAGGCCTTTGAGGTGACTCTGCAAAGTGAGGGGAGGCTTCAGGGCGGTGCTTCACGTGCGTCTCCACTTGGTCCTTCTTCCTGTTGCTGGGCTGTGTTAGCCGCGGCTCCTGCTGTTCCTTTTGATCAGCTGACCGTGTCCTGCCCTTGGGAGGAGATGGAATCACTGCTGGGTGTCATTGTAGGTATTTCTGTATTTAAAATCCTAGTTTTGATGACTCAATGGAGTAGGTGGAAACTTTTATTATGATTATAATAAAATCTCAATTTTTATTCAAAAGTTTTACCACTGATCTTTCAGTTTCATTACCTTTTTAAGATAATTTTCCCCCAGAACTACTTAGGATAATAGAAAAGCCTCATCAGCTGCTTTTAATGTGTCCTGTCAGGCTTTCTTGAGAACACTTCTGATGATTTAATTTTATGTACTTTGAACCAGAAAAAATTATATTCCTTCAGTATCTCGAAGACTTCGTGGAATTTTGGGAAATGAAAGGTTTCCTTTTTGATCTCATATCTGAATGCATGTGATATTCATGAAAAACAACAGCAGCAACAGCAACACTTCTACTCAGAGTGTCGGTTTCTGTCTCAGCATCTTGTTTCTTTTAGTCTATCGCTGATCTGCTGGTCAGTTTCCTAAGCTAGAACCTTGCAGATCATCCTTGATCCTTCTCTACTTTGGCTTTTTCGTTTCTTACTTCTCACAACAGTCCTGTAATTTCCTCTCAGCATGGCCCTCAGGTTTGCCTTCTCTGCCCTCAGCGCCCTGACTTGGGTCACCTTACACATGGGTTGTTGGTGAGGTTTGTTTTTTAAAACTGGACTTGCTGCAAGTTCTCTCCCCCATTTTATGCGTTTTACACGTATCTTGTAAATGATATGCAGCCTCATTAAAATTCAGCAGTATTGTGCTATTCTTCTGTTTCAGGACTTCTGGTGCCTTTTTTTCTAGTCAATTATTCACGCCCAGATTCTTTGCTTGCTTTCAGGCTTAGCTCTGCTTTCTCCTGTCTTTTTCTCCAGTTACCTCAATATTCCGCCCGCTCACAAGTCTGGCTGGCTTTCACTCCCCTGCGGCCATGTGTCTTTCCCGCTCCCTGAGGCCCCACGTCGTCTTCTTCCCCACCTTCACACTTCTGCTCTTTCCCACCGTCCAGATCCTGAGCACTTGCTCCCTTCTCTGAACTGCGGCCCTGGAAGTCCTAGGTAGGGAACAGGGCCCTGAGCGGCCCTCTGCGTTCTGTTCGCGGCTGCTGGCTTTCGTCTGGCCTGTGGACTCTGAGGGTCTCGCCGGCTGTGCCTCCAGCCCTGTGGCCCTGCCCCTCCCCACGGTCGGTGACCGTGGAGCTCAGCAAGAGTCCCCAATCCCACAGTCCACGCGTGTGTTCCTCTTGTCGTCTGGAGATGGATACTTCCAGATTCAGGAAGTATCTTTGTTTCATGATGAAATTTTGGACTGTCTGTGGGAGTAGTGATTCTAGTTTTTCTTTTTACCTTTTCTGCTGCCTTCCTTTTGACCATTTTGCTCCACCCGAGTACAGAAGAAAGTCTGTAAATGGACTCACGGTGCATTGTTAGGCATGCTGGTGTTTAATGAAGTGGAGCATGTTTTCTTTTTGAATTTTCCTTATTCATCGTGGTTGATCTGTATTTCAGAGATTTTTTTATCATTATGGCAAAAAGGATAAATTTTGTCATGGAACTATAAAGGGTGCATTGGAGTTGATTTCTGATTGTGGTGCATTCATAGTTGTGAGGTACTTGGCTATCAACGGTGCCTTGGAAGACTCAGGTTTGAATCTTGACCTTACGTTCCTTGGGTAAGTTACATGGCCTCTGTGAGCCCAAGTCCCTACTGGCCCAAGTTAACGGTACCCATCCCACAGTGTTGTTACAGCATCAATGAGATAATCGACATGAGTCGCCAATTGCTAGATGACTGCCAGTTATGATTCTTTATTCAACAGGGGATTCTACTGCACAGCTGTGCCCTGAATTGAAAAGCAGTTCTTTAGGACTTCTTCGTAAGGACAGATTATTAGTTCTTTCTTGTAGTCACTTTGTTAGCATATCTGGGAGTAATTCCAACTAAAGTTACATTTCTAATACTAAAAACCTAACAACAAACATTTCGTAAATGTTCCTGGTAGTTGATATTTACTAGCATTTCTAAAGAGTTGATTGTGTATTGTGTGTACGTGTGTTTAGTTGCTTAGTCACGTCTGACTCTTTGAGCCCCATGGACTATAGCCCACCAGGCGCCTCTGTTCATAGAATTTTCCAGCAAGAATACTGAAGTAATAGTGCCATTTCCCACTCCAGGGGATCTTCTCAACTCAGGGTTTGAACCCACCTCTCTTGTGTCTCCTTAAAAATAAAATGCCAAATGAAGATTGTGTTTCTTTGTTTTCTTCTTTAGCTTTTCAAGCGTTCTAGGTTCTGAACAGCCTTCTGTATGTTAGGCTAACAGTCTTACACTGAAGCATGCATGCGTGTTCAGTCGCTCAGTCGTGTCCGACTCCTAGCGACCCCATCAACTATAGCCAACCAGGCTCCTCTGTCCAAGGAATTTTCCAGGCAAGAATACTGGAGTGGTTGCCATTTCATATTCCACGGGATCTTCCTGACCCAGGGATCGAACCTGAGTCTTTCATCTCCTGGATTGGCAGGCAGATTCTTTGTCACTGTACTACCTGGGAAGCCCCAAAATATGCATAAAATATGCATAAAATGAGTAGTAAAACATCTAGATTGCCTGATACCTAGTAAATGCTGTATAAATTATATATGTATCTGAAAGGGAAAGAAGCCTAGATTTTAAAAGAGCTAGTATAGTGCATTATCAGTGTCTCAGATAATTGGCTTGATACATAAGAGATCATCTCTTAATAAATACTTTATTGTGAAGCCAAAATATGTCCAGCAGTAAATAGGGACACGTAGCCACCAAAAGATCTTCAAGTTTCAGGCTGTGCCTTCCTAAGTCTTTCTCTCACTACAGCCAAAGTCTTCTTTCCTAAGTGTGAGTGTGATCATGTCACTTTTATATTCAGGACCGCTCACTTCATTCCCGTTGCTCTGGGGGCTCATTCATGCACATGCATTTGTTAAGAGGCAGGTACTGTTTTGAGTGCCAGGAAAAGAGCAGTGAGCATTTTTTAAACTGGAGTGTAATTGCTTTATAATGTTGTGAGTTTCTGCTGTACAGCAGAGTGGATCAGCTGTATGTATACATATATCCCCCTCCCTCTTGAGCCTCCCCAGTGAGCATTTTTTAAAAAAGATACATTACATACAGACTTGCAAGTTGAATAATGTGATCTTCATTTAATGTTTGTTTCTGGATTTATAAGATCTTCAAATGAGTGCTGATTGAGTATAGAGATTCAAAATGCCTTGCCTCCAATAATATCTAATGAGCAGCAACCATTTCTGTCTTGCTCAGCCCTGGTGCCCTTGTAAGAAGGTTGCTTTTTTCTTTCACTCTTTCTTTTCTGGAGGTGAGGGACGGGGTGCTGTGTAATCGGCAGGCCCTACAGGCTGCCTCTCCCGACATTCAGCTGCCTCGGGCATTGGTGTGTCAGGCTGGCGCTGTGGGGGCTCCCATGAGAAGTTGACCTCGTGCTTTCTTCTTTCGCTCTTTCTTTTCTGGAGGCGAGGGGCGGGGTGGCCGTGTACTCGGCAGGCCCTACAGGCTGTCCCGTGGGAGCCATCCTGGGGAGAGACGGCTGTGCGCCGTTCACGCCGCCGTCAGTGCTGTCCTCGGACGTTCACGCTCATAGCTCTTGCTCTTTGGTGTCGGACACTGGGCTTCCCAGGCGGCTAGGGTTAGGGTTAAAGGTTCTGCTTCCCAGTGCAGACGTGGCGATCCCTGGGTAGGGAAGATCCCTGGAGAAGGAAATGGCAACCGAGCCCAGTGCTCTTGCCTGGGAAACCCCATGGACAGAGGAGCCTGGCGGGCTACAGTCTATGGTGTTGCGAAAGAGTCCAACACGACTTCACAACTGAAACAACAAACAGAACCCAGACTCCGTGAAAGTTGCCCCCGACAGGATAGCCTTGGAAAATATGTAGATGTTTATATTTTCTTATTGCAGACTTTTCAGAAACACACCTCATTTATTAAATAAGACTGCATTTCTTTTTCTTCTGGATAATTTGCCACTAGATGGTGCTAGGAATTGCACCAGGCAGCTGAAGACACAGATACTTTTTGGCCATAGCATGCAAGGGAGAAATACTTGATTGAGTCATGTACAGACCGTTTCAAAAATGGTGACTGAGTCATCGTTTGTCATCTAATTCCCTTTAGGTGTTTGGAAAGCATTCTATCAAAGTAGTGCTTTTAAAAGCCTGTATTGGTTAAACTGTCAACTTCACCATTTAAAAAGTTTGTGATTTTGCATCTGTGTGCCCACTGCCCCTGATGCTTCAGTGTAAGCCTGCAGTGCTTCAGGGGATCCTAGAGGTTGAACATTTGTGATGTTTTACTCTAAAATCAAAAGATGATTCCACTTAAGGATGTTGGTTGACATTATCTCCCTAGTGTACATACAGTTTGAATCTTGGCTGATGCGTCCTAGGTCATGTTTGCTAGAATGGAGTGCGCTTGACTTCCTGCAGGAATGCTCAGAGTGAGGGGGCGTAGGGGCAGAGGAGGAGCCTCAGCAGCGTGTGGCCGAGGCTCGGCTCTGGGCTCAGCCTGAACCTGGGAAGTTTTGGAGCAGGAGAGAGGAGGCAAGTGTTCTAAACCCAAGCGGCTCACGCGTTGTGATTCCCTGACTCGTCCTTCGGCGGGCCCATTCCGTGGTGGTCAGTCCTAGTCCAGGCGCACCCTGGAGCGTGGCTTCCTTGGCGGCTTTTCCTCCTTTCCTGATGGGTCTTTGGTTTTCGGGCCACTTGGGACCAGGGTAAGAAATGCCGTGCGGTTTACACGCTCATCCGCAGGAGGTAGTCGGGAGCCGGCCACGCCGCCTGCTCATGTGCAGTTGCTAGCGGGGTTAGTGCCCGGGTGCGAGGGCTGTCTCTGAGATTAAAGAGCGCTGATCTGGCAGACACCGTGCGCTCAGTCCTTAGTCATTCAAGCTAATCCAGTGTGCATCAATGGAATCCACAGATAGTCATTCCTGAAACTATTTTTTATTGTCAACTTTCTCACATATTAAATCTCTTTTTTTTAAGAAGCTAACACCATCCATGAGAAAATGCATTGGTTTTGTGGTCTCGATTTCAGCTGAGCAACCGTTTTTGACCATTTAAAGTAATTAACTAAATGAGTCACATTTGACCCTGATTAGTTTAAAAAATTAATTGGATTATATGAAGAATGCTGATGCTTTTATTGTCTTCCAGGTCGTTGGTGTTGTATATGTTTCTTCTAGAGAGGATATACAGGTTTATACCTAAAACAAATAGCCTCTCTCAGTCTCTTGCATAAAAAATTACTGCCTATGATTTCATGTGCTTTTACCATGTCTCATATTTGCCTTTAGCATCTGTTTATGTTTGCAGGCATGTTTTGGGTTTATAGCTCTTTGTATGTTAGAAGAAGAATCTATTTTAATCAGTCTATCTTTATTAGTCTTAGACGTTTTGTTTTTATTTTAAAAATCCTGGCAACAATGACTGACTTTAAACATGATTGAATTAAATGGCTCAAATTATCTGTTTCTATTTTAAAATTATGTTGAAATACTAAGTTTTATAGTCGCAATATTAAGTTTTATATATTTATGTATTTTTTAAGATTTAGAATTTAGTGTGCAAATAAGGTATCTGTTCTATAGAATTTTGGAATCAGTGCATGTGTTTGATAAATGCGTAAAATCAAGTGCCTTTTATTTTAAATGTATCTTAAAATGTACCAATTTTCAAATAGACATTTAAGGGCATTTTCAAAGATAGACTAAAAAAATAAGGAACTTTAAAAAAAAGATGAAAATAGAGCAAAAGTCAGATAACAGGAAAGTGAAATAGATGATGTAGAAATCTGGGCTGAGATAGTCATTGTAACTGTGTCTTAAATTTAGCCCTGAGGTTACTGAGAGATAGATAGAAAATTCTTCGGCCTACATAATTTGTATTTTTTTTTTTTAAAGGAAAAGCATATAAGTTCATCTAGAACTGTAGCTTTCGAGCTTTTTGGACTATTATGCATAGGACAAAATAGGTATATTTTTGTATGGTAATTCAGTATGTGTGTTTATGTATTTATATAGAAACAGAAACAGTATATACAGACACGCAGACTTTTCCCACTAACATTGTGTAGTGTTTGTTATCTGCCAGGCCTTCCTGTGAATCCTTATGTTAAGTCCTTTAATCTCTTAAGTCCCCGGACCGTGTGGTGCGAGAACCGTCACTGTCCCTAACGGCGAAGTTGAGGCACCGCTGTGTCACCTGTTGTGCCCAGGGATACACAGCCTGTACTTCCCTGGTGGCTTAGACGGTAAAGAATCTGCCTGCAGTGCAGGAGGCCTGGGTTCACTCCCCGGATTGAGAAGTTCCCCTGGAGAAGGGCATGACTACCCACTCTAGTATTCTTTCCTAGAAAATTCCGTGGGCAGAGGAGCCTGGCGGGTTATAGACCATGGGGTTGCAAAGAGTCAGACATGACTTAACGGATAAACTTTCACTTTCTTTCACACAGTTATTGAACAGCATAGCTAGGAATCAAAGCTGGGCAGTCAGGCATCAGAGCCTTGTGTTCTCAACCACTGTTCTCTGCTGCCCTCCTTTCCCTCTCTCATGTGCTTAGACTTGCTTACATTCATGTGCACCCACACATGTGTGCCTAACACAGTGAGTTCAGATACGCAGATGACACCACCCTTATGGCAGAAAGTGAAGAAGAACTAGAGAGCCTCCCGATAAAAGTGAAAGAGGAGAGTGAAAAAGTTGGCTTAAAGTTCAACATTTAGAAAACTAAGATCATGGCATCTGATCCCATCACTTCATGGCAAATAGGTGGGGAAACAATGGAAACAGTGACAGACTATATTTTCTTGGGGCTCCCAAATCACTGCAGATGGTGACTGCAGCCTTAAAATTAAGACACTTGCTCCTTGAAAGAAAAGCTATGACCAACCTAGGCGGCCTGTTAGAAATCAGACATTACTGACAAAGGTCCATCTATTCGAGCTCTGGTTTTTCCCGTGGTCATGTGTGGACGTGAGAGCTGGACCATAAAGAAAGCTGAGCGTTGGAGAACTGATGCTTTTGAACTGTGGTGTTGGAGAAGACCCTTGAGAGTCCCTGGACTGCAAGGAGATCAAACCAGTCAATCCTAAATGAAATCAGTCCTGAATATTTATTGGAGGGACTGATGCTGAGGCTGAAGCTCTAATACTTTGGCCACCTGATGCGAAGAACTGACTCACTGGAAAAGACCCTGATGCTGGGAAAGATCGAAGGCAGGAGGAGAAGGGGGCGACAGAGGGTGAGATGGTTGCGTGGCCTCACTGACTCGATGGGCCTGAGTTTGAGTGAACTCTGGGAGTTGGTGATGGACAGGGAGGCCTGGCATGCCGTGGTCCATGGGGTGGCAAAGAGTCGGACATGACTGAGCACCTGAACTGAACTGATACCTCCACATGTTCATGAAAACACTTTTTAGTATATTCAGTTCTTTTTTGAGTTCTTTTGTTCCAAAATGCCCATTGAACCCAATAAATGGGTATCGTTGTCCACTAACAAGTCATAGCCCACAGCTGAGAAAAACTGGTCTAGAGAGACTAGAGTGGGGAAGGCAGGTGGATTGACTGTCGGTGTCTGGGACATGTCACGTGTGAAAAGGTAGAGCTCTTTTCTCAAGTTAGATCATACATGAGGAGGGATGTGGCCATGCATCGTGATCAGCTCTTACGTAGTTGAGGCAGGTTACACAGCAGTGGCCAGAGAGAGATGACACCATGGTAAGATACTTTCCTTTCCACAGTGGTGGCAGCTAAGTTTCCTGAGCTAGTGTCCCTAGGGAATGTTGTCAGGCGGCGTTCGGAATCCCACGTTAAAAGGATTGGGGATTTCCCTGTTGGCTCAGACGGTAAAGAAAGGGAAAGTGAATTGAAAGCCGCTCAGTTGTGTCTGGCTCTTTGCAACCCCACGACTATGCAGTCCCTGGGATTCTCCAGGCCTGAACACTGGAGTGGACAGCCGTGCCCTCCTCCAGGGGACCTTCCCCACCCAGGGATCGAACCCAGGTCTCTTGCATCACAGGAGGATTCTTTACCGGCTGAGCCACAGACGGTAAAGAATCTGCCTGCAATTGAGAAGACCCAGGTTCTATCCCTGAGTCGGGAAGATCCCCTAGAGGAGGGCACGGCAACCCACTCCAATATTCTTGCTTGGAGAATTCCATGGCATAGCCTGGTAGGCTACAGTCTGCAGGGTTGCAAAGAGTCAGATTTGACTGAGTGACTAACACTGCTTTCTTTCCTAAAGGTGATTTCTGCATGAAGCCCCCTGTTCCCGCGCAAGGGGAAGGGTCGGCGCGCTCGCACTGCGGTGCCTTGGCACTGTTAGGCTCTCTTCCTGCCAGCGGAGAAGGGTGTTTGGCTGTCTGCCACAGAGGTTTTGCCTTGTTTGTTCTCCACACATTCAACAATGAGTTTCCCCAGTGTGCCAGCTCCAGAATTTGCTAATGATACAAAGTGAGTAAAACCAGACCTAGTCCATGGATTTGTGGGATTTGTAGTCCAGTGAAAGCTACACAGTGAGGCAGTCACACAAATAAATGAAAACTCCCGTTTCTGACCATCTCTGTGACAGAGTGTTAGGAGAGTATAGAATTAGAGGAGCTGTGCCAGGCTGGGAAGTCAGGAGAGGCTGTTAGGTCTGAAGCAGTGAGTAAGTGATGGTGAGAAGTGGAGAGAGGCAGGGAGGAGGCATGTAGTTTAGGCTACATCAAGGATTCTCATTATCTTTGGAGCCGTGGGAAATCACGTGTTTTGAGCCAGAAGGGTTATTTTTTTTAGCAACAATTTAGATGACAACACAAAAGGTATGTTTACTAGATGAGGATGAGTGCAGACTTAGAGGAGGAGTCAGTATGGTTGGTGGTTAAGTCACACTGTTCTGGAAGCCGGAGAGGGGCTCCACTCCAGGAACACTGACTGTGATCGCCGAGTTAGTGGAATCTCTCTGCGATCACATCACTGGTACTTGCGGTTAATCAGAAAAAGCTTGTTCAAGTGGAAAATCGTTTTAGAAGGATATATAAATATGTACTTTGAACGTACTACTTTTCACTTAAAACATATAAATACATACTCATTTTGCATGCAGGCACAAGAATCGATGAAAGTAAGTTCTTAAACAATGGTTTGCATAAACCACGCTCCTAACGTGTCGTCTACAATCCCGTTTCCAGTTCTTTAAAGTGAAGTGAGAACCAGATACATTTGAAGTAACCTGGGTACAATTTTCCCTTAGCCTTTTATAGCTGCTTCACCCACGCCTACTTTTTTGACAGTCTTTTTGTTTTTTTTCCCCCAGGTGTCTTGTTTTTTGTAGCTCTTTTAAAGCTTGTAACCTCATTTTTTCTCTTTTCTTTCACATTTACATTACCGTGGCTTATGAATACGTAATCAAATTACATAAGAACAACATACACGGCAGGCACACGCCAGCAAGGCAGTGCGTGTCAGCGGCTCACGGGAGGTGGGCAGCACGGGCGGCCGCGCACGGGGAGCTGGTGAGGCGGCGGGCGGCAGGCGGCGGGGCTGTCTCAGGCGTGGGGAGGCGAGTGTTGGGAGCTGCTCAAGCGGGAGTCACCAGGAGCACTTCTGCAGCATATATATATTTTTTAAAGCAATAGTTTCAGTACAGAAGTTACAAGATTGGAATAAACCCAAAGGGTGGCATGACTGGGAAGCCAGAGTGTACAATGTATAGGGTTTAAAGCAGCATTAATAAAAATTTGAGTGGCAGAAAACGGTGATCTCACAGAGTGTAAGCATTCAGATCCCAGGGGGAACAGTGTGTTCTGGGTGAGCAGGGGACTGAAGGAGTTAATCCAGGGGCCGTCTAGTTCTTAACTGTTTTTTCCAGAACAATGCATGTAAACATAGACAGATTCTCCTTGCATTTGATCATACGGCATTGTAAGCTGATTGCATCCACAGACAGACCATAAAAAAAATTTTTTTAACAAAGTGATCACATTTTAATGCCAATACTTCCTGAAAAATTTTAATGAATTCAGATTTTACAAGTAAAGTGAAGAGATCTGTTTAATTGTGCTCAAGGTAAGTTTCAGCAAGAATGCTGCTTTTGTTTAGCTTGAGGAAGTAGTTGAATCTGTGCAGCAGCTTTCGCCGTGACAGCGCACATGTCATCTTGCTTTAAACCGTCAGCCTGCTTTAACTTCTCTTCGTCATGACTCACGCCAAAAGCCTGGTTCGCCATGACCACTGAGGCCGATGGGGTCAGAGGCTCACCTGTGAACAGCAGGCCGAAACCTGGTCTGAGGAGCCAGCCGTCTCCCCTGTCGCTGCACGTAGCTCAGCTCACGTGGTTTCCTTCAGCATCGGGCGTGGGGCCCGCCGTCGACAAGGTTTGCAGCACCGCACTGTCTGTCTGGTGGAACAGGGTGCCGAGCCCACACTGCAGTCTGAGCAGAAGTGACCTTCATAATGCATCCGTGGTTTGCCCCCAGCCTGTGGAATTCCTCCTCCAGCTTGGAAAAAGCTTCTGTGGCTGTCTTGAGCAGTCTTCTCCTGGGAAGCAGGCACCGTGCCCTGTGGGTGTGCGAGCACACAGCGATGTCTGCCGGGCCTTAAAGTGAATGGTGTACCTGGTTCGTGTGGTCAGGTGTCTGTCAAGCACAGGCAGGAATTAATCCTTGTCGTCATTGTTTTTTTTGACTGTGCAGCTTGAGACTGAACCCAGGGCCTCGGCAGTGAAGTCTGAAAGCCCTAACCACTAGCCCACCAGGGAGTCCCCGTTCCTCGCTGCCATTTGCCTTTTGAATGCAGTTAGTTGGTGTCGTCACTCGGTCGTGAGACTCCTTGCAGACCCCATGGACTGTGGCCCACCAGGCTCCTCTGTCCCTGGGATTCTCTGGCAAGAATGCTGGAGTGGGCAGCCATTCTTCTCCAGGGGATCGTCCCAGGGATCGGACCCAGCTCTCCCACGTACCGACTGAGCCACCAGGGAAGGCCTTTTAGAGTTTGCTTTCCCTCAGTCTAATGAGTAGAACTTCAGTGTCGTCTCATCAAGCGCTGCTAGACTTATCTCTGGAAAACCAGTGAACTCCATGTCTTCTTGTGCTGACGTTGTTGGCAGAGTATCTTGGAAAGGCCCTTTCTCTGCAGAAACTGGTAAGATCAGACCACTGCACAGGCTTCCGTGAAGCTTGCTGGCAGGGCATCTGAGGCCACTTCACGCTGATGCAGAGATTAGAGTTGTGCTGAAGCCTGAAGCTTTGTCTCGACTCAAGCTGCAGATCCCAGCTGTGTTGCCAAGCATCTGTTGTAGGGGCCCCATCTGAGCAGCAAGTACTATTGCCTACCTTTTTTGGCCAGAAGAGTTTTCGCCATTGGTTGCTTTTTACATTTTCCAAAAGATGCTTTCAAAATAGGCTTCACCACCATCAGCACACAGCGAGCGAAAGCCAGGAGCTGGCTTCACTGCAGGGCCGTCATCCGTCTCATGGGAGCTAAAAGAAAGTGATACTACCACCGAGTTCAGTGCAGTGGCCCCTCTTAGAACGCTGGAAGACACGTAGGCGGTTCTGGGCTGGATGGCATGCTTCCACGGGAGGACTCCTCCCTCCCCTGCTCGGCACTAACCCTCAGGCCCGCTCAGTCCGGGCGGGCGGCTTCTCCAGGGCCCCTCCAGCAGTGGATGCTTGCTGCCTCCTTTGCAATGTGATCAGCAGCCTACTCAAAAATAAGATCTTGTTTGCCTGAAATATTTGTCGTTTGAAACATTGTAAGGCATTTCTTGAATTTCATTGCTGTAAGCGTCTATTGGCACGTACCATGTGATGAGTACCACAGCTTTAGTTAATCTGGCAGTTATAAAAGTAAAAACTGAAGACTTGTGAGCATCAGCGTACTTTTTTCCCTGACAGTTTCCTGATAGATTAAGAATAATGCTAATGGCAGGTTATGTCTTTAACTCACTGGAACACTTCTGATTATCATCACATGGCAGGAGGGTGACTGTCTATTATTTGACCATGCAGTGTATAACGCAGCTTTAAGGGTGATTGTATATTATTTGCCCACATACATTAGCATCCGATGCTATCTTATTTTATTTGAAGTGAAATATGAAATTGTTTAAAGGAACAAAAACAAAATCAAAGAAAAATTATTTGCAAATTCACAGTGCACCTCATGGGAGCCTCCTAGTGGCACAAAATCTTCACCTCAATTACTTTTAGGTGGCTTAGCAAGCAAGGACATTTTGCTTAGATGAGATGATGTGACTGTATTTTTAAATATTTAAAAGATTATTTTAGAGAAGATGAATAATATTCTGTTTTGTAAGTCCAGAAGGTATAAGGACTAACTGATGAATATGGTAGAAAGGCCTGTTTCCACTCAAGGCACATTTTTGAATATTTAGATCCCCCCCATCCACAAAATGGTCTACTTTACGAAGCTTCCTCCACTTGGACGTGTTGGTATTGTGCCTTTGCCACCATGCGAACAGCTGAGCTGCACTGAGACTTCTGGTTGATGTCTGGTTCCTCATTTCTTTGTCTCTGAGCTCTTTCGCTTTAGGGAGGTACTGGAGCGCTGCTCGGAGTGGGGTCTCGGGAGTTGGGCCAGAGGGCGGCGGTGACCTTGAGCCAAGGGCCCAGTTCTCTGTGCTCCATTTCCTCACCTGTAAAGTGGGGGTCACCCCTCATGCCCTTGTGGGGTGCTGTGGGAGTCTCAGCGTTCGTCTCTGAGGAGCAGGCGCTCAGCAGGTCGGTGCTTACACCCTGCGTGTCTGCTGTTACGGCAGCGCCCGGGCTGAAGGGCGCACGTGGGCACTGGGAAGGAGTTCACGGCCATCCTCCCGTGATGTGGAAAGGTTTTCTTTGTTGGAGAAGACAGATGGGCAGCCGTTTCTCAGGACCATGAGAGTCTGGAGAAAGGAATCTCAGGACAGACATTTAGGGCGGGCACCTTGTGTGTGTAGAGGACACAGAAACCTGGTTCTTGTGGAGGACCTGCCTTCCTTCCGGAAATTTCTGTAGCTTATTCCATGGAAGGTGTAGTAAGGACTCCTCATTAGAATATTCTTCAGCTTCATTTCACTGCTTCTGAGTAGACTGTTAGGTTCTAACAATCCTTTGACTTTTTGTTTTTGGTTCACTTCTGCCTTAACTAAACTCTCAATTTGAATCATTTTATTTTCGATACAAGACACAACCCATTTGGTAACTTTTTCTACAGTCCAAAGTATGTTCAGTGTGTTTATAGTATAGATTTTATTAAAATCCACACCATCCAGTTTCTAGTTCTCATGAAGACTGTCTCTTTTTAAGAAGAAATCACTGCAGGGAATTGTGTAGTCCTTGGAGTCACACTGCTTTCATTTGGATCAGTTCTGCCACTTTTTACCCAAGTACTCTGGCCTCTTCCTTGCGGGGATTCCGTCTTGCACTCCCATCTGCAGAGTGGGGTTACTGACTGTGCCAGCCTCACTGGCTGCTGAGCAGCGAGCGAGTCGCTGTGTGGAGTGTGTTTAGCACAGAGCCTGCATCTCCTGGTCCTCAGTGAACGTTCTCCCTCCCTTCTCAGGAGCGTCACCACCATTCTCTGCGTATCATTCGTTGTGTATCCCGAGTCNCTCACTGGCTGCTGAGCAGCGAGCGAGTCGCTGTGTGGAGTGTGTTTAGCACAGAGCCTGCATCTCCTGGTCCTCAGTGAACGTTCTCCCTCCCTTCTCAGGAGCGTCACCACCATTCTCTGCGTATCATTCGTTGTGTATCCCGAGTCAGCGCTCGCTCACTTCCTCGCGTCCGGAGCCGAGGAATGCCCGCGGCGTGAGAGCCATCCCTCGGCTGCTGCTGTTCAGTCGCTCAGTCGTGTCCAGCTGTTTGTGATTCCATGGCCTGCAGCACGCCAGGCCTCCCCGTCCTTCATCTCCCAGAGCTCGCTCAGACTCACGTCCCCTGAGTCGGTGATGCCATCCAGCTATCTCACCCACTGCCGTCCCCTTCTCCTCCTGCCTTCTGTCTTTCCCAGCATCAGGGTCTCTTTCAGTGAATTGGCTCTAAGCATCAAGTGGCCAAAGCATTGGTGCCTCAGCTTCAGCATCAGTCCTTCCAATGAATATTTAAGCCCTTCCCTTAAAACTGCCTTATTTGTGGGTAGGTTAGATTATATGCTAAACACTGTTGAGGTGTGAGCAGAGTCTGAGGAAGCATGGGTCTGGATCAGAACTCACACCAGCTCCAGAATGGTCTTGATGAAAGCCCATCAGAAGTGGGACTGGTCTCAACCATCCTAGGAGGTGTTTGCATTTTGAGAAGGGAAGAGACTTTATACCCTGTAGGGGTGAACTGGGGACCTACTCCTTCATCAGTTTTTTGTCTGCCTTCTTCCTCTTCCCTCCTCCTTTCCCTGCTTCTCTAGGTGAATAAGCGCAGATACCTGCTCTGGGCACAGTACCCAGTATGGCCCCAGCGCCTCCACATAGAGCCGAGTGGCCCAGTACACAGGGTTTTCCCAGCTGAGCCCAGACTCGGGGCACACGTGGCGAGGTGCGCCTCCTAACTCATGAACTGCCGGCCACAGCTGCGAAGGGGGTTCTGTTGGTAGTGCTGCTATTTAGAGTCTCTTACAGGCTTCCCTGGTGGCTCAGACGGTGAAGAGTCTGCCTGCGATGCAGGAGAGACACCCCCAGGCTCCATCCCTGGCTCGGGAATCTGAAGGCCTCTTTTGTTTGTACAAGGCCAGTTTATGTTGCTGTAGACTTTTTAAGATCAGTATAGAGGAGTACTTGAGATACTTGATTCATATGTGTGTATGAGACTTTTTTTTTAGATTCTTGTTAAGAACTATTTATATTTGTTTACAGCAGTAGCAAAATCTAGAGGTTTTATGTGACGTCTAAAACGTCCTGGTTGTTCAGAATTGGACTGTGGTTAATTGGCCATGATAACAGTAGTTACCTACAGCTAATGGCACCCCACTCCTGTACTCTTGCCTGGAAAATCTTGCGGACAGAAGTGCCTCGTGGGATGCAGTCCGTGGGGTCGCTGAGAGTCCGACACGACTGAGCAACTTCCCTTTCACTTTTCACTTTCATGCATTGGAGAAGGCAATGGCAACCCACTCCAGTGTTCTTGCCTGGAGAATCCCAGGGACGGGGGAGCCTGGTGGGCTGCCGTCTATGGGGTCGCACA